>CM076582.1:704154802-704241959 GCA_034641835.2 Pinus albicaulis
CCAAGAAGATGAGTAAGGACAAGCATACTCTAAAAGAGAAAACTTGCAGTTGTAAGGAAGAATAAAAGGAATAAGGTGAAGAAGAATTTTCAGATAAGGAATTTTCCTACTTCACGTGAAAAATGAGAACATGTATGCGGAAATTTAAAGGAAAAATTCCATTGAAATGTTTTTATTGTGGTGAGGTTAGGAATTTTGCAGCCAAGTTTCTTCACAAAAATGAGGCTGTTATGAAAGGAAAGGAAGCCCTGAGGAAGTTCAACAAGAAAGGCAAGATGAAATGATTTAATAAGAGTTTCTTCTCCAAATAAGATAGCTCCTCATTTGATAAATACAATGATAATAAACAGGAAATCAACAAAAGAATATTGTTTATGGCCATGTACAATAAGCAAGAGGCATCTGATGAAGAAGAATAAGAGATGACTGAGGTTGAATTTCAAAATGAAATAATTAGGGTTATCAAAGAGCTCAAGGACGAGAAGAAGCACGTCAACAATCTTGAAGAAGAATTAAAGACAGAAAGGGAATAGATCCTAAATCTTAAAATCAAGGTTGAATAATACAAACGAGTTGAAGAATCACTCAAGGAAGAATTAAAGGAAAGAAACAAGGAAAGAGAAGCATTGGAAGAAATCATCAACAATCAATGATCAAACAATCACAAGACTTGTCTTGGTTACAAATAAATTCCCAAAAAGGATCCAAGTCCTTCTATGAAAACAAAAGAAGATGGATATGCAAAATCTAACAAGTAGGCAGACCTCCCATCCAACTCAAGAAATTAGGACTTGTAGGAAGAACCATGGAAGACAATTCCTTGAAGAATATTTCCTCCCAGGTATCAACCTACCTTCTATGGTCATCTTTATTCATGTGGAAGATTTGGACATAGAGCTATAGAATTTCACACATATGTTTTAAATAAATACAATTTCGGGAGATCTTTTAGAAATGGATATTCCATAACTGAGCAGAATATTAATAGACTTGATCATTTGAGAGATGATGTCGAATGTTACAAATGTAACAATTTTAGACACCTGGCTAAAGATTGCAGACTTGGAATTTATTCAAAGGAATTCTCGCAAAATCATAATGAACAAATATGGAAAAATAAGACTAAAAAATGCACTAACACTCTCAAGGTTCAAAGAAACATAAATTTTTGATATGTTGATAGTGGTTGCTCAACTCATATGACTCGAGATAGGAATAATTTCATATCCTTGAAGAAAAAGAAGGATGGAATAATGTCTTTTGGAAATGATGGGTCTTCAAACATCATAAGAGAATGTATGGTCACACTAGGAAGCAATAATTCATTAGTGAAGGATCTGTTGTTGGTTTAAAACATGAATCACAATCTGCTCAGTGTTGGACAAATGTGCGATCAAGGACACACGATGCGATTTAACTCTAAGAAATCGCATGTCAGGAAAGGAAAGTTTGGTAAAATTGTTGCTACAACAAGTAGAGCTCCAAATGACATATATATTTTGGGTGAGACACCTAAAGGGTGATTTTTGGTAGAAGAATACGAAAGTTTGTTATGGCACAAACGAATTAGACATATAAATTTCCACAATTTGGTCAGGATCAACGAGAAGGAAGCAGTAAGAGAAATACCTAGAATTTCAAAACCTACCAATACGATATTTGAATATTGCCAACATGTCAAGCAAACAAAATTTGAGTTCAAGACAAAAGAACACTTTGCATCATTCCATTTGAATTAGTACATATTGATCTATGGGGTACTATGAGAATAAAAGGTTCATACATAGAATTGTATTTTATGCTAATGATAGATGATTACACCAAAATGGCAATCATAAGCTTCTTAAAGAAAAATACTGAGGCATTCGAGTGTTTAGAATATACAAGGAATTAGTAAAAAATGAAACTGATTTGAAGATCAAATGTCGAATATCAGATAATGGTGGAGAATTCACTTCCAAGGTATTTCAGCAGTATTGTGATGAAAATGGAATAAAAAGGCAATTCGCAATAGTCAAAACATCACAGGAAAATGGAGTTGTTGAAGGAAAAAAAATAACTGTACAAGAAATGGCTAGAACAATGTTAAATGACTCAAAATTAGATGATAAATTCCAGGTTCAAGAAATTGATACATATGTATTCGTTATAAACAGAGGTCTGGTAAGGAACGACTGTAACATGACTCCATATGAACTATGGAAAGGAAGACTTACTAACATCCAATAATTCAAAATATTTGGAAGCAAATCCTACATCAAAATTGAAGGTGAAAAATTGTGCAAGTTCAATTCTCGTGTCTATGAAGGAATTTTCGTTGGTTATTCACGCAAAAGGAAGGCTTGTTGATGCTACAATATGAGGAGAAAACAGATAGTGGAAAGAATAAATGTTACTTTTGATGAAGATTGTGTTACAAATGATGACGATGAGATTGTCCCTTCAAGAAAATCTAGGGATCTGAGTGATAATATGTGAAGGATGAAGAAGAAGCTCTAGAAAAATACCAATCAAATAAGGAAAAAACAATCAACCAAGATGAAATAAGAAATTATTAGCAGGATGTAAAATAAAATTCTCCAAAATATTTAAAGGAATGGTGTCAAAAGAATCATCCATCAAATCAAATCATCGATAACATAAATGAAGGAATTGGAAACAAAAGAAGTCAACAACTTCATTCATCACAACAAGCCCACCTTTTTTTATAGCAACTTTTGAGCTTAGCAATTTTAAGGAAGCTCGTCAATATGAACACTAGGTAGCAGCTATGAATGAAGAACTAGATAAAATTGAGAAGAATGGAACTTGGGAATTGGTTCCACGACCAAAGGATAAAAATTTTATTGGAACTAAATGGGTCTTCAAAAACAAATTGAATGAGGACGTTCTGGTTACCAAGAATAAAGCAAGATTAGTCTACATAGGACATGCACAAGTTGAAGCAATTTATTTTGAAGAAACATTTTCTCCTGTTGCCAGAATGGAATCTATCAGAATGTTTCTCGCTTATGCATGCTCGAGAAAAATCAAGTTCTACTAAATGGATGTTAAGTTAGCCTTTCTAGATGGTGAATTGGAAGAAGAGGTTTAAATTGAACAACACGAAGGTTTTCTACTCTCTAACAAGGAAGATTATGTATGCATTATTGAAGACACTATATGGTCTCAAGAAAGCTGTTAGAGCTTGGTATGCTCATCTTGACAGATATCTATATCAAAAAGGATTCAAGAAAGGAAGATCTGACAACAATCTCTATGTGCAAGCGGATCAAGGAAGGAGGACACATAGGAGAACTAGACACATACTAGAAGTGTGTGCAACGCCAAAGTACCATTACTTGAAGCAAGCACAACAATACCTCATCATCTGCTAGTGATCCAAGAAGCAATGTCAAGTCAAGTATTAGGTTATGTCAAAAGTTGGTGTTGTAAACACATTCATTGTAACATTGTAAAAGAGTAATTATTGTAAAAGAGTCAATCTGCCTAGAGTTGAAGAGGCATTGTTGGCAGGTATAGGAGTCGTTGTTGGATAATGTTATGGTTGGGTTGCAGGTCATATTGTGATTGGGTGATTGATCTATTTCAAGAAAATCATTGTGAATTATATTGTATCGTGGATTATTGTCCCTAGTATGGGATTCCACACTCTTGTCTTATTTCTAATCATTATAGGGTGGCATGGAGGTCATAGTTTGGTGGATGAAGTCACCTATAGGTTGAGCCTGTGAACACTTCAGGGTGGTAGGTTGGTATAGAATGTCGGGGCATCCATTCAATTGACTACGGAATAAACCAGGGCATTGGGGAATCCTTCATGTGGGAGCTGGAGAAGAATTTTTTTCTAGAATTCTAGAAATTTGTAACTTTAATTTTAGTTGGGGATGAAGGTTAAAGAGTTTATTAGAAAAGTTTTCGATGGTTTTTCACTCGGAGGGGATTTTCCACCTAAAATTCATCTATCTATTTTGTTCTATTTTTTACTGTGTTGTTACTAGATAAACATTAATAATATTTGAAGATTAACTAATTCTCTAAGAAAATTTAAGAGTGTTGATTGCTAAGGAATATTGATTCACCCCCTCGTCTTTTCCAACAAATCTCATTGTGAAATATTAACAAACCGACTAAATGTATATTATTCTTCTTTAACTTGATTTTAGTAGTTAAAAGTAATAAATAATAGGATTACAAGCACCAATTACAAAGTTAGAAAAATAAAACCATGTAAGAAAATAAGCACTATTAAATAAAGAAGATTTCCAATCACATGAGAAAATATCACAATGCAATGGAGCGAGGACAAAATTTAATAAAATTCCTAAATAGAAAATCGTGGGAAAGGGAAAGTCGACACTAAAATTTTCAATTTCATGAAAGGGGAAAATAGCGATGAACTAGATTCATAGAGAAAATAAAAAAAGTGGCCAACTCAACTAAGAAGAGAGAATACAGACCATAAGTTGTAATTAAAACTCACCAAATGTCAATACCCATTTGAGATGCCAGAACTGACGAAGACAACACATCTCAATTAAAACTTTCGACGATGTGATATTTTCAAAAATAGATTCATCTTAAATTATCAAAAATTATTGTGGCCATGTGCATCACATTCTCTAAGAGTTATGGAGAAAGTTGATCTTAATATGACAAGACATACCTAACAATAGGATATGGATGAAATTGATGGCACATTTAGTTTCATAGCTATAAATTCAAGTGATTGATTATATTTAACACCTATGGTTTCCAAATTATCACCAAGTGTTTCATTTGAGATATTTGAAGGCCCAGACCTTCCCAATCCAACAATTTCAAACTTAGATATTTTTGAGTGCCTACGAGGTCAAGAATTTGAATACTATTTCAAAATTATGAGGAAAAGAGTTCACTCTCAATTCAAGGAGACACCCAAAGAGCCGAGAACTAAATATTAATTTGATAAAAGCACCATCACAGAGCTAGAGATTCAACTTCAAAACATCAAGTAGGAGAAAATGGACGAACCTTCATGGGAGAAACTATTTTACAGCTCACATAGCTACACATCCAACTCTGTTACAACTTTGTATCACTCAGTTACAACGAATTCCACTAGCATGTCCCACCAACCAACCTTTGAACTCGATATTCCTTCAGTTAAGTGGCTTTCCACATGAGTTAACTGAAATCAAGTGCTTTAAGAGAATAGATTATTATTTATTGTCTAATTATTGTTAAGGGTTAACAATAATCGACATGCATTCTATTTTTAGACATGCATTCCATGAAAAAACTTCACACATGCATTCCAAAAATAGATGCCCATCCATCCATATAATTTTCTCAACCATCTATAAATATATTACTGCTAAAAATAGACTTTGATCCAAATTCTAAAAATAGACATATCACATAAAAATATCCCGCGGGCACCACCTAGTGTAGGTACTTAATTTTCACTAGGATCATCATCTTGTTGAATCTCAACAAAACATTCAATTCTTGCATAGAGGGAAAGCACCTGATGTATTATTTGGAAAGAAGAAGAAAACCATAGCAATCGAATAAACACCATGTTAATTAGTAAATGATCAATTATATAAGCTAGGAATAAGTGAGATAATTATACGTTTGTATTAAAACATGAAAGGAAATCTATTATCAAGTAAGCTCATAAAGTAGGTGTTGGCGGACACTTCCAAGGAAACATAACTGCAAGAAAAATCCTACAATGTGGATCATAGTGGTTGACCTTATTTCGAGACTATCAAACATAATTTTATAAATTCAACGTTTGTCAAATATTAGGCCGAAAATTGCTGAGAATTCATATTCCAATCCATTCTATAAACCCAACTCTACCTTTGGAAATTTGGGCGATTGAATTTTTTGATTCGTTCCTTAAAAGGGGAAGAAGAATAAGTGTAAAATACATCATAAAAATAATGGAGTCTTTAACAAAGTGGGAAGTAGAAGAGTCAGTCAAATCATGTACAAAGGAAATAGCTGCCAAATTTATTTTCAAAAACATAGTAATGAGATTCAACTACTCCCTGACTCTGATCAATGATAGGGGTACATATTTCATTAATGCTACAATCCAAACAATGTTATAAAAAAATATGATTGATAATATAAAACTTCAACTTACAACCCATAGGTTAACTACACAATAGAATCATTCAATAAAACATTTCACAAAGGACTTACTAAAATACACAACATCAATAGGGATGACTTGGACGACAAACTCCTAGTGGTCTTATGGGCATATCAAACGATGTATAAATAACAACTAGATACACACTATTTAAATTAGTCTAGGGACAAGCAGTAGTCATACTAACTAAATACAAAAAAAATGTTGCAAATATATTGATTATGTTAAAATATGATGATAATAAGGTTTGAAAGGAATGACTCCATGAATTTCAAAATTTAGAGGAAGACAGGATCCATGCATTACACACAAAACAAGTAAATATCAACAAAAAACATGGCATGATAGAAATTTGCGAATGAATAATCTAAAAGTAGGAGAATTAGCATTATTATATGATAGTTGAGTAAAGGGGGAGTCAGGAAAACTATAAATTTCATGGTTTGACCCTTTTTGGTTGAAGACATACATTCTTTGAGATATTTTCAGATAAAAACACTTCAAGGGTACTTGTTCGAATAATTTTTAGATGGTGTTTGACACAAGAAATATATCACTTGACAATGTTGACACGCGACTAGTGAAAACCTCCCCGAGGCACCAGGAACATGGGATAGTTTGAAAGTCTCATTGATTAGTGGTTGTCATTGATATCAACCCAAGTAGCACCAAGGGCTACCCCGATCTTGCGTGGGAATTTTACTTGAAAAAATCATCAATTCTGAGTCAAGGATATTTTGGATGGGTTCTACTCGTCGCGATGTTTCCATTGATATATGGCAAACCACACAAGTCTTGACGGTTTGAGAAATATTCATTTTTGAATTTAGTAACCCCATTCAATGGGATAAAACCCCATGGGGTTATGGCATGACACTCATCATTGGTTGTTGTCTTTGAATAATAAATTTTAAATAACATTTAAGCTCCTAAAAACCCTCCAAATTTCACTTTTTTAAGACCCTGTCAACCTAAAAATTTCTATAAATTGTGACCCTCATATCCTCCTCATGAAAGGATTTTGCTGCTTCAAGCAAGTCATCGTCAGATTTTTGCTAAAAAAAAAAAATTCTACTAAGCTTCAGAAGATAAAATAAACATTCGTTTTAGCATAAATATTGATGAATCTCATGACATAATTTCAGATCTTGGTTCGCTATATTTTTGAAGATATGATCTGAGGAAGTTACAGTTTTTGTAGGCTCCTGAATTCCATGTTAAATAGGAGAAATTGGGAAAATAGTCACAACTTTATCTCTGAGAATTGGATTCAAATTTCATAAAACATGACAGAAAGAGGACAAAATTTATTTTATTGGGTATATTTTTCAGGACCGAAGGTTGAAATAGTGACACGTGGAACTTCATACAATTTCTCTCTATTGAACCACTCTATAATCAGGTTGTTGTGGGAGATTGTGCATAACTCTTTCTTGAAGAATCCAATATCATTCATACATGTGGAGTTGTAAATAGGGCTCATAGGGTTACCAGAGGACGAAATTTCAGACCTTGGAGATCCAAAATTACATATATACAATAGATTCAATATCTAGCTTTTAGAAGGAAAGAAAAAGTATGCATTCAAGGATCACTGTAGTAAGGACCACACATCAACAGTCAAGGGTAAGTCTGCTCCAAAAAGGTATGTATGATTAGTATTTTCATTTGAATTTAAATATCATCTCTGACATGTGTTTTTGCAGGACAATGTAAGTATTTTGTATGTATGTTTGTTTGGGTTTTGTTCATAAATGTTGAACGTATTTACATTTTAATTTTGAATATTTCTCTAGCATATGTTTTGCAAGATAGTGTAAGTATTTTGTTTTTATATTGGTTTGGGTATTTTTCATTAATGCACGTGCAGGAAGGAGGAAACAATAGGACAACTGGGACACATACTAGAATGACGTGCAATGCTAAAGTACCATTACTTGAAGCAAGCACAATAGTACCTCAACAACTGTTAGTGATCCAAGAAGTACTGTCAAGTCAAGTATCAAGCTGTGTCAAAAGTCAATGTTGTAAAAATCATCATTGTAAAATAGTAAAAGATTCATTATTGTAAAAGATTCAATCTGCCTAGAGTTGAAGAGGCATTATTTGGAGGTAATGGAGTCATTTTTGGATAATTTTATGGTTGGGTTGCAGGTTATAGTATGATTGGGTGATTGGTCTAGTTCAAGAAAATAATTTTGAATCATATTGTATCATGGATCATTGTCTCTAGTATAGGAGTCCACACTCTTGTCTTATTTCTGATCATTATAGGGTGGTCGGGAGGTGCTAGGTTGGTGCATGAAGCCACCTACAGGTTCGAGCTTGTGAACACTTCAGGGTGGTAGGTCGGTCTAGGATGTCAGGGCATCTATTGAATTGACTACTGAAGAAACCAGGGCATTGGAGCTTCCTTATAGTGGGAGCCAGTGAAGAATCCTTTTGTAGAATTATAAGAAGTTGTAACTTTCATTTCTGTTGGGGTTGAATATTAAATAGTTTATTATAAAAGTGTTCGGTGGTTTTTGACCCGGAGGGGTTTTCCACCTAAACTTCGGGTGCCTATTGTGTTCTATTTTTACTGTTATTTTTGGATTAGCATTAAGAATAATTAAATATTAACTAATGCTCTGAAAATATTTTAAAGTGATAATTGCTGGTACACATGATTCACCCCCTCAGCATTTCCAACAATTCAAATCAAAGCTCAGTTCCTTCAATAGCAGTCTAACAACTGGAGGGAGATCATGAAGTATAATAAGAATGGAGTTCCTTTTTTCAATGTAAATAACTACACACTTTGGAGTGGAAGAATGCAGGTTCATTTGCTGGCGCAAGGATATGAAGTATGGTAAATCGTTGAAAAAGTATTTACAGTGACCCAAGATGGACAGGGTAAGAAATATATGGTATATGATGCAAAGGCTAAAGATCTCATTATCAGTGGGCTTATCCAATTTGTCTATATAAAGCTACTGAGTTGAAAAACTACTAAATAAGTATGGGGCAATATTGAGAATATATATGTAGGTGAATCAAACATGAAAGAAGAAAAACTTCAAATTTATAGAATAAATTTTGAGCAACTCAAAATGAAGGAAGATACAAATATTGTTGCATACTTTCAGCATGTTGATGAAACAAAAAATGCATTGGAAGGTTTGGGAGAACATGTCAACATGAAAATTGTAGTCCGAAAGATCCTTAGAACCCTACTGGCAAGATTCAACCCAAACTTATCTGTCTTGGAATATAGTTCGAATCTAACCAATATCAACAAATATTAATTGCATGGTGTCCTTATGACATATTAAATGAATATTGAAGAAGAGGATGACACATCTCACTTAGAAACAAAATTCGCTGCATCCAAGAAGACGAGTAAGGACAAGCATACTCTAAAAGAGAAAACTTGTAGTTCTAAGGAAGAATAAAAGGAAGAAGGTGAAGAAGAATTTTCAGATAAGGAATTTTCCTACTTCACATGAAAAATGAGAACATGTACGTGGAAATTTAAAGTCAAAATTCCATTGAAATGTTTTGATTGTGGTGAGGTTAGGAATTTTGCAGCCAAGTTTCTTCACAAAAATGAGGCTGTTATGAAAGGAAAGGAAGCCCCGAGGAAGTTCAACAAGAAAGGCAAGATGAAATGATTTAATAAGAGTTTCTTCTCCAAATAAGATAGCTCCTCATTTGATAAATACAATTATAACAAAGAAGAAAATCAACGAAATAATATTGTTTATGGCCAAGTACAATAAGCAAGAGGCATCTGATGAAGAAGAATAAGAGATGACTGAGGTTGAATTTCAAAATGAAATAATTAGGGTTATCAAAGAGCTCAAGGACAAGAAGAAGCACGTCAAAAATATTGAAGAAGAATTAAAGACAGAAAGGGAATAGATCCTAAATCTTAAGATCAATGTTGAATAATACAAACAAGTTGAACAATCACTCAGGGAAGAATTAAAGGAAAGAAACAAGGAAAGAGAAGCATTGGAAGAAATAATCAACAATCAATGATCAAACAGTGACAAGACTTGTCTTGGTTACAAATAAAATCCCAAAAAGGATCCAAGTCCTTCTATGAAAACAAAAGAAGATGGATATGCAAAATCTAACAAGTAGGTAGACCTCCCATCCAACTCAAGAAATTAGGACTTGTAGGAAGAACCATGGAAGAAAATTCCTTGAAGAATATTTCCTCCCAGGTATCAACCTACCTTCTATGGTCATCTTTATTCATGTGGAATATTTGGACAGAGAGCTATAGAATTTTGCACATATGTTTTAAATAAATACAGTTCCGGGAGATCTTTTAGAAATGGATATTCCATAACTTAGCAAAATATTAACAGATTTGATCATCTGAGAGATGATGTTGAATGTTACAAATGTAACAATTTTAGACACCTGGCTAAAGATTGCAGACTTGGAATTTCTTCAAAGGAATTCTCGCAAAATCAGAATGAACAAATATGGAAAAATAAGACTAAAAAATGCACTAACATTCTCAAGGTTCAAAGAAACATAAATTTTTGATATGTTGATAGTGGTTGCTCAACTCATATGACTCGAGATAGGAATAATTTCATATCCTTGAAGAAAAAGAAGGATGGAACAATGTCCTTTGGAAATGATGGGTCTTCAAACATCATAGGAGAATGTATGGTCACACTAGGAAGCAATAATTCATTAGCGAAGTATCTATTGTTGGTTGAAAACATGAATCACAATCTGCTCAGTGTTGGACAAATGTGCGATCAAGGACACACGATGTGATTTAACTCTAAGAAAGTGCATGTCAGGAAAGGAAAGTTTGGTAAAATTGTTGCTAAAACAAGTAGAGCTCCAAATGCCATATATATTTTGGGTGAGACACCTAAAGGGTGATTTTTGGCAAAAGAATACGAAAGTTTGCTATGGCACAAATGAATTAGACATATAAATTTCCACAGTTTGGTCAGGATCAACAAGAAGGAAGCAGTAAGAGAAATACCTAGAATTTCAAAACCTACCAATACGATATTTGAATATTGCCAACATGGCAAGCAAACAAAATTTGAATTCAAGACAAAAAAATACTTTCAATCATTCCATTTGAATTAGTACATATTGATCTATGTGGTCCTATGAGAATAAAAGGTTTAGACATAGAATTATATTTTATGCTAATGATAGATGATTACACCAAAATGGAAATCGTAAGCTTCTTAAAGAAAAATACTGAGGCATTCGAGTGTTTAGAATATACAAGGAATTAGTAAAAAATGAAACTGATTTGAAGATCAAATGTCGAATATCAAATAATGGTGGAGAATTCACTTCCAAGGTATTTCAACAGTATTGTGATGAAAATGGAATAAAAAGGCAATTCGCAATAGTCAGAGCATCACAGGAAAATGGAGTTGTTGAAGGAAAAAAAAAATTGTACAAGAAATGGCCAGAACAATGTTAAATGACTCAAAATTAGATGATAAATTCCAGGTTCAATAAATTGATACATATGTATTCGTTATAAACAGAGGTCTGGTAATGAACGACTTTAACATGACTCCATACGAACTATGGAAAGGAAGACTTACTAACATCAAATAATTCAAAATATTTGGAAGCAAATGCTACATCAAAAATGAAGGTAAAAAATTGTGCAAGTTCGATTCCCGTGTCGATGAAGGTATTTTCGTTGGTTATTCACGCAAAATGAAGGCTTGTTGATGCTACAATATGAGGAGAAAACAAATAGTGGAAAGATTAAATGTTAATTTTAATGAAGATTGTGTTACAAATGATGACGATGAGATTGTCCCTTCAAGAAAATCTAGGGATCTGAGGGATAATATGTGAAGGATGAAGAAGAAGCTCTAGAAAAAGACCAATCAAATAAGGAAAAAACAATCAACCAAGATGAAACAAGAAATGATTAGCAGGATGTAAAATAAAATTCTCCAAAATATTTAGAGGAATGGTGTCAAAATCATCATCCATCAAATCAAATCATCGATAACATAAATGAAGGAATTGGAAGCAGAAGAAGTCAACAACTTCATTCATCACAACAAGCCCACCTTGTTTTTTTAGCAACTTTTGAGCTTAGCAATTTTGAGGAAGCTCGTCAATATGAACACTAGGTAGCAGCTATGAATGAAGAACTAGATAGAATTGAGAAGAACGACACTTGGGAATTGGTTCCACGACCAAATGATAAAAATGTTATTGGAACTAAATGGGTCTTCAGAAACAAATTGAATGAGGACGTTCAGGTTACCAAGAATAAAGCAAGATTAGTCTACAAAGGATATGCATAAGTTGAAGGAATTTATTTTGAAGAAACATTTTCTCTTGTTGCCAGAATGGAATCTATCAGAATGTTTCTCACTTATGCATGCTCGAGAAAAATCAAGTTCTACTAAATGGATGTTAAGTTAGCCTTTCTAGATGGTGAATTGGAAGAAGAGGTTTAAATTGAACAACTCGAAGGTTTTCTACTCTCTAACAAGGAAGATTATGTATGCATTATTGAAGACACTATATGGTCTCAAGAAAGCTGTTAGAGCTTGGTATGCTCATCTTGACAGATATCTACATCAAAAAGGATTCAAGAAAGGAATATCCGACAACAATCTCTATGTGAAAGCGGATCAAGGAAGGAGGACACATAGGAGAACTAGACACATACTAGAAGTGTGTACAATGCCAAAGTACCATTACTTGAAGCAAGCACAACAATACCTCATCATCTGCTAGTGATCCAAGAAGCAATGTCAAGTCAAGTATCAGGTCATGTCAAAAGTTAGTGTTGTAAAAACCATCATTGTAACATTGTAAAAGAGTAATATTTATTGTGAAAGAGTCAATCTGCCTAGAGTTGAAGAGGCATTGTTGGGAGGTATAGGAGTCATTGTTGGATAATATTATGGTTGGGTTGCAGGTCATATTGTGATTGGGTGATTGGTCTATTTCAAGAAAATCATTGTGAATTATATTGTATCGTGGATTATTGTCCCTAGTATGGGATTCCACACTCTTGTCCTATTTCTAATCATTATAGGGTAGCACAGAGGTGATAGTTTGGTGGATGAAGTCACCTATAGGTTGAGCTTGTGAACACTTCAAGGTGTTAGGTTGGTCTAGAATGTCAGGGCATCCATTCAGTTGACTACGGAATAAACCAAGGCATTGGGGAATCCTTCATGTGGGAGCTGGAGAAGAATTTTTTTCTAGAATTCTAGAAATTTGTAACTTTAATTTTAGTTGGGGATGAAGGTTAAAGAGTTTATTAGAAAAGTTTTCGGTGGTTTTTTACCTGGAGGGGATTTTCCACCTAAAATTCATCTATCTATTTTGTTCTATTTTTTACTGTGTTGTTACTAGATAAACATTAAGAATATTTGAAGATTAACTAATTCTCTAAGAAAATTTAAGAGTGTTGATTGCTAAGGAATATTGATTCACCCCCTCGTCTTTTCAAACAAATCTCATTGTGAAATATTAACAAACCGACTAAATGTATATTATTCTTCTTTAACTTGATTTTAGTAGTTAAAAGTAATAAATAATAAGATTACAAGCACCAATTACAAAGTTGGAAAAATAAAAACCATGTAAGAAAATAAGCACTATTAAATAAAGAAGATTTCCAATCACATGAGCAAATATCACAATGCAATGGAGCGAGGACAAGATTTAATAAAATTCCTAAGTAGAAAATCGCGGGAAAGGGAAAGTCGACACTAAAATTTTCAATTTCATGAAAGGGGAAAATAGCGATGAAATAGATTCATAGAGAAAATAAAAAAAGAGGCCAACTCAACTAAGAAGAGAGAATACAGACCATAAGTTGTAATTAAAACTCACCAAATGTCAATACCCATTTGAGATGCCAGAACTGACGAAGACAACACATCTCAATTAAAACTTTCGACGATGTGATATTTTCAAAAATAGATTCATCTTCCAAATATCAAAAATTATTGTGGCCATGTGCATCACATTCTCTAAGAGTTATGGAGAAAGTTGATCTTAATACGACGAGACATACCTAACAATAGGATATGGATGAAATTGATGGCACATTTAGTTTCATAGCTATAAATTCAAGTGATTGATTATGGTTTCCAAATTATCACCAAGTGTTTCATTTGAGATATTTGAAGGCCCAGACCTTCCCAATCCAACAATTTCAAACTCAGATATTTTTGAGTGCCTACGAGGTCAAGAATTTGAATACTATTTCAAAATTATGAGGAAAAGAGTTCACTCTCAATTCAAGGAGACGCCCAAAGAGCCGAGAACTAAATATTAATTTGATAAAAGCACCATCACAGAGCTAGAGATTCAACTAGGAGAAAATGGACGAACCTTCATGGGAGAAATACTAGGAGAAAATGGACGAACCTTCATGGGAGAAACACTTGGAAGCACTAGAAATGTTAAAATTGACCAGAAATGTTAAAATGATTCACCAAGCAAGCATACAAGACTACCCAATAAAAAATGGACCAGAAACGTTCAAATGATTCACCAAGCAAGCATACAAGACTAATCAGGTGCACCATTGGTCGTGGACTTTCAGAGCCAAGGAATCTATATTTTTACAATAAAAGTGTCCCATTGGCCAAGGAATAATTAAAACTTTTTTTCTCACATATGGCCGAGAACCCATGAGTCTGTCTCCTCGCACTAATTATTCAAAAATTGGCTGATGAATTTAAAACTTGTGTTGAAATATGGCTGCTGCATGCTGCCCAACATGACGCATATTCATTTAGGCCTTGAAATGAAAAAGGTCTAGTATGTTGAATCAATCAGAAGACGTTCATCCCAATCAACTCCCTTACAGATATTTGACAATCGCAGTTGACGAACAAATATAATATTCCCAATACTGGTAGCTACTTAGGAAACCCAAACTGAAGTATTTTTTCCATTAATAGATGGGGAAAAGGAGGAAAAAAGAGAAGAAAAAATGTATAAACCCCTTTCAAATTCAACTTTTCGGGCTCTTTGCTGGAATCCTCAAAGGAATAAATAAGCAAATAAGTCGATAGAATAGTCGAATTCAGGCAATAAATAGTTAGAATCAATTGGGAGGTGGTCTTAATTCATATTACACTTGATAACCCAAAGTTGCAACAATGCCTTGATGTAATTACAAAGCAAGTGTTGGAAGAGACAACAAAAAAATGAAAAGCGACTAAAATACCAAGGAAGATGTAAGTCTTCCTCGGGTCATATGTTGGCCCATATATCTTACATTATTTAGGTCATTACAAAGACACTTTTATTGAAACAATGAAACAAAAGATGCTAGCTGAACAAGGATAAGAAAGAACAATGGACACCTCCAACACACTCGAATTTCCAAAAGGAAACACAACAAAAAAAGACGACCCAAGTTCAATCAAGTAGAGGTGAAAAAAAATAAAAGTCCCTAACATTAACCTTACAATAGGATCACCACCCATTACTCCAACAATAATTGTATTCGTTAACTGTGGTCAAAAGGAATAAAATGAAAAATAGGTCATTATACAATAAATTTCATTTGATCAGGTCGAACTAGTTGACTTGACTATGGAGTCTTCGGTGAGCATTGAACCAAATACAATTGAAACACATAGAATAACCTAGATAGAGAAGCAAGCTACCGACGATGGTCAAGACATCTTTCTAGAAAATAGGGCTATGATCGTCGAGGAAGCCATATGAGAAAAGGGGAAAGGACAAATCAGAAAAAACAGAAGTTCGGAAAAAATTGAGTTCTCTACAGGGAAACCTTTAGGGGATAATATTCGCAGGTGGGCAAATATTCCATGTTTTTTCCAAAAAAGAGATTCACCATTTTCCATTTTTATAAAAATTAATGCCCCAAAATTTTATAGTATAGAAATATTTTACCTTCAAAAGCGCCAATATTATATATTTTCTAATATAAAATAACTAGGAATATAAATATTTTTAGAAAATTATCATCAAACATTTTAAAATTTGGATATTAGGGACTAGTAAGATTCACCAAGGTGGCTAAGCTTTAAGATAAACTTCCATACTTAAAATTCTCCCTGCTTATCTACCCTATGATATCACTTATGCATATAACATACTTATTTTTTCTTTTTTAGAATACACAACAAAAAAAGGCTAGGGGGCGATGGAAGAAGAAATCGACTGCTAGTGACAAACTAAGACAAAGGAAGTAATAAAGAAGAGGAGACCTAGTCAAATTGTATGAGTCAAGAAATAGAAAGAATTAACTTAGACATTATGGCGAGGATTGATGATCCATCTTTTTCTATTCAATTAATATTATACCAATTTGTAGATTATAATGTGAAAATAAATGAACAAGTCACCCAACTCCAACCACAAGTAAAGGATAAAGGAAACAAAGAATTTTCAGTCATCATTTAGCAGGAGTATAAAGAATTTGTCAGAGCTAAACAAATATTAGAGAAAAGTTTGGATAGGGTTTCCACACTTGGCCCAAATATGAAAAATTGGCCAACCCACCTACCAAATACATGCAATCAACTATGAGCACAATAAATGCTATTTTGTGACTTATCATTGCAAAAGCATACAATATTTGAAATTCAAGCAAGGACTACACTAAAAAATCAAATCTCTCAAGAAAATAAGTTAAAAGTGTAGTTAATTTAGGAAGAAAGGCAGTGGCTTAGGGAAGGAAGGAAGTCAAAGAGAAGCAACTAACTCCATTAAGAATCTATAGATAATTGACGTCAAAATTCAATAGCTATAAAAATAAGGCACACTCGACCAATAGTTGACACAACAGATTTCAGTGGCCAAAAAAGTGTAGTACTTGGAAAATTTCAAGAATTTGAAGATGCAAGATCAATAATCTCTAAAAGGTTGGTCAATATTTTATCAACACCTTCAAATACTTCCATCGATCATTTGCCAGATATATTTTGGAGAAGCACATGTCCAAGAACAGTTAGCACAACCTACCCCTCCTCGGCTCAAGTTTCACTTATTTAAACAAATCATGTTAAAATGCAACTCAACACCTGAGCAAGAGTCTGAAATATAAGAAATTGAACTAAAGGGGTCCAACTGCTCATGAGAGAGAAACAAATAAGAGTAATTTAGATTTTAAGTTCCCCAGAGTGGTGATAGGGTAAAATTCCCAACTGCAATGATTTGAGTATTGGCCCGACTAGGGTCCCAATTAGACCCCCTTTCATTGAAGTGGTTGTATAATCTAAAAAACTAAGGCCTAATTTCCTAGCCTAACTTAAAAATAAAATGAAAAACTAGTAAAACTAAACTATATTAGGGAAAATATATGACACAAATTAATATTTACTTGATTAACTACAAAAATATACAAATTGTTGTGTGTGCAAGTTAGATTTAGCCTTAAGGATTAAACAATAGTGAGGGAGGTGGGGGGATGGGGGATGGGTGGGGAATTCAATAAAACATAATATCTAAAATAAAATATTATGTGTGTTTGAATCTAACTCAAATTTGGGTCCAACCAGCCACAAAATAATTTTGGGAGGACTCTTTATGAAAAGTCTGGTATATATTTTCAATAATTTTCTTTTATATTTGCATTCAATAACTAGAATAAATAAATGGAAAGGAAATATATGTTGGAAGCAAGATTTGGCTAAAATTATATTGCTCAAATATCAGAGTTTACCATCAAATAAATAAAATAAATAGATAACATATCATAATTTTCCTTGATAGAAAAAATAAATTGTGACGTATCATAAGAAATGTTAATCATAATATCATAATATTCATCATAAGTAAACATGTAAAAAAGTTAGATGATGATTACCAGATACCTTAATTAAACAATTAAAATGATTGCATGATATCAAACACATAACTCAGGAACACGTTCAATTATGAAATTTGGTCTTAAAAAATCTTCAAGCCACAATCTGATTATAAAATCCAAGTTTTGATTCTAGATTTTTGACCCTTACACCAACATAAGAGGTCATATAAATACTAAAATAAAATAAGATAAGATGCATTTTTAGATTTTAAAAATAGGAAATATCCAATATTTTCTCCAAGAAATAATAATGCTAAAATAAGATATGATCCTTATAAAAAAAAATATTTCTCCTGGAAAGTGGTAGGTCGTTTTAATCCTCCTCCTCGTCTTTAGAATATTTATCTTCAATGGGAAGTAGATTTAGAGCATTTTCTTAGATGAAGATCATCCAATCTGTGAACAATTGTGTGATTGCAGATAAATGAACTAGCTGAAAGTGATTAATGTTGATATGACACATAGCTACGAAATTATGAATATATATTTTCTTCTTATTATATTTAGTAGCAAATATGGAAGATAATTTATTTTTCTCAAATGGAGATTGGAGAAACTTTTGAAATTCCTGTAGAGTCCATATTTTAATTCCTTTTATTGTTTTCTCATCCTCTATCCTTTTATAATCAATCTTCTATTGATTCATAATATTAGGCACAACTTCTCTCAATGGTTTAGATCTTGGTAAATCAAAATCTTCTACGAAATAAAATCCAACATCCCATCCTCAGTCACAATTCTCAATGGATCTTTTAGGCCATTCATGAATTTATTTTGAATTCGACTCTCTCACATTTAAATAAGAAAACATCAATCTTTTATCTCTCTTGGATACGTTAGAAATATTTTCAGGCTCCAACTGTTTTTTTCCAATTTAGAATTAATGTGAATCTCTCCTTAATTTTTTTGTCTTCTTCAAAAATATATTAAACTCTATCTTTTAGATTCACAATTTCTTGGTAAAATATGCATATTATCTTGAGCTGTATATAGAATTTGGTCTAATATTTTTGTAATATTTGATTAACTTACAAGGCTTGTGCTTTGAACATATTCATGATATGATAAATATCGTGACTATGTGTAATTGAAGCTAAAGAACTTCAATTTGCTAATTTAATGTTGTAGCCATCACCTTGATATTATTGTCAGCTTCATATTTTATAATTTAGATATGATCTTCATGAGATTTCCTTTTATATTCTACTTGTTGGGAAATATTGACTTCCAAGTCTTTTAATTTGCGTTGTAATTCATTTTTCAAGTTAGCCATTTCGATAGAAAAACCTCCTACAAGGGTTACAGAATGAGCCTGCTACTGTTCTTCACTGAAAACTTTTATTTTCTCCACTTATGCTTCTAATTATTTAACTCTTTGAAGTTTATTATGATATTTTTTTGATATTTGACTAACTGAATTCTATTGGTAATTCACAAAACCTCCAATATCCTACGATGACTCTTTGGCTCTGTCTTTTACATCACTTCTTTCCTTCCAACTAAATTCAAAGATTTTTTTAAAACCATATAACTTCCTCTTCTTTGTATTTCTTGCAACATACTTTGTTTGTAAGTTAAAATAATATTCATTTAGAGAGGGAACAATTATAGATACTAGTCCAATCTCACACACATTCTCGAAAAAATAAGAACTTAATGGAATATTTGTAGAAATAGGATTCATGCAAGCTTTGGGAGATGTCTTAGGAATTGAAAGATCAGTATCTTTGTTTACCTTTTCTATTGAATCATTTTCCTTGTCAGGGTGTCCCAACAATTTTTACCGAACAATTTCTTATTTATCCTTATCTTCGTCAATATCCATTTTATCAATTTGTCCTAGATCTTTGTTAATATGAGAACCCTGTTGATTGATATCTTCAAGAGGATCAAGTGTTGAGATTCAACAAGAAGATCCTAGCGAAAATTATGCACCTACACTAGGATAGAGCCTCGGGCTATTTTTAGGTGGAGGTATATTTATAGATGTATGAGAAAATTCTATTTATAGATGATGTCCATTTATAGATGGTTGAGAAAATTGTATTTATATATGATGGTCTATCTATAGATGTATGTGCCAGTTCTATTTATAGATCACATGTTTATTTATAGATGCATGTCAACTATTATTATCCCTTAATAATAGTTGGACAATAAACAATAATCTATTCCCAATGAGCACTTGGAAATAGTTAACTGAAGTGGAAAATCAATTAGCTATAGGAAATTCGAGTTCAAATATTGGTTGGTGGGACATGCAAGTGGACTTAGTTGTAACTGAGTGACTCGAAGTTGTAACAAAGTTGGATGTGTAGTTATGTGAGTTTTAAAGTTGTTTAACTCAGTTAAGTGAGTTAAACAAAGTTGTGCTAGTTGTAACTGAAGATACAATAGTGAGAGATCAGTGAATGAATTATTAATTAATTCAAAATCAGTGGTCTCACATGCAACTGAATATTTACTACATCCATGTCAGATTCAATAGAGACCCAGTTGAGATGTAGGTGAAAGGGAAAATTTGACTATCATTTGTGACATTAGTGGGTGCACACATGCAACCACACACACATTAGAGATTCCCATGAGGATTGTCTTAGGTCCCTGTAAGTTTTTAGATTGGCAAGACCAAATTTACATGGGTAACATCACACCAGTCTTTGGAGTCCTAGGACCCAGCCTTCCTGGACTCAAAGAGGGCTCTCTCTATACTTCTGTAAAGGATGTAACTTGATAGATTTTAGGGTTTTATTTTAGGCTAGTTATTAGGTTTAGGGTTTGTTTGGTTGGTTGGGTAGGTTGTCAAGCAGATTTAGATAGAGTGAGAGATCTTGAACCATTGGGCTATGGAGTCTACAAAAGGTATTGAAGAGTTTAACAATAGGTCAATGGTGTATCACAGGGAAAATCTAACAAAGTCAAATGGATCTAAAAGCTTATGTGAATGAAATGAACATCAAATTTGTGAACATCGTAGGTGAAAAAGAGAAGTTAATAATCCTTCAACAAATAACTTAACAAGAATGGCCTTTAAGGTTACTAAGAATCAATAAATAATCAAATACAAGGCATACCAATAACTTCTTTGACCAAACCCTAGCAAGTAAGAATTAAGACTACAATCCAGTGAACTATAGAAGGCAAGAAACTTGTAAATCTTCTAGTGATTTCACATTCAAGCTAAGAAAACATTTAAGATAGACACATAGCATAGATCAATGAATAGGTAACTCCTAACTTCATTAATAAAACTATAAAGAACTCCAAAGAAATTATTTAATATGAGCAAAAGGGCATGGCAAATCATAAACCTCTTTAGCTAAACCTAATTAGCAATACTTCAAAGAATAAGACCTTAAAAACAATGTTTAAGTAATAGAAAAGAGCAAGGCTAACCATAAAACTAATTTGACATTTTCTTCATTAAATCATTTTTAAGATAAACTAAATAAGTGAGACGAGCGAGCATTCAATAATTCTCTAATCTGACATAGCAAAAGAAACATAGAAGTAGTAGAGAACAAACAGAGCTAAGGTGCCTCGAAACAACATTTCTTAGCCTAAAATTGTTGTCCTACTGCAATAGAAATATGGGACAAAATGATATCACAATAAAACAAGAACTAAATAAAGAACACATCACCATTAACTATGCTCATGAATACTGCAACTGAGCCTTCTCCATTGTCAAGCAAGTCAAGCCATCCACAAAAAACCAAAGCCAATTTCTCTCCAATCTCAAAGTCTATGTATTACTCTCGACAATCATCCAACATGTACAATGTGGCCTCAATGCCGTATTTAACAAGCAAGGAGGACCAAAACCATAACTAGGGTTTCCAAAATGTCATAAATACATCATAAATGTCATTTTTTTGCAAAGAGACCATGCAAGGCCCAAGGCACAAAATATCTAATGAAATAAATGAAAAATAACTTCTAACACCTAACTTTGGAGTGATTTGCACAAAAAACCTCAAAATATCTATTTTCCATAAATTTGTGTCTTTTTTTGACTTTGCAAGCAAGGGCACAACACTGAGGTCCAAGGGCGCAACACCTGCACCGAAAAAATAGGTCACCTTGCAGCTGCATTTTGAAGGCCTTCTCAATGTCCAAATGAGCTCCGTGATAGCTCGTTGGAAAGCTGATCAAGTATAATTTCCCAAAATTCCATTGGATTTATGATTGGACTTAATTTACCTATCCAAAAAACAAATCTCCCAAGACTTCTCAGGGCACAGTGCCAGCTCTGAAAATTGGACAAAATGCTGAATTTTTGCATTTTTTTTACCCTTTTGGAGGACCAAATCTGCTTCAAATGATCTGAAATTTGGTGTGTCTAATGTACTTGGAAAGATGAAACCAAAAATGAAAACCAATCATCAGGAAAATTCCCCAAAAAATAGTGCAGCGCCAGGGGCGCTGCACCCTTGGCCCTATAAAATAGTGAAAAACCAAAATTATCAAAAGTTGAAATTTTTTTGAAATTTCCTTGCTTATGGTGTTTGGGATGCCTATAAGGAAGCATGAGAAAGGATTTAAAGGTTATTCTTTCCTTTTTCCTCCTTTAGAGCTTGAATTTTAGTAAGGGCTCTTTTGAGCTTGGCCCTTGCAATTTGATTTCTTAAGGCATAGTGCTTGGCCATCTTTTTCTAAAGGCCAAGGTCTGTTTGTGTCTTTTCCAGTTGATCCTCCAAGTGTATGTTAGCCCTCTCTAACCAAGGTTCCCAATCATACTCTATCTCTATGGAAAGAAACTCACTTGTACTGAGCTCCTCTACCAATGTTGTTTCTTTCTCCTTCTCCTTGGCTAACGCCTTCCTCAAGCCCATTGTTCTTAGCCTTCTCCTAGAAAATTGCCCTTCTTCATCTTCACTTTCATCAAAAACACCCAAGACCTCATCTATCTTAACCTTGGTCCTTTCAGCCTCTTTCTAGGCTCTAATTTCCCTAACCTCATAAATGGCCTTTTTTGCCTCCAACATCTTGTTTTCAATCTCATAATAGTGGATGACATTCGTAGCCCTAGCTAGATTAGCTTGCAAATATTTTATTTAGGCATATTTACCTTTGAGCAACATGCTTGAGATCCTTGCCTTGTTCTCATCATCACTGTCAACATGAATGAGTTCAAATTCTTACTTAGTCTCATGTTGGTCTTCTTCCTTGTCAAGCTGCTTGGTTGAAGTACAAGGCATGGCCCCTTGCCTTTTGAGGGCAGAAAACACATTCCTACTTCCCCTTTGGTAAGCTAAAATAAAAGGTTCAATTTTGATCATTTCAGTGCCTTCACCATTGTTGCCATCATGACTGTCATTATCATTCATATATTCACTATCCTTATGGATTTCATCAGCACTATTTCTTTCTGACTCTTTTTCCTCATTTGATCTACTGATTTGTTGGCTTTTTTACCTATTTCCATCATCATCATTCCTGCTTTCATGGCTGATCCCATGGCTACTGTCATATGTCTCCATGCTCTCTGCCTTATCACTAATATCCTTGTTGTCATTATCTCTGTCAACATCATCATTTCCTTCTGCTTCAATGCTCTTTGCCTAATTCACATCTTCCATGCTGAAATCACTAATTTTTTCTTTGCTGCTTTCCCTTGCACTAACATCTTTTGTCTCATTGATGTTGACCTCATTTACATCAGCCTCATCTTCATTACCTTGACTGCTAGGTGTTTCATTATTGGTTTCTGCTTCATTGGTTTCTGCATCACTGTTTCCCTCTTCACTGTTTGATTCTTCCTTACTGATTTTTGCACTGCCTTCATCACCACTATGAGCCTCATTTTTTTTAGACTCAATGGCCTCTTATTCCTTATTGTTGGATTCATCACTACCCTCTCCCTCATTTCCATCTTCTTCATGTTGGAAATATTGTCATTGATGGCAAAGGAGGCAGCACTCAGGCAAAGGCGGCAGCACTCAGGAAAAAGAGGCAGCGCTGTAGCAAAGGAAGGCAAAAGAGGCACAGCGAAAGTAATAGAGGCAGTAAGAAGAAAGTCAAAATGTAACAGTCATAGAAGCACAGTGAAGAACCGTTATCGGAGAAGATGAGGGCAATGAGCGAGAGGCAGGAGGTAGAGGAAAGCGGTTTCAAAATTAGGGAATCGCACTCTCAACCCGGCGGAACCGGCGAACAGGCGGAAACGATTACAAAATTAAATCCTTCACTCCGGCGGCATCTCATCTGAACCATATTCCAGGAATCGCACACTCCAACTGGTGTTATACAACATGAATCTTATTCCGGGAATCGCAGACTCCAGCCGGGCGTTACACATATAATACAGAACCATATTCCGGGAATCGCACTCTCCAACCGACGGAGCACATATAACAAATACAAACTTATTCCTGGAATCACTTAACTCCAGCGGCAATACAATGCATATAATATAGAACCATATTCCAGGAATCGTACACTCCAACCGGCGTTATACATATAATATAACACAAACTTATTCCGGGAATCGCTTCACTCCAGCGGCAAAAATATATATAAACATATATGTGCAGTGCATCACATAAACAAAGGTCCAAGGCATTTATATTATGGAGCGCATAAAACAAAGTTTGATAAGGTGGGACCCCTCCCCAATCACAATCAGAGATCGCAAGCGCAGCGGAACATCGCAACAGAAAGCTGCGATTGCGATTGAAATGGCGGACCCGATCGTGTTATAAGCAGGAGTTGATAGATGTTAATCGCATCTGAGTTCCCAATCGCATGTCTTTTGTAAAACGCTGCGATTGAAATGGCGGACTCGATCGTGTTATAAGCAGGAGTTGATAGATGCTAATCGCATCCGAGTTCCCAATCGCATGTCTTTTGTAAAACGTTGCGATTGAAATGGCGGACCCGATCCTGTTATAAGCAGGGTTTAATACATATTTGAGTTACGGTCAAATCGCATCGGCACTGGTCAATCAGAACATATGTTAAAGACTTGCGATTGCGATTGGAAGACCGGACCCGATGGGTCTATAAACCATGTTTAACAAAGTTTTTGAAGTCCAGTTCCAATTGCATCGGAAAGAAACAAACCATCACAACACATATTAAAGAACTTGCGATTGCGATTAAGAGTTCGGACCCGATGGACTTATAAATTATGATTAACAAAGATTTCAGCTCCAGGTTCTAATCGCATCGGCAATGGTCAATCGCATCGGAGAATATAAGAGTTGCGATTGCGATTGGAAATCCAGACCTGATTGGTATATAAACTACGACTCATATACAACTTGAGTTCCAGGTCTAATCGTATTGGTAGCCAATCCTTATGGACGTCGGGTTATTTGCAAATAAATTATATATATTATATATGTTGAATAACGTTTGAATATGATCCGGGGGCATAACACATATGATATATAATGGTTATTGAGTTATATATATAACACGGTTGCGATAAGCCGCGTGGTCTCTAGACCCACGGACCTTAGCTTTACGGGAGGGCGATTATTAACGCTTGTGATATATGTATGTTCCGGCCTGCGGAACCTGCCACATCAACAAGACGCTAATGGCATAAAAGGGATTGGAATTCCTCCAGATTTACAGTCAGCGGATATAAAAGGCACATTTACACATATGCAGCAGTTACACCACAGCAGAGGACAAAAGAGCAAACAGATCCGAAAGAAGATAAAACACAGTCACAGAAAAGACAAAGATAGCCAAAGAAAAGACAAATACGTACCAATTCAAAAGACTAAATGAGTTGAGCTGGAGTTCTCATTTAAATTTGAATGTAAATGTTTTATTTAAATTTTTATTGTTTGTGATGCATTGGCAAGTCTCCGAGAGAAAACAAACTCCCACTGTAATGTTAAAATTGACACTTACAGTTATAATTTCTGAGTAAGCTGATAAAAGGAGTGAGAAGGCAGAAGGCAAAGAGACATGACTTTCCATTTCGAATTCCAAGCAGAATACAAACAGTCATGTGAGGAAATCTATAAATAATATCATCTTGATATGCAGAGTGAGTTTTTTTTAAGAGAGAGTAAATCGAGAGAAGGCAGAATATAGAAGAGTAAGACAGAGAAGATTAAGAAAATAAGAATGGAAGGAGAAGCTACAGAACAGAGCTGATATCTGAGGTAAATCAGCAAACTTTCAGTTTGATAAATTGAGGAAGTTGGAGCTTCCCTATCAAGTTGCAGCTTGATAGTCGTCAGTTGTAGCTGACTGAGGTTGGAGCCTCCTGTAGGTTGGTGCCTGCAGAAAATCGAAGGGAGTTGGTGCTTCCTTGCAAGTTGTAGCTTGCAGAATTGAGGTAGGAGCCTCCTGTAGGTTGGTGCCTGCAGAAAAACAGTGGTGAGAGGGAGTTGGAGCTTGCCTTTGGATCACAACAATAATAAGATGTGGTTTTCTCCCTTTATGGGTTTCCACTTATATCTGGTGTCTCTGTGCATGATATTTATGTATTGATCTGATATGTATCATTTGCTTAATACCTGCTGCTCTCAAATTAAGTCTACTGCTCTATTAAACTAATACTTTCAGATTACATTCTAAGATTACTCTCACATTAAAAAGAGTTTGAAATGAAGGTGTAAATAAGTTTATTGAAAATTTTAAAAGATCAGGAATGTATTAAACTGATTCACCCCCCCCTCTCAGTTTAATTAGATTTTCAACAATTGGTATCGGAGCCGGTTCCTTTGTACAAGTCTAACAACTGAAAGGAGATCGTAGGTTCCCAAGATGGCTAGTAAAGAAGGATGCTCAACCAATAAAGCCCCTTTCTTCACTGGTGAAAATTATGCTTTCTGGAAAATCAGAATGAAGACATACATAATGTCTCTAGGAATAGAAGTCTGGGCTGCTATGGAATTAGGATATGCCCCAAAGTCAACTGATACAGAAAAAGAAGCTAAAGAAAGCTTTGTAGCTAATGCAAAAGCCATGAATGCCATCCTGAATGGATTATGTGAAGCAGATTTTATTAAAGTAATGCACAAAGACAGTGCCAAGAAAATATGGGATACTCTTGAAGGCATACATGAGGGAGACCAAAAAGTAAAAACTGCCAAACTTCAAGTATATAGAGCCTAGTTTGAAAACTTAAAAATGAATGATGATGAAGATGTTGGCAGCTTCTTCTCAAAAGTTGCAGAAATTGTTAACAATATGAAAGCTCTTGGAGAAACCATACCAGAAAGTATAGTTGTGCAAAAGATTCTAAGATCACTCCCACCCAGATTTAATCCCAAGGTATCTGCAATAGAAGAGACAACGGATTGGGAGACTTTGACCATGAACCGAATACTTGGAAATCTAACAGCCTATGAAATGAGGCTCCCACAGAAGAAGCCAAGTACAAGGGAAGCAGCATTCAAAACAGAAAAAAGGAAAGAAGAAAAGGAAGAAATATGCTCTTGCTCTGATGAAGAAGAGGCTAAATTTGTCAAGAAATTGGATAGAGGCTCGGGTAGATACAAAGGTAAACTTCCCTTCAAATGCTTTAACTGTGGAAGAGTTGGACATTATGCTGCTAAATGTCCTCACAAGAAAGTAAGAAATCAAGCTCAAGAATCAGAGAAAGACACATCAAAGTTCTGGCAGAAAGGAAAGAAATCCAGCAGAAAATCCTTCTATGCTCAGCAAGACAGCAGTGCATTTGAAGACTCAGATGAACCCTCAAGTGAAGAAGGAACCTCAGAATTTTTATTGATGGCCATAGAAGATCTTGAGGGACTCCTACTAGAAGATGAAGAAGAAGAAGGGGAAGTAGACCTTGAGGGGGAGCTAAGAAGTGCTCTGAAGGAGATTGACAGACTCAAACTAAAATGCAGAAAACAAAAAGAGATTATCCTAAAATGTGTGAAAGAAGAACAAAATTTAGAAGTCTTCATGCAGCTGAAGGTAAAGCTTGAAGAAGCCAAGAAGATAGAAGATATGTTACTTCAGCAAATCAAAGATAATTCTCGAGAACAAGAGAAGCTGGAAGAAGAAATTCTGTGTCTGAGAAAGAAATTAGAAAATGCTCAACAGAAAGTTTCTATATACCCTTCTCAAACAACAAGCTCTATTAAGTTGAATGAAATTTTGGTTGCTCAAAGATCCCCTATGATAAAGACTGGAATAGGCTACAAAGGAGAATCAAGTAAAGGAAAAGAAAAGGTTGACAGAGAGATTATTTTTGTAAAAGCAAAGAAGGATGAGGAAGTAGCTCAAATAATTCCTACAAAAGAAGAAATCTGCAATAAGAGAGACAGAGAGCATAAGAAACCTCTAGTAACAAAGAATATAATGAATACTAAGATGGCAGAAAAAGAATCATATGCCCCTAAGTATATCAAATTTGGAAGTCATCGGAGGAAATTCTTCCCTCCTATGAAGAATGCCACCTGCTATGTCTGCCACAAGCCAGGACACATTGCTGCATATTGTTATGCAAGGAAGAGTAATTCAGGCCTGCAAAAGATGCAAACAGTGAAGAGGCTATCTCAAACAAACAAATGGAGAAAACAATCTTACATCAGGTATGCAAATAATTTCTATGGTTATTGTTTTTATTGTAAGGAATTTGGCCATAAAATTATTGAATGTAGAAAGTATGGACAAAGACTGATGTTCAATACCTCAAGGAGGTTTATGAGTCAAAGCAATTTTGTTCATGCTCACAATTCTGCAAAAACTATAATCAAATGTTCAAAAGGGGGCCTCCAGTGGATAAAGAAGGTGAATAACTGTGACCTGGCTCTAACTGCTCAAGATCTGAAAATCCAGTGGTACTTGGACAGTGGCTGCTCCAAACACATGACTGGAGATAGAAGCAAGTTTATAACTCTTGATGAAAAGAAATCTAGCAATGTTATTTTTGGTAATGATAAATCAGGAAATATCAAGGGAAAAGGCTCAGTCAGCATAGACAATGGCAGAGGAAAAGCCCAAGAGGTACTATTTGTGGATGGACTGAAAGCAAATTTACTAAGTGTCAGTCAGATGTGTGACAAAGGCTGTGAAGTTGTTTTTAGAGCACAAGATTGTGTAGTCAGGTCAAGCACAACAGGAAAGACTCTGCTCAAAGGTGTTCGAACAGAGAACAATGTATACATAGTGAAAGAGGAAGATGAAGCCTGCCATCTTAGCAAACTTGAGCAGTCATGGTTGTGGCATAGGAGATTGGGACATCTCAGCTTTGACCATATCATCAAATTGAGCAAGAAGAAAGCTGTCAAAGACATGCCAGAAATAAAAAGGCCTTCGAGTACTATATGCAAATCTTGTCAATTAGGGAAATAGACTCGCACATCCTTTAAATCTAAAGAGGATTTGTCAACAAGAAGACCACTCCAGCTTGTGCACATGGACCTGTGTGGACCTGCTAGAACTAGAACACCAAGTGGAGAATCCTATTTCATGCTGATAATAGATGACTTCTCCAGAATGACATGGGTTGCCTTTCTAAAAAATAAATCAGAAGCATTGGAAAAATTTAATATATTCAGAGCATTAGTAGAAAATCAAACTGGATGCAAGCTGAAATGTATCAGATCAGACAGAGGAGGAGAATTCACAGATTATGACTTTGCAGACCTATGTAATGAACATGGAATAAAACAACAATTTACTATTGCAGGGACACCTCAGCAGAATGGTGTAGCAGAGAGACAAAATAGGTCTGTACAACAAATAGCCAGAGCTATGATGCAAGAGAATAATATTGCTCAAACCTTCTGGGCAGAAGCAGTACACACAGCAGTACATATCCTTAATAAAGCTCACTTAAGGCCAAGTAGTGAAAAGACTCCATATGAACTATGGCATGGAAAGCCAGCTTCAATAAAACATTTCAGAGTCTTTGGTAGCAAGTGTTACATAAAGAATAATGATGAAAACCTTGGGAAATTTGATGTAAGAGCAGATGAAGGGATTTTTCTAGGATATGCTTCCAAAAGTAAAGGATACAGATGCTACAACAAGACTCTTCGGAAAATAGTTGAAAGTATTGATGTGAGATTTGATGAAGAATTTCCAAACAATACAAGAAATACAGATTGCTGCAGTCCATCAGTTAATCATGAAGAAGAAGACCGGAATGATGAAGAAACTAGCAAGACAATAGAATATGCAGAGCTGAGCTCAAAAACCCCCTCAAGATACACTCAGAAGAATCATCCTGAAGATCAGATCATAGGAGACAAGAAAGCAGGAGTCCAGACAAGAAGGCAGCTAACAGAACAAACAGAAGAAGTATAAATAGCCATGTTATCACAAATAGAGCCAAAGAAATTTGAAGAAGCCAGCAAGGACAAGTATTGGATAAAAGCAATGAATGAAGAATTGGACCAAATTGAGAAGAACAATACTTGGGAACTAGTTCCTAGACCTATTGAGAAAAATATCATTGGTTCAAAATGGGTATTCAAAAACAAAATGAATGAGCAAGGACAAGTAATCAGGAATAAAGCAAGGCTGGTCTGCAAATGATACTCACAAATAGAAGGACTTGATTATGATGAAACATTTTCCCCTGTAGCTAGAATGGAAGCTATCAGAATGTTCCTGGCATTTGCATGCTATCAAGACTTCAAGGTATATCAAATGGATGTAAAGTCTGATTTTCTTAACGGAGATCTAGAAGAAAAAGTGTACATGGAACAACCAGAAGGCTTCTCATTGACAGACAAAGAAGACTATGTGTGAAAACTGAAGAAGGCCCTATATGGACTGAAACAGGCTCCTCGTGCTTGGTACTCAAGACTGGACAAATATTTGCAAAAATAGGGTTTTAAGAGAGGTGGAGTAGACAGCAATCTATACATAAAAGCGCATGAAAATGAACTCCTAATTGTTGTTGTATATGTTGATGACATTATGTTTGGAAGCAACAAAGATGAACTAGCAAAAGGGTTTGCTGATGAGATGAAAACAGAGTTTGAAATTTCTATGATTGGAGAACTCGGTTTCTACTTGGGACTGCAAATTCAGCAAAAGAACACTGGCACATTCATTTCTCAAGAAAAATACTTAAAAGAAATGCTGAAAAAATTCAAAATGGAGGACTGCAAACCAATGACAACCCCCATGATCATGGGATGCAAGCTGTGTGCTGATGATAGGTCTGCAGATGTAGATCAAAAACTCTACAGATCCATGATAGGAAGTCCGCTGTACTTGACAGCTTCAAGACCAGACATCATGCTAGCAGTAGGACTAGTAGCAAGATATCAAGCAGCACCTAAACAAAACCATCTTCTGGCAGTAAAAAGAATACTCAGATATCTACAAGGAACTGCACAATATGGGCTTTGGTATCCTAAAGGCAAAAGCTTCACCTTGACAGCATACACAGATGCAGATTGGGCCAGTTGTGTGGATGATAGGAAGAGTACAAGTGGAGGTGCATTCTATCTAGGAGAAAGTCTGGTGGCATGGCTAAGCAAGAAACAAACATCCATCTCTCTGTCTACAGCTGAAGCAGAATATATAGCAGCAGCAGCATGTTGCACACAAGTCATGTGGATGAAGCGGACACTTCAAGACATGAAGGTAAGCATTAATGAACCTATCTCAATCAAATGTGATAATACAAGTGCTATAAGTATATCTAAAAATCCTGTGCTTCATTCAAAAACTAAACATATACCAATCAAGTATCATTTTCTTCGAGAACAAGTAGCTCAGAAGATAGTTAAACTGGACTATGTATCAACGAAAGAACATATAGCAGATATATTTACCAAACCACTTGCCAGAGAACCATTCGAATACTTGAGAGACAAACTAGGGGTAGTATCTGTAGATACTATTCTCTAATATGAAGAGAAAGTACAGTCTCAGGGGGAGAACAAAACAAAGATATCATTCCAGGGGGAGAACAACCAGCAAGATAAGCATAAAACAAGTCCACAGGATCAGCATTATCAATATTATCAGCATTCAGAAGCAACAAGAACCTTTCAATCGTAAAATGCATCATCTATGTCTGCAATATAGCACATATTACAGGCACTTCAAATAAAACACAGCATAGTCCAATTTCGGCAGAAGAGGACCTAAACATAACTCAGAGAAAGGAAATACAACGACAGAACCCATACGGAGGGATGAGGAGTCATCCTTTGCCATTGATGTCAAAGGGGGAGGAAGAACAAATAGCAAACAGGAAGAGCAAGCAACAAGAGAAAGAGAAAGCAAACAGAAAAAGTGGATTGCCATCAATGCCAAAGGGGGAGACTATTGGAAATATTGTCATTGATGGCAAAGGAGGCAGTAGTCAGGCAAAGGTGGCAGCACTCAGGAAAAAGAGGCAGCGCTGTAGCAAAGGAAGGCAAAAGAGGCACAGCGAAAGTAATAGAGGCAGCAAGAAGAAAGTCAAAATGTAACAGTCATAGAAGCACAATGAAGAACCGTTATCGGAAGATAGAGACAGAGGCAGAGTGACAGAAGCAGAGACAGAGGCAGAGAGCAGTTACAAAATTTCGGGAATCGCACTCTCCAACCAGCGGAGCAGAGGCAGAGACAGAGGCAGAGAGCAGTTACAAAATTCCGAGAATCTCTTCACTCCAGCGGCATATAATACAGAACCATATTCCGGGAATCGCACACTCCAACCGGCGTTATACAACACGAATCTTATTCCGGGAATCGCAGACTCCAGCCGAGCGTTACACATATAATACAGAACCATATTCCGGGAATCGCACTCTCCAACCGGCGGAGCACATATAACAAATACAAACTTATTCCGGGAATCGCTTAACTCCAGCGGCAATACAATGCATATAATACAGAACCATATTCCGGGAATTGCACACTCCAACCGGCGTTATACATATAATATAACACAAAATTATTCCGGGAATCGCTTCACTCCAGCGGCAAAAATATATATAAACATATATGTGCAGTGCATCACATAAACAAAGTTCCAAGGCATTTATATTATGGAGAGCATAAAACAAAGTTTGATAAGGTGGGACCCCTCCCCAATCGCAATCGGAGATCGCAAGGGCAGCGAAACATCGCAACAGAAAGTTGCGATTGCGATTGAAATGGCGGACCCGATCGTGTTATAAGCAGGAGTTGATAGATGCTAATCGCATCCGAGTTCCCAATCACATGTCTTTTGTAAAACGCCGTGATTGAAATGGTGGACCCGATCGTGTTATAAGCAGGAGTTGATAGATGCTAATCGCATCCGAGTTCCCAATCGCATGTCTTTTGTAAAATGCTGCGATTGAAATGGCGGACCCGATCCTATTATAAGCAGGGGTTAATACATATTTGAGTTACGGTCAAATCGCATCGGCACTGGTCAATCGGAACATATGTTAAAGACTTGCGATTGTGATTGGAAGACCGGACCCGATGGGTCTATAAACCATGTTTAACAAAGTGTTTGAAGTCCAGTTCCAATCGCATCGGAAAGAAACAAACCATCGCAACACATATTAAAGAACTTGCGATTGCGATTAAGAGTTCGTGTTGTGTAACCAACTCCAAAAAGAGAAGAAAAGAGATATCAACGCCTTAGAAATAAGCCACTTTGAGGGGGCAACCTCCAATACATTACATAAATGCACAATTCTTCGATAATACAAATTACAAAACCTCCTTTCTATATATAGGAGTCCATGGGGCCATAATGTAATCCTAGTGGGCCACAATGTAATCCTAGCCGACCTAACAATAATAATTTAAGGGCACAATAATAACAAAATGGGGGTTAGAAGGGTACAATAATAACAATAAGGGGGTTACACTAACAACAATAAGGGACTATACTAGTAATATAGGGACCTAACATGCCCCTCTCCTTGAAAAAAGTGTTGTCCTCAACGCTTGAGTAGCTCTGGGTGCTTCTGTATAAAATTCTCATCCTCCCATGTAGAATCTTCAGTGGGTAAGTTCTTCCACTTGATGAGATGCTCTGAAATTGATCGATTCCGTAGTTGTCGAGTTCTTGTTTCCATGACCGCTTCTGGTTCCAATATGATTTTTCCTTCCTCATCAAGTTCTGGCAATATTGTTTGAACTGGAAGATTTTCACCTATAACCTTCTTTAAGCATGAAACATGGAAAACTGGATGTACTCGTGAAGAAGCGGGAAGCTCCAATTTGTATGCCATAGTACCAATCTTTTGCAACACCTTGTAAGGACCATAGTACTTTGGCGATAATTTATTATCCTTCTTTGCTTGCTTGAAGGACATTTGTTTGTATGGTTGTAGCCGTAAAAATACCCAATCTCCTACATCAAAACTTCTCTCGCTACGATGTTGATCTGCCTGTTGTTTCATTCGATTTTGTGCAAAATTCAGGTTATCCTTTAAGAGTTGGAGAACTTCTTGCTGATGCTCGATGTGATCTTCCACTGCTTGAACCTTCGAATTTTCTCTTAAATATGATGTGATGGATGGTGGATGATATCCATAAAGTGCCATAAATGGGGTCATTTTTACTGCAGTATGGAAGGAAGTATTATACCACCATTCAGCAAGAGGTAACCACTTGACCCATTGTGTTTGTTTATCAGATACAAAAAAATGAAGATATCCTTCCAAACTTTTATTTACTATCTCAGTTTGACCATCAGATTGAGGATGATAAGATGAGCTATGAGCTAATTGAGTACCCAAACAAGAAAATAACTCCGTCCAAAAATTTCCAGTAAAAATGGGATCTCTGTCGCTCACAATAACACTTGGGCTTCCATGTAGCTTTTGAATTCTATCCATAAATGTAGTAGCAACTGTACTTGCTTTAAATGGATGAGATAATGCACAAAAGTGTGCATACTTGGTAAGACTATCAACTACCACCATGATGACACTCTTTCCTTCGGACTTAGGTAAACCTGTGATAAAATCCATTGAAATCTCCTCCCAACGTTGACTTGGAGTGGATAAAGGTTGTAGAAGTCCTGGGGTCTTAATTGTTTCCACTTTATTCTGCTGGCAAACCAAACATTCCGCCACAAACTTTCGAATATCAGATTTAAGGCCATCCCAAAAAAATTCTTTCTTCACCCTGTGGTAAGTTTTTAAAAATCCTGAGTGTCCTCCTAAAGGAGAAGTGTGCAATTCGAGAAGAATCTTTTGTTTTAGTTGGGAATTCTTGCAAAGATATAAGCGATCTTTGTACCATAAGGAATCATTTTTCCAACTAAATGTATCAGATGTACTAGGATCTTCTTGCAACTTTTGAATGAGTGTCCATACATCTTTGTCCTTCTTCCATTCATCTCTTGCTTCAGTTATCCAATCTGGTTGGATAATAGAAATGGCACAAAGCAATGCTTCCACCTCTTCATTCTTTCTTGAGAGTGCATCTGCAGCAACATTCAGCTTTCCTTTTTTGTAGATTATTTCAAAGTCATAACCCAACATCTTTGTGACCCATTTTTGCTGTTCTTCTGACGATAGTCTTTGTTCCAAAAAGTGTTTAAGACTATCATGATCAGTTTTCACCTTGAAGTGTCTTCCCATTAGGTAAGTTCTCCATTTCTTTAGTGCATGTAGTATTGCTAACATTTCCTTCTCATAAATAGGTTTCTGTAAATACTTTCCTTTGATTGGACGACTTTCAAAAGCAATGAGTCTTCCTTCTTGCATTAAAACAACACCAATTCCATTTCCTGAGGCATCACATTCCACAATAAAGGTTTTTGTGAAGTCTGGCGTAGCTAAGACTGGTACTAGGCACATTGCCTCTTTAAGATGTTCAAAGGCCTTAGTTGCTTCAGGAGTCCATGAAAATGCATCTTTCTTCAATAATGTTGTTAGAGGTGCTGCTATTCTCCCATAATTCTTAACAAACTTGTGATAATACCCTGTTAACCCGAGAAATCCTCGCAGCTGCTTTATGGTTGTGGGGACTTTCCATTCCTTAATGGCTTTAATTTTGTTAGGGTCTACTTTAACACCCTCGTGAGATACAATATGACCCAGATATTCCACCTCTTGTACTCCAAAGAAACATTTGGATTTTTTTGCATATAATTGTTTCTCCTGCAATAGTTTGAGCACCCAGTCAACATGTTCAACATGATCCTTCTAAGACCTGCTGTAGATTAGTATATCATCAAAAAATACTAGCACAAATTTTCTAAGGAAGGGTTTGAAAATGGAATTCATCAACCCTTGAAATGTAGAAGGTGCATTGGTAAGGCCAAAAGGCATGACCAAAAATTCATAATGACCCTCATGAGTTCGAAATGCTGTTTTTGGAATATCTTGAGTCTTCATTCTAATTTGATGATATCCTGAATGAAGATCCAACTTGGTAAAATAAATTTCTCCATGTAATTCATCCAATAATTCATCAATCACAGGAATGGGGAATTTGTCTTTAATGGTGAGCTTATTTAGCTCCCTATAATCTGGACACATTCGCCATGATCCATCCTTCTTGTGTACCAATACTACAGGAGCAGAGAAAGAACTTTGACTGGGTTGAATTATACCCGCCTCTAACATTTCTGCAATCATATGTTCAATTTCGCTCTTTTGGAAGTAAGGATATCTATAAGGCCGAATGTTTGGAGGAACACTTCCTGGAATCAAATGAATAGCATGACCATGATCACGAATAGGTGGGAGTCCTTTGGGAGTTTCAAACACCTTGGAATGATTGTCCAAGACTTGTTGGAGATCTGCAGAAATAGATGATTTTGATGTTGGAACTTCTAGTGAGCATAATTGTGCAATTACGCCTCGCTGTTCTTTCTTTAGAAACTTTGTCATGACATTAGAGCTTATTATCCTTCCTGGCTTCCCCGCAATACCCCGTAATTCGACTTCCTTTCCTTCTGAAAAAAATTTCAAGAAAAGTTCTTGAAAATTAAAAGCTACCGTCCCCAAAGATTGTAACCATTGTACTCCTAGTACAACATCAGCACCTCCCATAGGAATGGCGAGCATTGGACTAGTCAATACATATTCCCCCATGGTTAGCTTGATATTATGGCATTTTCCAGAGCAATTTATAGTTCCTCCATTTGCAACCATCACTTGACATTCTGGTGCTGGGTATAGGAAACAATTTAATTCTTTGGCTACCTTATAATGAATAAAATTATGGGTGCTACCTGAATCAATCAACACTATTACCCTTTTCTTCTTGATATGTCCTTCTATCTTGAGAGTTTGAGGAGTGGTAATTTCGGCCAGTGCATTACACGATATGGTCAGATTCATTTCTTCCTCTTCTAGGGTTGGTTCCTGGTGTATATCCTCTTCTTGTTCATTTTCTTCTTCCTCTTCACAATCTATGTAAAATAATTTCTTCTCAGCACACTTATGACCTTTAGTGTATTTTCTATCACAACTGTAGCAAAGCCCTTTTGCTCTTTTTCTTCCAATTGTTGTGGTGTCAACCTTGTAGGTTGTGGAAATCTAGGTGTAGCAACACTTCCTTCTTTATAGAATTGAGTGGTAGGCTTCCTTGTCGCCATAATTTCACATTCAACTTTTCTTGCCAACCTGAATGCCTTCTCCAATGAATCAGGTTCCAAAACGCGAACTTCATGTTGGATGTTATCCTTTAAAGTGCCTAGGAAGAGATCAATCCTGTGTTCCTCTCGAATATCAGTTACCCTTATATTCAATTTTTGGAAGTCCTCGATGTGCTGCCCCACTAAACCCTTTTGTTTGAGATTTATCAATTGGGTAAAGAAGGTGTTGCTCTTTGTATCCTCATAATGTGCTATCATTTCCTCAGTAAAAATTGACCAAGTGACAATTTTTTTACGGGAGCAAAGCCATTGATACCATACGAATGTATTTTGTTCTAAATGTAAAGTTGCAATACGTACCTTTTGTGTGTTTTGCACGTTATGGAGATCAAAATATTGCTCCATCTGTAGTATCCATGTTACCGGATCCTTTCCATCAAACTTCTTCATATCCATTTTTGGAATATGGTGGTTCTTCCAGCCAACATTCGAGTTTATGAAATCATGATTAACATTTATTTTGTTCTCATCATGAGGTTCTTCTCCTATATTTCCACCATTAGGAATCATTTCTGGTTTTAAGCTTGTCATCAAGCCTTCCATGTATGCTTTTAGATCATTCTTCATGTTTTCCATGTTGTCTTTCATGTCATCCATCTTAGCTTCCATGCCTTTCTTCAAACCGTCCATCTTCACTTCCATGCCTTTCTTCAAAACTTCCATTTCATTTTTGTTGCTCTTTGCGAGAGTGAAATTTGTTGCACTTGCTCTTGTAATTTTGATAGATCATGTTGCAATTCTTCATCTTCATGAGTCATAGTAGAGCCTTATGAAGGCTTAATGGGTGTTGAATTCTTTTTAGGGGCCATTTTAAATATTGATATCTATTCTACAAGTTGCCCTTGGAATCAATTCAACTTGATTCTTCAAACAAGACTTATGTAATTCGGAAAAAAAAATACACACCTTTTACTAGCTTTTAGGAGCTCGATATTGAAATTGAATTATATCTATAATTGAAAATCTTCGATATCTCAAATTCATCCCTGTAGTATCCCTCTAAAGATTCTTTCAAATGCCACAGGTCTGACCTGATTTGGATTCTCCAAGACAAATTTGTGTCCAATCTCCCACAATGACCTAATTTTGGACTGGTTCAGTAGAGCGAACTTGTACGACTTGCCACGTGTCACTGTTTTGCTCTTTGTCTCTGAAATTGATATCCAAGAAACTAAAGGCCGTGTACTTGTGACCAATTTTAATGGCACTCCAATCCAATCTCCAGAGAGAGAGTTATTGAACTTTTCCCACGATCACCTCTTTGAGATGAAATTCAGGAGCCTGAAAAAGCACTACCTTCCACAGATCATATCTCCAAAAATATTAAGAACCAAGCTCTGAAAGTTTTTGATCAATTTCCTCAGGATTTCAGCTTCGCACCATACGAATTTCAGATTCTGAACCTTCGTAGAAAAATTTTTATAGCGAAATTTCCACGATGACCTGTTTAGGAGCTTGAAAAAAGGCCTAACTTACACAGATGATATCTCCGAAAATATTGCGAACCAAGCTCTGAAATGTTTAGACAATCTTCCTCCGGAGTTCAGCTTCGCACCCTAAAAATTTCAGCTTCTGCAACTTTGTAGAACAAAAGTTATAGCGAAAATTCCACGATGACCTGTTTGGAGCAGCAAAACCCTAGAATCCCAAGCCTCTGATACCAAATGTTGTGTAACCAACTCCAAAAAGAGAAGAAAAGAGATATAAACGCCTTAGAATTAAGCCACTTCGAGGGGACAACCTCAAATACATTACATGAATGAACAATTCTTGGATGATACAATTCACAAAACCTCCTTTCTATATATAGGAGTCCATGGGGCCATAATGTAATCCTAGTGGGCCACAATGTAATCCTAGCCGACCTAACAATAATAATTTAAGGGCACAATAATAAAAAAATGGGGGTTACAAGGGTACAAAAATAACAATAAGGGGTTTACACTAACAATAATAAGGGGCTATACTAGTGATATAGGGACCTAACAGTTCGGATCCGATGGACTTATAAATTATGATTAACAAAGATTTCAGCTCTAGGTTCTAATCGCATCGGCAATGGTCAATCGCATCGGAGAATATAAGAGTTGCGATTGCGATTGAAAATCCGGACCCGATTGGTATATAAACTACGACTCATATACAACTTGAGTTCCAGGTCTAATCGTATTGGCAGCCAATCCTTATGGACGTCGGGTTATTTGCAAATAAATTGTATATATTATATATGTTGAATAACGTTTGAATATGATCCGGGGGCATAACACATATGATATATAATGGTTATTGAGTTATATATATAACACGGTTGCGATAAGCCACGTGGTCTCTAGACCCACGGACCTTAGCTTTATGGGAGGGCGATTATTAACGCTTGTGATATATGTATGTTCCGGCCTGCGGAACCTGCCACATCAACAAGACACTAATGGCATAAAAGGGATTGGAATTCCTCCAGATTTATAGTCAGCGGATATAAAAGGCACATTTACACATATGCAGTAGTTACACCATAGCAGAGGACAGAAGAGCAAACAGATCCGAAAGAAGATAAAACACAGTCACATAAAAGACAAAGACAGCCAAAGAAAAGACAAATGCGTACCAATTCAAAAGACTAAATGAGTTGAGCTAGAGTTCTCATTTAAATTTGAATGTAAATGTTTTATTTAAATTTTTATTGTTTGTGATGCATTGGCAAGTCTCCGAGAGAAAACAAACTCCCACTGTAATGTTAAAATTGACACCTATAGTTATAATTTCTGAGTAAGCTGATAAAAGGAGTGAGAAGGCAGAAGGCAAAGAGACATGACTTTCCATTTCGAATTCCAAGCAGAATACAAATAGTCATGTGAGGAAATCTATAAATAATATCATCTTGATATGCAGAGTGAGTTTTTTTTTTAAATGAAGAGAGAGTAAATTGAGAGAAGGCAGAATATAGAAGAGTAAGACAGAGAAGATTAAGAAAAGCAGAACAGAAGGAGAAGCTACAGAACAGAGCTGATATCTGAGGTAAATCAACAAACTTTTAGTTTGATAAATTGAGGAAGTTGGAGCTTCCCTATCAAGTTGCAGCTTGATAGTCGTCAGTTGTAGCTGACTGAGGTTGGAGCCTCCTGTAGGTTGGTGCCTGCAGAAAACTAAAGGGAGTTGGTGCTTCCTTGCAAGTTGTAGCTTGCAGAATTGAGGTAGGAGCCTCCTGTAGGTTGGTGCCTGCAGAAAAACAGTGGTGAGAGGGAGTTAGAGCTTGCCTTTGCATCACAACAATAATAAGATGTGGTTTTCTCCCTTTATGGGTTTCCACTTATATCTGGTGTCTCTGTGCATGATATTTATGTATTGATCTGATATGTATCATTTTCTTAATACCTGCTGCTCTCAAATTAATTCTACTGCTCTATTAAACTAATACTTTCAGATTACATTCTAAGATTAATCTCACATTAAATAGAGTTTGAAATGAAGGTGTAAATAAGTTTATTGAAAAGTTTAAAAGATCAGGAATGTATTAAACTGATTCACCCCCCCCCCCTCTCAGTTTAATTAGAGATTCAACACTTCACTAATATTAGCCTTGCTGCTTTCTCCATGGCTCTTTTCCTCACTGTCTTCTGCTTCCTCACTTTTTTCTACATCTTCTCTACGTTCTTCTGCCTCACTGATATCTGCCTCTTCATTTCCTTCCTCTTCACTATTGTCTGCCTCATTTCTGGGAGCCTCACTATGCTCTTTACTACTATCATCAACCTCATTTCCTTCACTATTTGATTCTTCATTATCATCTCCTTCATTGGCTTCTTCTTCACTGACCTCCTCTTCTTTGCTTTCTTCTTCATTTTTTCTTGATTCATCATTACGCTTTACCACATTCTCATTTGAATGTTCATTGTCACTTCCCTCATTGTTTGATGCATTGTGAGAGGGTGATGAAGGAGGGTTGCCCTGAGGTGAAGGAATATGTGTAGATCGTGAAACATGATTAGCAGGAGATGATGGAGGAGTAGGGATAGGAGGATGAGATGATGAAGGCATATTTTGCTGAGGATGGGGTTTTGGGTTTGTGAACACTTCATGGGAAATTAAAACCTCCTATGGAATACCCTTTTGCTGTAACTGATGCATCACAACCATTTTGTTCAGAGAGTGGTGAAAGAGGCTCTGCATCTGTTATGGATGGTCTCTCTTTTGTACAATATAAGACATTTTGTCAATACTCCTGTAGAGGTAGTATGGTAGATGCGGCATCTTAACCCTAGTAAAGTGCATGAGCAACCTGATGTGATAGGAATAAAGCTAGGATAATATTCCTTCACATGTGAAATATTTAATAATGACCCTCATCATGGGTGCATATCTCTCAAGAAAATGTGAGAAAGGAAATATGGATTTATTGTAGTCTTTGTATCAGGGTTTAAGGTATGGCTCATAGTAGCTCATGTCTAAATTGGCCTGCTTAAACCATTTTTCACCCAGAATAGGTATCCCAGTGGAAATAGCAATGGCATCTGAATACAACTCAAAGTTTACCCTGCAAGGTTGACTTGTTTCTCATGCAGGTTAAGTATGAAGAGCCTAGTCAGCTTGGGGTGATTATGCACCTGTTGTACTTTCTCACAAAATTCATAGCAGCCTACATTTTTTAAGTAGGAGACAATTAAGGGAGATGCATTTAGCTCCATTGTGTTTAGTGGTTCAAACATGTTGATCCTCCCACCTTTGTGTTGATGCCTCCTTGGCATTTGGCCTTCTCCTTCACTACCATTGTTACCTTCTCTTGACATTTTAACAACTCTGCCTTTGAAGCCCTAGCTCTCCTTATGAAAATGATATGGAAGATGGTGATGAAAACGACAGCCTTTTAAAAGTGAATGATATGTGTGAGTGAGGGTGAAGCTATATGACTCTGAGTGAGAGGTGAAACTTACTAACCACCCATGGTGATTTGTAAAAAAAAATTGTTTTGACACACCTTGCAGTTATGTCAAATTTGAAATAGAGAGGGCAATGTAAGGTCAATCTATTTGTATTGTAGGGGATAAATCTTATGAATGAATGGAGTGAGTGTAGTCACAACCTTAGGTGAGTGAACAATCCTTCAACAAGGTACACTTATGGATATCACTGGTCTTCTTAGCATACATATGGAGAAGTGTTTTTAAACATTGATGTTTAAGCATGAAAATTAGGTTTTCCTCCTTAGGTCTTCCATTTCTCTTAATTATAAGTTACCACAAATGCTTGAAGAAGGGCTTGATGAGTGGTTATTACCCTTTAAAATCGCTTTGGAGGTATTTTCGGGAAGCTGCAAAGTGTCTTGAGTTGAATTGAGGGTATGTAGGGTGTATGAGGCCCTCCTGGCCAAGCGCACAGCGCCCAGGCAACCAATGAGTCAGGTCAGGCAAACACATAGCGCCTTGTGCCAGGTGCGTAGTGCCAGAGGATTTTTGCTGGGCCTGTCGGGTGAATCAGAAAAATGTGCAGCGCCACCTCATCGACACAAAATGCTTTGATAAAATGCACGAGAGAAATGGGTAGGGGCACAACACCTGACTCCAGGCACGCAACGCCTCAACAGTTAGCCAAATTTTGGCTCAAAAACTCACAGTTTCTTCTCCTTTCGAAATTTCAAATTCTTTGCAAGGCAACATTGATTTGTTTGAAGTTTAAAATGACCTTATACAAACTCAAGGATTTGATTTTAGCTTGACAACCCACTTTCCTAATGTTTTTAATCCCATTTCACTTTTCACTGATATTTATTTATGCTTTTTTCCTGTAGGTGATAAAAACATTAACTTGGCTTCTGCTCTTGCTTTGTGAGGCATGATGACTTCTCTTTTGATAGTCTCAGGATGTTTAGACAGTAGCTATATCTTCAAAGCCTCTATGGTTTCCTTCACAATATTGGACTTATATTTTTCACCCTTTCTTACTAACCATTTTGCATTGTTTGCTCTGTAGGTGACTGAAGTGATAATTGTGACCTTTCTCATTGATACTCTTTACCTTCTCTTTTGCAGTTTTGCTTTGAGTTATAAAACTTGCCCTTCTTTAAATCCTGAGGATTTGACCTATTCACCTTGATACAACAGCAGCTTTAAAAACCTCCTCTCTTTGCATCCTGAAGTTTAATTTGATCATTTGATCATTCAGGCATGACAGCTCTTTTTGATAAGTTTGGAATCTTCACACAGTAGCGGCTCCAACATTTCCTCTAATTTCCATCATGAGGTTTAACTAAACTCCTTACCTTCTCTGAATAACCTTTTACACTGTTTGCTCTGTAGGGTACTGAGATGATGAATTTTGGCCCTTTCTATTGGTCATTTGGTCTTGACAGCTCATTAACACAACTTTGGGCAAGGAAAATTTTAAGGATGGGAAATTATATTGATGTTTAAAACATTGGCGAACCTCGCTAGTCCTTAGTATTCAAACTATAAATTTTTTATTGATATATTTGTAACATTATTCAAATTTATAATGGTTTTATATATACTCTCTATGTAATGTTGGCGATTTTTAAGTTAAAATAATTTTATATTGTAAAATTTGGGCGAATCGTTTTTATAAAAAATGGAATTTGGTGAATCCTTTTTTTGGGAAAAACATGGAAAATTAGCCCACCTGTAAATATTAACCACTAAAATTTTCCATGCCTTTGGGAGGATTTCACATGATGGCACCTTCAAAACTCTCATTTGACATGCACTAGGGAATTCAAAATCATGCCTTTTTTCTTCTTTGGCCACATCTGATTTGTAGGTGCCATAAAACATTAAAGTGGCATTTCCTTTTATTCCTAAAGCTTGACATATTTATTTACACAGCATCAACCTTAAAATCACCTTTGGTTTCCACCTTGGAGCTCAACACCATGTTTTTCATCCTTTTGACCACTTAGTGTAGGTGACTTGAACACATTCATTTTCCCTTTACCACTGATCTTCAGGCAAGACAGGTTGAGCTTGGAAACTTTTTAGGATGCTTCCACACCCTAGTATCTCCAACCTAAAGTAAACTCATATTTTGTTTTGAAAGTGATTGAAAAACTTTGACTTTTCCTTTCTTACTGATATTCTTTACATCCTTGTTCTTTGAGGTGGTGATACATTTTACCTTGGTGAAAATTTGGGATGTTTACACACACTGGAAGCATCTAAATCTTCCCTTGCCTGCACCATGGAGCTCAAAATATCTTTTGACCATTTTTGGCATGAAAAACTCCTTTTTGAAAATTATGGGATCTGATCATAGTGGCATCTTCAGAATATTTCTTTTCTGTCATCATGGAGTCCAAACGATGGTTTCACCTTCTTTGAACACTTTCCCAAAACCCAGGGTGTCTGGAATGCTTGAAAACAATTATCAGTGTTGTCTTCTAATTTCTCTATAGCCCTTTCAAGTTCTTTCATTTATGTCCAGTTCACCTCACCTTTTTCCCTATTTCATCCATAATTTCTAAAAAACTCATCTTCATGTTTCATTTTTCGTGTACCTCTAGGTTATTTCTACTATTTGTCTAATTGTTTGACACTTTGTTGGGCCATCAAGCTCAAAACCTTAGTTCTCCTTGAAACCAAACTGCTTCTCCTCTCCTTGCTATGAATGTCTTTATTGAGGAGCAGCCCTCTTACATTACCAAATTTTTACTGATAGTCATTTTAACACTCCTGCAGAAGTGTCTAAGTTCTCATTTACCTTTTGCAGAATTTGATTTTGACAAGGTAGTCTTCTTTGGAGACTTTCAGATCTTTCTTAGATAACCATATGCTAATCTTCTATTACATCTGAGCCAGCTTATAGCACAAGAAACGTAGTGCTTAAAACATCAATGATGACTTCATAACCTGTGAAACCCTAATGATCTAGGGAGGGTACTTTGACCATGATATTAACTGAAAATTCGCTTGGAGCCTTCAAGTGTAAAAATAGAGTATTGACAAAGTGGTGTATTGAAGATTCAAAATCCAATGTACTTGATTTATCTAAAGAGCCTATAGAGATAGTTTTGAGACCATCAATGTTTGAGGAACCTGGTGAACATGGGAAGGAATAGGTTGATTGGTAACCCTAGATGGAAAGTGGAGTGATGGGCAAGGGGAAAATAGATTAATGAGGTTATAAGTGGGAAAAAAGGATGGAGATGAGTTGCAAAAGCCCATAAGGAGTCCTTTAGGAGTGGTAGGGTGACCATGGAATGGAAAAATGGTAGAATAGTGAAAATTTTTCCATAATGATAATGAAGGTAGTGAGATTTCTAAAACTCACAATATTCAGGGAATTTTTTTTTTAGAAATCTAGAACCAATATTTAGTCATCTATAGATGGTAAAAATTACTAATGACTAACAGTGGCTCCAATTGGGGAGGGCATCTCCTTTTCAGGCAGTGTCTAGGACCTCGGAGTTCAAATCTATGAGTTTTGAAGACCAGTTCCATACTTGTACTTGGAAAATTCCTCTTCCTTCTTTTGCTAATGTTCTCTTGAAGCTATGATCTCATAAAATCTGAAGAAAAAAAAACATGATTGCTTCAATCTCAGTTCTACCTACCCATCATACTTTGCCTAACATTTTTTCTTCTTCCGGGTGCACTTGGACTAGCAAACCCTTGACATTATTTTCTTTTGAAGGAATAAAAAACTATCTTCTTGTACCCTTATCACTTCCAAGAGTTCAGATTAGGTTAATGAACTCTCTTATTCTCTACCTAGTCTACTCATTTCTCAACATTAAGCTATTTGAAAAACTTTATTCTCTAACCTACTGACATGAAATTCAAACATGATCAAACCAATTTTAAGAAATCTAATTTTTCATGGGCTGTGGCATTTGGACAAGCTGCACATAGACACTATTTTTTTACAATAAAAAACTAGAAAATATGAGGGCTGTGATTTAGAATTGGTTACACATCCCTCTCATTTCCCTTGGTTCAGATTTGAGCATTGAGAACCAGCATCTTTTCCTAATCTAATCTACTGACAAGCCTAGCTTAAATGGTTTGACAATTCTTCTTTCACTAACCTATCAGCAAAAATTTAAAACATGTTTAGTCATGATTAGGCTAGATCACTAAGCAAGATTCTTCCTTTTGAACACGTAGTCGAATTTAGGCTTACACACTTTCAACAACACTCTTTTTTGGTATGGGGATGTACCTGTTCTTTTCCCTGACCTCTTTTTCTTCTTTTCTCTATTTTTGTGTTTTTTTTTTCTGATTTTTCATCAATCAATGTTATGTACAATGAATGAAAGCTTCAAACTAGGAATTTTGACAAAAATAGTGTTTGAGCATCCTGCCATTGACAAGACCTCCAAATAACTCTACTCCATCTAGCTCTTGTAAAAAGAAAGCATTGTTACCTCTAACTGAATGAATGATGTAAGGACCCTTCCACAAATTTTCAAATTTTCCATGCTTGCCTTTGTCCTCTCTCCTTGAATCCCATTTCAACACATTGTCTCCAATTGGGAAATCATTGGCTTTGGTCCTTCTGTCAAAGATCTTCTTGACGTTCTCTTGCAATGCTTGTGTTCTTTTGTAAAATTCTTCCCTTGACTGTTGTAAATGAATGGTTTGGTTCAGCCTCCTTTGCATATAATTCTCTTCTGATTGTACCTCTTGAAGAAGCTTCATAACTGGAACTCCCAATGATGTTGGAAAAACAACATCCATGCCATACACTAGATGATAGGGAGACATATTGATAGATTTATTGGTTTTTAGTCTATCAGCCCATAGTGCATGCACTAGTTTTCTATGCCTTGCCTTTTGGTTTTCTTCCAGCAACTTCTTGATGATGTTCACCAAAATTTTGTTAGAGGACTCAGCCAACCCATTACCTTGAGGGTAATAAGTTGTAGAATTCCCTAGTGTGATATGGTACTTATAGAAAAAATCTACCATTCTTTTGGATTGAAATGCAACAACATTATCGGTGATGATATTTCTTGGGCAACCAAATCTGGACAAGATGTTGGTTTCAAGGAATTTGATGATGACTAAGTCAGTGGCATTCCTAGAGGGGATGGATTCTATCCACTTGATGAAATAGTCAATTGCAGTTAGGGTCCACTTGTGTTGGGAAAATGAAGCAGGGTGGATTTCTCAAAAACCCCATTGGTGAAAAGGAGTTTCAACACTGATAGGATGCAAGGAAAAAGATAGTAGCTTTTTCTTTCCATGAAAGACTTGGAATTTATAGCAAGTTGCACCTAGCTTGTGTATGGCAGGGAAAAGAGTGGGCCAATAGTTACCAGCTCTAAGGATTTTTTTGGCTATGGTTTTCCAGTAGATATGACCTCCACACTATCCTTCATGAAACTCATTCATGTTTCTATCTGCATCATCTTCAAGAAAACATTTAAAAAATATTCCAACGGAATTTTTCCAATACAAATCTCTATCTAGAATGCATAAATTTAAAGCCTTTTTTCAAGAATATAGCTTTTGTTTTGGGAAAATCAAGAGGAGAATTTATATTAACAAGTATATAAAATATGTCAGCATAACATAGTGAGTTCATGAATGCTTCTTCAATGAGTGGATTCACTAGTTCCTCTTATTCATCCAAAGAGTGTAACATGTTTATGTCTAATGCTTGAAAATTTTCTTTAGCCATGAGTTTGGAAAGTCCTTGTCCTTTAATCAATTTAGTGGGTCTAATTTCTAAATCATATTCATAGATAATAGCAATCCACTTACCCCTTTTTCCATCAGGGTCCTGATTTAGAATTTCTTTAACAACTGTATGTGGAACAAAAGCAATAACATGGGAGTGCAAAATGTAAACTCTGAAGTCTTTTAATGATTTGATCAAGGAAAAGGCTTGTTTCTCAATGATGTTATATTTTAGAGGTGCATCCCTCAATGCTTTGCTAAAGAAAGCTATGGGTTTTTCTTGTCCCATCATGTTATTTTGAAGTAGTACTGCAGCAATACTGTGTTCTAATGCAAAGGAAAAAATGAAGAAAACCTTGGTAAAGTCGGGACTGATTAGAACTGGTGTTTGGGTAAGGGCTTGTTTTACCATTTCAAATGATTTTTTTTCTTTCATGGTCCACTTGACTCCTACTTCTCTTTTCATCATGTTTGTGATATTTCTTAGGAGTTCAGCAAGGTTTTTTATGAACCTTCTTAGGAAGTTGATCTTTCCAATAAAATATTGCAGCTTTTTGATGTTTCTAGGGTGTTTGTTTTGTAATATACATGCATGTCAGATCCAGTGGAGACCCAGTTGAGATGTAGGTGAAAGGGAAAATTTGACTATCATTTGTGACATTAGTGGGTGCACACATGCAACCACACACACATTATAGATTCCCATGAGGATTGTCTTAGGTCCCTGTAAGTTTTTAGATTGGCAAGACCAAATGTACATGGGTAACATCACACCAGTCTTTGGAGTCCTAGGACCCAGCCTTCCTGGACTCAGAGAGGACTCTCTCTATACTTCTATAAAGGATGTAACTTGATAGATTTTAGGGTTTGATTTTAGGAAAGTTATTAGGTTTAGGGTTTGTTTGGTTGGTTGGGTAGGTTGTCAAGCAGATTTAGATAGAGTAAGAGATTTTGAACCATTGGGATATGGAGTCTACAAAAGGTATTGAAGAGTTTAACAATAGGTCAACGGTGTATCACATGGAAAATCTAACAAATTCAAATGGATCTAAAATCTTATGTGAATGAAATGAACATCAAATTTGTGAACATAGTAGGTGAAAAAGGGAAGTTAATAATCCTTCAACAAATACCTTAACAAGAATGGCCTTTAAGATTACTAAGAATCAATAAATAATCAAATACAAGGCATACTAATAACTTCTTTGACCAAACCCTAGCAAGTAAGAATTAAGACAACAATCCAGTGAACTATAGAAGGCAAGAAACTTGTAAATCTTCTAGTGATTTCACATTCAAGCTAAGAAAACATTTAAGATAGACACATAGCATATATCAATGAATAGGGAACTCCTAACTTCATTAATAATAATATAAAGAACTCCAAAGAAATTATTTAATATAAGCAAAAGGGCATGGAAAATCATAAAACTCTTTAGCTAAACCTAATCAACAATACTTCAAAGTAAAAGACCTTAAAAACAATGTTTAAGTAATAGAAAAGAGCAGGGCTAACCATAAAACTAATTTGACATTTTCTTCATTGAATCATTTTTAAGATAAACTAATTAAGTGAGAGTAAAGAGCATTCAATAATTCTCTAATCTGACATAGCAGAGGAAAACATAGAAGTAGTAGAGAACAAACAGAGCTAAGGTGCCTCGAAACAACATTTCTTAGCCTAAAATTTTTGTCCTACTGCAATAGAAATATGGGACAAAATGATATCACAATAAAACAAGAACTAAACAAGGAACACATCACCATTAAATATGCTCATGAATACTGCAAGTGAGCCTTCTACATTGTCAAGCAAGTCAAGCCATCCACAAAAAACCAAAGCCAATTTTTGTCCAATCTCAAAGTCTATGTATTACTCTCGATAATCATACAACATGTACAATGTGGCCTCAATGCTGTATTTAACAACCAAGGAGGACCAAAACCATAACTAGGGTTTCCAAAATGTCATAAATACATCATAAATATCATTTTTTTGCAAAGAGACCATGCAAGGCCCAAGGCACAAAATATCTAATGAAATAAATGAAAAATAACTTCTAACACCTAACTTTGGAGTGATTTGCACAAAAACTCAAAATATCTATTTTCCATAAATTTGTGTCATTTTTTGACTTTTCAAGCAAGGGCACAACACTGAGGTCCAAGGGCGCAACACCTGCACCGAAAAAATAGGTCACCTTGCAGCTGCATTTTGAAGGCCTTCTCAATGTCCAAATGAGCTCCGTGATAGCTTGTTGGAAAGCTAATCAAGTATAATTTCCCAAAATTCCATTGGATTTATGATTGGAATTATTTTACCTATCGAAAAACTAAATCTCCCAAGACTTCTCAGGGCACAGTGCCAACTCTGAAAATTGGGCAAAATGATGAATTGTTGCATTTGTTTTACCCTTTGGGAGGACCAAATCTGCTTCAAATGATCTGAAATTTGGTCTGTCTGATGTAATTGGCAAGATGAACCCAAAAATGCAAACCAATCATCAGGGAAATACCCCAAAAAATAGTGCAGAGCCAGGGGCGCTGCGCCCTTGGCCCTCCAAAATAGTAAAAAACCAAAATTATCAAAAGTTGCCAAAATTTTGAAATTTCCTTGCTTATGGTGTTTGGGATGCCTATAAGGAAGCATGAGAAAGAATTTAAAGGTTCTTCTTGCCTTTTTCCTCCTTTAGAGCTTGAATTTTAGTAAGGGCTCTTTTGATCTTGGCCCTTGCAATTTGATTTCTTAAGGCATAGTGCTTGGCCATCTTTTTCTAAAGGCCAAGGTCTCTTTGTGTCTTTTCCAGCTGATCCTCCAAGTGTATATTAGCCCTCTCTAACCAAGGTTCCCAATCATAATCTATCTCTATGGAAAGTAGCTCACTTGGACTGAGCTCCTCTACTAATGTTGTTTCTTTCTCCTTCTCCTTGGCTAACGCCTTCCTCAAGCCCATTGTTCTTAGCCTTCTCCTAGACAATTGCCCTTCTTCATCTTCACTTTCATCAAAAACACCCAAGACCTCATCTATCTTAACCTTGGTCCTTTCAGCCTCTTTCTAGGCTCTAATTTCCCTAACCTCATAAACGGCCTTTTTGGCCTCTAGCTTCTTGTTTTCAATCTCATAATAGTGGATGAAATTCGTAGCCCTAGCTAGATTAGCTTGCAAATATTTTATTTGGGCATCTTTACCTTTGAGCAACATGCTTGAGATCCTTTCCTTGTTTTCATCATCAATGTCAACATGAATGAGTTCAAATTCTCACTTAGTCTCATGTTGGTATTCTTCCTTCTCATCCATGACCTTCTCTCTGCCTTGTCAAGCTGCTTGGTTGAAGTACAAGGCATGGCCCCTTGCCTTTTGAGGGCAGAAAAAACATGCCTACTTCCCCTTTGGTAAGTTAAAGGAAAAGGTTCAATTTTGATCATTTCAGTGCCTTCACCATTGTTTCCATCATGACTGTCATTATCATTCATATATTCACTATCCTTATGGATTTCATCAGCACTATTTCTTTCTGTCTCTTTTTCCTCATTTGATCTACTGATTTGTTGGCTTTTTTACCTATTGCCATCATCATCATTCCTACTTTCATGGCTGCTCCCATGGCTACTGTCATCTGTCTCCGTGCTCTCTTCCTTATCACTGATATCCTTGCTGTCATTATCTTTGTCAACATCATCATTTCCTTCTGCTTCAATGCTCTTTGCCTCATTCACATCTTCCATGCTGACATCACTAATTTTTTCTTTGCTGCGTTCCCTTACACTAACATCTTCTGTCTCACTAATGTTGACCTCATTTACATCAGCCTCATCTTCATTACCTTGACTACTAGGTGTTTCATCATTGGTTTTTGCTTCATTGGTTTCTGCATCACTATTTCCCTCTTCACTATTTGATTCTTCCTTACTGATTTATGCGCTGCCTTCATCACCACTATGAGCCTCATTGTTTTTAGACTCAATGGCCTCTTCTTCCTTATTGTTGGATTCATCACCACCCTCTCCCTCATTTCCATCTTCTTCACTAATATTAGCCTTGCTACTTTCTCCATGGCTCTTTTCCTCACTCTCTTCTGCTTCCTCACTTTTTTCTGCATCTTCACTGCCTTCTTCTACCTCAGTGATATCTGCCTCTTCATTTCCTTCCTCTTCACTGTTGTTTGCCTCATTTCTGGGAGCCTCAATATGCTCTTTACTACTCTCATCAACCTCATTTCCTTCACTGTTTGATTCTTCATTGTCATTTCCTTCATTGGCTTCTTCTTCATTGACCTCCTCTTCTTTGCTTTCTTCCTCATTTTTTCTTGATTCATCATTACCCTTTACCACATTTGATTGTTCATTGTCACTTCCCTCATTATTTGATGCATTGTGAGAGGGTGATGAAGGAGGGTTGCCCTGAGGTGAAGGAATATGTGTAGATTGTGAAACATGATTAGCAGGAGATGATGGAGGAGTAGGGACAGGAGGATGAGATGATGAAGGCATATTTTTTTGAGGATGGGGTTGTGGGTTTGTGAACACTTCATGGGAAATGAAAACCTCCCATGGAATACCCTTTTGTTGTAACTGATGCATCACAACCATTTTGATCAGAGAGTGGTGAAAGAGGCTCTGCATCTGCTGTTGATAGTCTCTCTTTTGTACAATATAAGACATTTTGTCAATACTCCTGTAGAGGTAGTATGGTAGATGCAACATCTTAACCCTAGTAAAATGCATGAGAAACCTGATGTGATAGGAATAAAGCCAGGAGAATCTTCCTTCACATGTGAAATATTTAATAATGACCCTCATCATGGGTGCATACCTCTCAAGAAAATGTGAGAAAGGAAATATGGATTTATTGTAGTCTTTGTATCGGGGTTTAAGGTATGGCTCACAGTAGCTCATGTATAAATTTGCCTGCTTAAACCATTTTTCACCCACAATAGGTATCCTAGTGGCAATAGAAATGACATCTGAATACAAATCAAAGTTTACCCCTGCAAGGTTGACTTGTTTCTCATGCAGGTTAAGTATGAAGAGCCTAGTCAGCTTGGGGTGATTATGCACCTGTTGTAATTTCTCACAAAATTCATAGCAGCCTACATTTTGGAAGCAGGAGAAAATTAAGGGAGATGCATTTAACTCCAGTGTGTTTAGTGGTTCAAACATGTTGATCCTCCCACATTTGTGTTGATGCCTCCTTGGCATTTGGCCTTCTCCTTCACTACCATTGTTACCTTCTCTTGACATTTTAACAACTCTGCCTTTGAAGCCTTAGCTCTGATTATGAAAATGATATGGAAGATGGTGATGGAATGGTGATGAAAACGATAGCCTTTTACAAGTGAATGATATGGGTGAGTGAGGTTGAAGGTATATGAATCTGAGTGAGAGGCGAAACTTACTGACTACCCTTGGTGATTTGTAAAAAAAATTTGTTTTGACACACCTTGCAGTTATGTCAAATTTGAAATGGAGAGGGCAATGTAAGGTAAATCTATTTGTATTGTAGGGGATAAAGCTTATGAATGAATGGAGTGAGTGTAGTCACAACCTTAGGTGAGTGAAAAATCCTTCAAAAAGGTACACTTATGGATATCACTGGTCTTCTTAGCATACATATGGAAAAGTGTTTTTAAACATTGATGTTTAAGCATGAAAATTAGGTTTTCCTCCTTCGGTCTTCCATTTCTCTTAATTATAAGTTACCACAAATGCTTGAAGAAGGGCTTGATGAGTGGTAATTACCCTTTAACATCGCTTTGGAGGTTTTTTGAGAAAGCTGCAAAGTGTCTTTAGTTGAATTGAGGGTATGTAGGGTGTATGAGGCCCTCCTGGCCAAGTGCACAACGCCCAGGCAACCAATGAGTCGGGTCAGGCAAAGGCATAGCGACTTGTGCCAGGTGCGCAGCGCCAGAGGATTTTTGCTGGGCCTGTTGGGTGAATCATGAAAACGTGCAGCGCCACCTCATTGACGCACAACGCTTTGATGAAATTCATGAGAGAAATGGGTAGGGGCACAACACCTGACTCCAGGCACGCAACGCCTCAACACTTAGCCAAATTTTGGCTCAAAAACTAACAGTTTCTTCTCCTTTCGAAATTTCAAATTCTTTGCAAGGCAACACTGATTTGTTTGAAGTTTAAAATGACCTTATACAGACTCAAGGATTTGATTTTAGCTTGACAATCCACTTTCCTAATGTTTTTAATCCCCTTTCACTTTTCACTGATATTTCTTTACAATTTTGTCTTGTAGGTGATAAAAACATTAACTTGGCTTCTGCTCTTTCTTTGTGAGGCATGATGACTTCTCTTTTGACAGTCTCAGGATGTTTAGACAGTAGCTATATCTTCAAAGCCTCTATGGTTTCCTTCACAATATTGGACTTATACTTTTCACCCTTTCTTACTAACCATTTTGCATTGTTTGCTCTGTACGTGACTGAAGTGATAATTGTGACCTTTCTCATTGATACTATTTACCTTCTCTTTTGCAGGTTTGCTCTGAGTTATAAAACTTGCCCTTCTTTTAATCCTGAGGATTTGACCTATTAACCTTGATACAACAGCAGCTTTAAAAACCTCCTCTCTCTGCATCATGAATTTTAATTTGATCATTTCATCATTCAGGCATGACAACTCTTTTTGATAAGTTTGGAATCTTCACACAGTAGCGGCTCCAACATTTCCTCTCATTTCCATCATGAGGTTTAACTAAACTCCTTACCTTCTCTTAATAACCTTTTACACTGTTTGCTCTGTAGGTTACTGAGATGATGAATTTTGGCCCTTTCTGTTGGTCATTTGGTCTTGACAGCTCATTAACACAACTTTGGGCAAGGAATATTTTAAGGATGAGAAATTATATTGAAGTTTAAAAAATTGGCAAACCTCACTAGTCCTTAGTATTCAAACTATAAATTTTTTATTGATATATTTGTAAAATTATTCAAATTTATAATGGTTTTATATATACTCTCTATGTAATGTTGGCGATTTTTAAGTTAAAATAATTTTATATTGTAAAATTTGGGCTAATCGTTTTTATAAAAAATGGAATTTGGTGAATCTTTTTTTTGGAAAAAACATGGAAAATTACCCCACCTGCAAATATTAACCCCTAAAATTTTCCATGCCTTTGGGAGGATTTCACATGATGGCACCTTCAAAACTCTCATTTGACATGCACTAGGGAATTCAAAATCATGCCTTTTTCCTTCTTTGGCCACCTCTGATTTGTAGGTGCCATAAAACATTAAAGTGGCATTTCCTTTTATTCCTGAAGCTTGACATATTTATTTACACAACAACAACCTTAAAATCACCTTTGGTTTCCACCTTGGAGCTCAACACCATGTTTTTTATCCTTTTGACCACTGAGTGTAGGTGACTTGAACACATTCATTTTCCCTTTACCACTGATCTTCAGGCAAGACAGGTTGAGCTTGGAAAAGTTTTAGGATGCTTCCACACCCTAGTATCTCCAACCTAAAGTAAACTCATATTTTGTTTTGAAACTGATTGAAAAACTTTGACTTTTCCTTTCTTACTGATATTCTTTACATCCTTGTTCTTTGAGGTGGTGAGACATTTTACCTTGGCGAAAATTTGGGATGTTTACACACACTGGAAGCATCTAAATCTTTCCTTACCTGCACCATGGAGCTCAAAATATCTTTTGACCATTTTTGGCATGAAAAACTCCTTTTTGAAAATTATGGGATCTGATCATAGTGGCATCTTCAAAATCTTTCTTTTCTGTCATCATGGAGTCCAAACCATGGTTTCACCTTCTTTGAACACTTTCCCAAAACCCAGGGTGTCTGGAATGCTTGAAAACAATTATCAATGTTGTCTTCTAATTTGACGCAAAAAAACTGAAAGTCCACCCCACGGAGAGCTGGTCAACTATAGCATGGCTCTGTCAGCATTTCTTTTCTGAAACCCCGTTCTTGGACTCCATGTGGTCCACTTATATCTATTCCTCGGAGATTTATTTATCAAATTCGTGGAATTTGATAAATAAACTTTATCCACGACCCTTGCAAATTTATTTGAATCTCTCGGCTTTATATGATACCCCCGACCTTATGACAATTATACTCCAGACTTATGTTAATTATCCACCAACCGCTTAATTAAAAAATTTACTATGCTCCGGGTCCACACAAACCATTGGAAAAATCCAACAGGACACACACCCTGTACCTTAGTTAAACGTCGGGCAAGTCCATCGTGCGACCACCGTTATATCACAAGGCTCTAGATCGACGGCATGCACCCATATCGCACAGCATCCTGGTACAAAATATAACGTGCGATGGCGCGCTTTGACAGTGGTTTTCCATGGGTCCACTCCATCATGTGTCACATTCCCTATGGAATCGCTCTCAAACAGAAAATACCGCTTACTCACCCAAAAGCAGTGCGATATGGGAAATCCGCCTTGCAAATCCACTCGCGGTTTTGGCACTGTGCTTGACTACGGGTGTAAGTCTGGTTCCGCTATCCTCTTGTTCATTAACTCATGTCTAATCCTCGGGTTAGGTTCCGAAAACAAAACAAATCTGTCTCTCTTTATTAAGCGGGAATTTTATATTTGAACAATGTTCATGACCATGGGTTCTCTACACAGACCTCGCCTGCGGGTGGGGTGAATTCACAGGGTTTTGTTCAATAAATTTCGAGAAAACGATAGACAGAGGGGTGCAGAATCGGCACAATGGTTCAGATCACCAATTATACATACACAGAATTCAATTTCTTCACAATTAAACAATCTCTTCACATACAAAGGTTCGAGTCAATCCAATGGCAACAAGCTTCGAAATCATTTAACCGGAAACAATTGTGAACACATGGAGTTTATTGTAGAATCTCTCTATCCCTTTCTTATTTTTCTCTCTCTTCTTTATACATCCGAGGATTACATTTATATACATAAACATATGACTCTTCAGTTCCTCTGAGAGGACCGTTCTAGAAATCAAAGGTCTAAGTACAACTTATTCCAATAACTGAACTGACAACTGGATCGAACCTAACTGTTCGACTTCTACAACTCTAACTAATCTAAATAATATAGTCAGCTGATGTATTGACACCTAGATGTTACAATTCAAGTGATTTCAAACCCTCCTAGCCACAACATGTGGACAAAACTTGCTACATTGCTGGCTAGTGTCTAATGCCCCTGCATCAGACTCCCGAGGGAAATTTTCTTCATGGGCTCCTGTCCATGAGCTCTTCCACTGATCTGCCTATCTTCTGCAACATCCCTTCAGTCATCCAAGTGGCATCTTCCTCTGGCTTTTCCTTCCATTTGATCAAGTACTGAAAGTACTCTTGTCCTCTAGTCCTTCTGAATGGTCTTTTATCCAATATCTTCTCTGGTTGCAGTGGTTGCGCTGCAGGTAGCTGTTCCCTCCACTCAATTTGTTCCTTGTCTGCTGATCTTTCTTCTGCACCATCATCTTCATACTTGTACAAATCTCTTCTTCTTCTATCTGCTGTAGATATTCCTTCCCGCTCAGCAACAAGGTCTTTGGATCAATCACCCTACTAGATGGCTCTCCTTCTTCCATGGGTATCAATGTATGATGTACCCCATCCTTGAAGAACTTGTAAGTGTTCATATTGCCATCATGCACTGCTGCTCTGTCAAACTGTCAAGGTCTACCCAGCAGTATATGACACACATCCATGGGCATTACATCACACAGGACCTTATCTTTGTATTTTCCCATTTGCAACTCTATCTCACACTGCTCTTTTACAACTAGCTGGTGCCCTTTGTGTAGCCAGGACACCCTGTAGGGAGTTGGATGCTCCCTTGTCTATAGCTTCAACTTCTCTATTACCTCAGTGGAAACTAGATTGTCTGTGCTTCCACTATTAATGACTAGCTAGCAGCATTTCCCTTGGACTTTGCATATGCTCCTAAACAAAGTCTTCCTTTGTGCAGGCTCAGTGAAATCTTTAGCTTGCTTCCACAGGACCTTATTTACCACCAAGGATTCTCCCCTCTCTGGAAGAATTTCTTCTTCAATTTCTGCCTCTTCTCTAGCCTGGGAAACAACAGCATTTCTTGGACCAGCACCCACATTTTCAGGACACTCATAGTGCTTATGTCCCACTTGTTGACATCTATAGCACCTTAATTCTCTACCTCTGCCTCTGTCTCTGCCTCCTCTTCCTTTTCCTCTGTAAGAACCCCTTCTGCCCCTTGCATCATCCTCTACAGATGCATTCTGAGGTGAGCTACTGTTAGCTCCATCCCTGGGTGTAGTAGGCTTTCCTCTACCACCCTAACTTCCCTTTCCATGGAAAGTACCTCTCTTCTTGGCAGACTGTTTCCTCAGGAGTTTATCCTCTTCTTTCAAGGCCATCTGATAGGCCTATTCCACTGTCTTAGGAGACAGGAGACCAAGCTCATCTTGGATCTGCAGCTTGAGACCATTCACATATCTGGCAGTCTTATCTGGTGTGTCTTGAAATTTCCCAGCCCTTATGCTCACTCTATAGAATTCCTCTGTGTATTCATTTACTGTCAGCAACCTCTGTCTCAGGTTCTGCATTTGCTTATACAATGTCAGTTGGTAATCACTAGGCAAGAATTTACCTTTTAATTTAGCCATCATTCTGGTCTAGCTCTTGATAGGTTGCTTGCAAACTCTCCTCCTCTCTGCCTGCACTCCATCCCACCAAAGTGCAACATGTCCTTTCAGCTTTGTCACTACAAACTTGACCCTTTTATCTTCGCTTATTTCTTCATAATCGAAGCATTTATTCATTTCATTTATCCAATCCACCAGTTCCTCTAGATTCAGTCCCCCTACATAAATCGACACTTCAATTCTGGGCTTAACTGCAGACCCCAGAATAGTTCTAAGGAGCCTCATGTCAGGAGGAATCTCAACATTTTCTTCAGCTTCTTCTGTTTCAGGTTCACTGATGTCTTCCGGATCTCTGGGCTGTCTTCGCTCCATGGCATCCATTCTGGCTCGACCCTCTGCAACATCCCTAACACCTCTACATTGGCAACAGGCCTCCTTCTGCCAGCACCTCTACCAACTCGGATCGCCATGTCAGCTCTTCCGCAAAAACAACCTTAAAACAATGGCTTTGATACCACAAATGAGGCAACAAAACTGAAATTCCACCCCATGGAGAGCTGGTCAACTATAGCATTGCTCTTTCAGCACTTCTTGTCCGAAACCCCGTTCTTGGACTCCACGTGGTCCACTTATATCTATTCCTCGGAGATTTATTTATCAAATTCGTGGAATTTGATAAATAAACTTTATCCACAACCCTTGCAAATTTATTTGAATCTATCGGCTTTATATGATATCCCCGACCTTATGACAATTATACTCCAGAATTATGTTAATTATCCGCCAACCGCTTAATTAACAACTTTACTATGCTCCGGGCCCACACAAACCATTGGCAAAATCCAACGGGACACACTCCCCGTACCTTAGTTAAACGTTGGGCAAGTCCATCGTGCGAGCACCGTTAGATCACAAGGCTCCAGATCGACGGCATGCACGCATATCGCGCGGCATCCTGGTACGAACTATAACGTGCGATGGTGTACTTTGACAGTGGTTTTCCATGGGTCCACTCCACCACGTGTCACATTCCCTATGGAATCACTCTCAAACAGAAAATACCGCTTACTCACCCAAAAGTGGTGCGATATGGGAAATCCGCCTTGCAAATCCACTCGCAATTTTGGCACCGTGCTTGACCATGGGTGTAAGTCTGGTTCCACTATCCTCTTGTTTATTAACTGACATCTAATCCTCGGGTTAGGTTCCAGAAACAAAACAACTCTGTCTCTCTTTATTAAGCAGGAATTTTATATTTGAACAATGTTCATGACCATGGGTTCTCTACACAAACCTCGCCTGTGGGTGGGGTGAATTCATAGGGTTTTGTTCAATAAATTTCGAGAAAATGATAGACAGAGGGGTGTAGAATCAACACAACGGTTCAGATCACCAATTATACATACACAGAATTCAATTGCTTCACAATTAAACGATCTCTTCACAGACAAAGGTTCGAGTCAATCCAATGGCAACAAGCTTCGAAATCATTTAACCGGAAACAATTGTGAACACACGGAGTTTATTGCAGAATCTCTCTATCCCTCTCTTCTTTTTCTCTCTCTTCTTTATACATCCGAGGATTACATTTATATACATAAACATATGACTCTTCGATTCCTCTAAGAGGACCGTTCTAGAAATCAAAGGTCTAATTACAACTTATTCCAATAACTGAACTGACAGCTGGATTGAACCTAACTGTTCGACTTCTACAGCTCTAACTAATCTAAATAATACAGTCAGCTGAGGTATTGACACCTAGCTGTTACAATTCAAGTGATTTCGAACCCTCCTAGCCACAACATGTGGACAAAACTTCCTACATTGTTGGCTAGTGTCCAATGCCCCTGCATCATAATTTCTCTATAGCCCTTTCAAGGTCATTCATTTATGTCCAGTTCACCTCACATTTTTCCCTATTTCATCCATAATTTCTAAAAAAATCATCTTCATGTTTAGTTTTTCGTGTACCTCTAGGTTATTTCTACTATTTGATTAATTGTTTGACACTTTGTTGGGCCATCAAGCTCAAAACCTTAGTTCTCCTTGAAACCAAACTGCTTCTCCTCTCCTTTCTATGAATGTCTTTATTGAGGAGCAGCCCTCTTACATTACCAAATTTCTACTGATAGTCATTTTAACACTCCTGCAGAAGTGTCTAAGTTCTCATTTACCTTTTGCAGAATTTGATTTTTACAAGGTAGTCTTCTTTGGAGACTTTCAGATATTTCTTAGATAACCATATGCTAATCTTCTATTACATCTGAGCCAACTTATAGCACAGGAAAAGTAGTGCTTAAAACATCAATGATGACTTCATAACCTGTGAAACCCCAATGATCTAGGGAGGGTCCTTTGACCATGATATTAACTAAAAATTCGCTTGGAGCCTTCAAGTGTAAAAACAGAGTATTGACAAAGTGGTGTATTGAAGATCCAAAATCCAATGTACTTGATTTATCTAAAGAGCCTATAGAGATAGTTTTGAGACCATCAATGGTTGAGGAACTTGGTGAACATGGGAAGGAATAGGCTTACAGGTAACCCTACATGTAAAGTGGAGTTGTGGGCAAGGGAAAAATAGAGTGAAGAGGTCATAGGTAGGAAAAAAGGATGAGGATGAGTGGCATAAGCGCATAAGGAGTCCTTTAGGAGTGGCAGGGTGACCATGGAATGGCAAAATGGTAGAATAATGAAACATTTTCCATAAGGATAATGAAGGAAGTGAGATTTTTAAAACTCACAATGTTCAGGGAATTTTATTTTTATAAATCTATAACCAATATTTAGTCATCTAAAGATAGTAAAAATTATTGATAACTAACAGTGCCTCCACTTGGGGAGGGCGGCTCCTTTTCGGGAGGTGTCCAAGACCTCAGAGTTCAGATCTCTGAGTTTTGAAGACCAGTACCTTACTTGTACTTGGAAGATCCCTCTTCCTTCATTTGTTGATGTTATATTGAAGCTATGATCTCATAAAATGTGAAAAACCATGATTGCTTCAATATCAGTTCTACCTACCCATATTATTTTTTGTAACATTTTTTCTTCTTCCGAGTGCACTTGGAGTGGCAAACCCTTGACATTATTTTCTTTTGAAAGCATAAAAAACTATCTACTTGTACCCTTATCACTTCCAAGAGTTTAGATTAGGCTAATGAACTCTTTTATTCTCTACCTAGTCTACTCATCTGTCAAGATTAAGTTGTTTGACAGACTTTATTCTCTAACCTACTAACATGAAATTTCAAATATGACCAAACCAGGAATAAGCAATCTGATTTTCCATGGGCTGTGGCATTTGGACAAGCTGCACACACACATTATTTTTGTACAATAAAAACCTAGAAAATATGAGGGCTATGATTCAGAATTGGTTACACATCCCTCTCATTTCCTTTGGTTCAGATTTATGCTTTGGGAACCAGCAGTCTTTCCTAATCTAATCTACTGACAAGCCAATCTTAAATGGTTTGACAAGTCTTCTTTCACTAAACTATTAACAGAGATTTAAAACATGTTTAGTCATGATTAGGCTAGATGACTGAACAAGATTCTTCCTTTTCAACAAGTAGTGGCATTTAGGCTTGCACACTTTCAGCAATACTCTTTTTTGGTATGGGGTTGTACCTATTCTTTTTCCTGCCCTCTTTTTTTTCTTTTCTTTGTTTTAGTGTTTTTGTTTTTCTTATTTTTCATCAATCAATGTTATGTACAATGAATTAAAGCCTCAAACTAGGAATTTTGAAAAAAATAGTGCTTCAACATCCTGCCATTGACAGGACCTCCAAATAACTCTACTCCATCCAGCTCTTGTAAAAAGAAAGCATTGTTACCTCTAACTGAATGGATGATGTAAGGACCCTTCCACAAATTTTCAAAATTTCCATGCTTGCCTTTGTCCTCTCTCCTTGAATCCCATTTTAGCACCTTGTCTCCAATCTGGAAATCATTGTCTTTGGTCCTTCTTTCAAAGATCTTCTTGATGTTCTCTTGCACTGCTTGTGTTCTTTTGTAAACTTAATCCCTTGAATGCTGCAAATGAATGGTTTGGTTCAACTTCCTTTGCATGTCATTCTCTTTGGATTATACCTCTTGAAGAAGCTTCATAACTGGAACTCCCAAGGACGTTGGGAAAACTGCATCCATGCCATACACTAGCTGATAGGGAGACATATTGATAGATTTCTTGGTTGTTAGTCTATCAGCTCATAGTGCATGCACTAGTTTGCTATGCCATTAATTTTTGTTCTCTTCCAGTAGCTTCTTGATGATCTTCACCAAACGTTTGTTAGAGGACTCAGCCAATCCATTACCTTGAGGGTAATAAGTGGTAGAGTGCCCTAGTGTGATGTGGTACTTGTAGCAAAGGTCCACCATTCTCTTGGGCTTAAATGCAGCAGCATTATCGGTGATGATCTTTTTAGGACAACCAAATCTGGACAAGATGTTGGTTTCAAGGAATTTGATGATGACTAAGTCAGTGGTATTCCTTAAAGGGATGGCTTCTATCCATCTGGTGAAATAATCAGTAGCAGTGAGGATCCACTTGTGTTGGGCAGATGAGGCAGGGTGGATTTCACCAATGAAAATATTAACCCCACTATTGAAAAGGGGTTTCAACACTGATAGGATGCAAGGGCAAAGGCAATAGTTTTTTCTTGCCATCAAAGATTTTGCATTTATGGCAAGTTGCAACTAGCTTGTGTATGTCAGGGAAAAGAGTGGGCCAATAGTAACTAGCTCTAAGGATTTTTTTGGCTGTGGTTTTCCAGTAGAGATGACCTCCACACTCTCCTTCATGAAACCCATACATGATTCTATCTGCATCATCTTCAAGAAAACATTTTAATTAAGATGCCAACATAATTTTTCCAATACAAATCTCTATCTAGAATGCAAAAATTTAAAGCCTTTTGTTTTGGACAAAGCAGGAGGAGCATTTAGATTAAAAAGTACATACAATATGTCAGCATACCATATTGAGTTCAAGAATTCTTCTTCAATGGGTGGAGTCTCCAGTTCCTCTTGTTCATCCAAAGAATGTAACATGTTTATCTCTAGTGCTTGAAAATTTGCTTCAGCCATGAGTTTGGCAAGTCCTTGTCCTTTAATCCGTTTAGTGGGTCTAATTTCTAAATCATATTATAAGATAATAGAAATCCACTTACCCCTTTTACCATCAGGGTCCTGTTTATAATGTCTTTAACTACTGTATGTGGAACAAAAGCAATGACATGGGAGTGAAAAATGTAAACTTTGAATTCTTTCAATGCTTTGATCAAGGCAATGTCTTGTTTCTCCATGATGTTATATTTTAGAGGTGCATCCCTCAATGCTTTGCTGAAGAAAGCTATGGGTTGTTCTTGTCCCATGATGTTCTTTTAAAGAAATACTGCAGCAATAGTGTGTTTTGATGCAAAGGAGAAAATGAAGAAATCCTTGGTAAAGTCGAGGTTGATTAGAATTGGTGTTTGGGTAAGTGCTTGTTTTACCACTTCAAAGGATTGTTTGGCTTCCATGGTCCACTTGACTCCTACTTCTCTTTTCAGCATGTTTGTGATATTTCTTATGAGTTCAACAAGGTTTGGTATGAACCTTCTTAGGAACTTGATCTTTCCAATGAAAGATTGCAGCTCTTTAATGTCTCTAGGGTGGCTAATTTGTAATATACCTTTAATCCTTTTGGGGTCTATCTTTATCCCTTCTTCAGATATTATGTGGCCTAAGAATTTTCCTTCTTGAAGACCAAACAATTTTTTCTTAAGATTCAAGGATAGGCCATACTTCCTACATTTCTCAAAGACCTTTCTCAAGTGAACTAGGTGTTCTTCATCTTTTTTAGAATAGACACTGATGTCATAAAGGTATATCACTATGAAGTAACCTATGTCTTCAAAAATATCTATGTCCATGGCTCTTTGGAAAGTGGCCCCCGCATTTTTTAACCCAAAAGGCATTTTGACATACATGAATGTGCCCCAAGGTGTTGTGAAAGCAGTTTTGTGCTGATCACTGGGAAGTACTAGTACTTGATTGTACCCTAAAAAGCCATCAAGCAATGATATTCTCTTAGAACCTACCACCCTTTGCAGTATAGGATCCATCTTAGGTAAAGGGTAGTTTTCCTTTAGGAAGGCTTTGTTTAAGTTTCTAAAGTCTATGCATAGCCTAATCTCCCCTGTTTTCTTTCTTACTGACACAAGGTTTGAAACCCATTCTGTGTACCTGAGTGGGACTATGATACTAGCATCATACATCTTCTTTATTTCTTTTTCAACTAGAGGTACTAGGACGGGGTTTATTCTTCTTAATTTTTGCTTGAATGGTTTCTCGTTTTCCTTGAGAGGAATCTTATGTTGAATAATGTTTGTGTCATAGGACTTCAAGTCCTCATATCCACATCCAAACACATCTTTAAACTCTTTGAACAACTCTATGTATTTATGTTTTATGTCAGGTGGCAGAGTTTTGGACAGCTTGATCATTTTGGGTTCTTCTATGCTACATATGTTACATTCCTCTACATCAGTTTCGATGGTTTCCATTTTTGGCTTCCTAGCAACAGCATTGAAGTCAAACAACTCTTCTAAGGGGGAAATACCTCTTGGTAATGAGTTATATTTGCATTGCAACAACTCAAGGTATTTTTGATCTGAAGCCCTAGAAAATTCTGCCTCATGAAAGTGTTCTAGCAGATTTATATCAACAGTAGAAAATGGATTTGTTTTGGGTGTTTGTTCTTCGTTTGGGTAGTCTTGTTCATGATCTAAGATTGGTTTTGGTATTACAAATTCATTCATAAATTGCAGAAAATCATCAATTTGTTTATCACCTTCAAACACTTGCCAATAATATATGTTGTCAGGTACTGTAGGTCTATTTTTGACTTTGACAGTGTATTTTTCATTGGCATGGGGTATTTGGCAAGTGCTGGCAGCAAAGGCAATTTCATTGGCAAGGCTGTTTTGAGCTCTAGGAATGGAGTTAAGTTCATACTTCTCAAAAATTTTCAGGAGGTCTAAGGCAGCATTCCTATATTCTCTTAGCCTAGGATTCTTGGCCGAATATTCTCCCTTGATTTGTCTAATGATTAGCTCAGAATCTCCTTGAACAGAAAATTTCTTGGCTCCTATATCTTTCAGCAAGTGCAATCCTAGGAGAAGAGCCTCATACTCTGCAATATTGTTTGTGCATTGAAAATCTAGTTTATAAGAGTGGGCTTCATTGGTGTTATGTATCCAAACACCTTCTCCTGAACCAAATTTTCCACAAGAGCCATCAAAGCTCATGTTCCAAAGTGTTTCAAGTTCTGATTCGCCATTATGTTGTTGTTGAGGGCTACTAGAGTTTTGGCTATCAAGTTCTTCATTTTTCATTTGGTTTTGGCTATCAAATTTTTCATTTTCCTGGTACAATCTCCTTGTTTGGTTAAAGACTAGGATGGTAGCATAGGACATATCCATTTGGAGGATTCCTTGGACTTTGGCTCCCCATGATCTAGATAAAAGCATGCCATACTTGGGGGGAATGTCAGCCACTACAATGTCCATGTCTAGGCTTTTAGCAGGTATTTGTGCTAGATTGACACATAGATCCCTTATTAGACCCAAACATTTGACTCTACTTGAATCGAAAGAGTACAAGTCTTTGTAAGGTTTGGTTATTTTGAGGTCTAATCTCTCCATCACCACCTTGGGCATGAGATTGTGTGAGGCACCAGAGTCTAGCATAGCATTGTGCAAGATTTTGTCATGAATGTTTAAGCTAAAATAGAAGGGAGGGACAGCTCCTTCTTGATATTTTCCCCTTACCTCAGGTCCAAACAATAGCTCTAGCTTCTCATCAATTAAATTCAAAGTGTCGGTGTCATTTCCTATGTTCAAAGCTTTCAAAACTTGGGACCTATATACATCTTGGGTTACCAGCTCAGTAAGGGGTAAGCTTATTTTGATCTTGGAAATATCACCCTCAAAGCTGAATGGTGCTAGTGTTTTTGGTATATTTACATCAGTTTTTTCACACATAGTCTTTTCAGCAATTTTGGTTTGCTGAGTTTTATTAGGACTGTCATTTGGAGTAGTTTTTCCAGGGCCACTAGTTGATGTACTAGGGCATCTTGGGTCACCATTTTGTTGGCTAGTTTTATCTTTGTTTTGATCATATTTCTTAGCCATTATGGTGGTGTTTTTTGTTGCTTTCTTAAGGATGTTTTCAAGGGTTTTTCTAACAGCGGTTTCTAATTTGTTCTTTTTGGAGGCATATTGATTTTTATTACTCCTAAGGTCATACTGCCTATGCACCTCCATTATGGCATTTTCAAATCCCAATGTGTACTCTTCGGAATCCTCATATGTTCTATCAGTTTGGTTTGAGGAAAAGAGCCATTTTTCTTCTTCTGTGAGAAAACCATCACCCTCATTGTCAGAAACTATCAAATTAACATGGTTTTCTTCCAGTTCTTCAATCTCTCTTTCCTCTTCATCTACATAGTTGTCTTGGAAAGGAGGCCTGATTTGTTGGTCATTGTCTCTTTGCCTATTTTTGGGAGGGTCTCTTTTGAAGTTTTGGTTTCTATTTCTGTTTTCAGGATTTTCTTGGTTTTCCCTAGGAGGTGCTCTTTCATTCAAGATAATTTTCTCCATCATCCTCTCCATTAATCTGACTAGATTGTGAATTTTGGCATCAGATGTGGAGGCCATGGTTTCATCTTTGTAGGTAACTTTCTTTTTTGACCTCATCTTAGCCCTCTTCTTAATCAGATTGGCCTCTACACTCACATCTCCCCTTTGCATGTCTTCTGAGGTTAGGGTATCTCTTTCCCTCAATTGGTAGGTCATGTCTGGATCAAAGCCCTTTGGAAATTTTACCAGTGCTAGGCCTTGTGGGAGTTTCATGTGAAGTAGGAGTGAAATGTATACACTATTGAACTTAGTGCAGTAGTCTTGGACACTTTCCCTGACATTTATCTTAAGGTTGTTATACTCTAAGAGGATTTTGAGAGGGTTTTTGTTAATCTCCCACTTGTTTATGAATGTTTGATAGAGGGAAGGGAGGTCATGAATGCTATTAGGAGTTAAGTTTTTGAACCATTTATTTTCTTCTCCTACTAAGCTTTGCGAAAACATTCTCATTTTTATGGTCTCCTCTTCTATCTCTTGGTAGTCAAAGGCATCATTCATCCTATCTACATGTTGTTGGGCGATGGTAGAGTCATCTCTATTAAAGTGAGGGATTTTGGATTGGTAGTCTTGAGGCATGGGTAGTAAAGGTTGGGGTAGAACAAATGGGGAAAACCATGCTGCCATGATTGGAGGTAAAGGAACCCAAGGAGGGTTTGTGAGAGGGGGGTTTGTGAGAGGAGGTGGAGGATGGAATGGAGTGGTTTTCACAGTGGGTGTGTGAATGGGGGTGGTAGATGAACTTCGACCAGAAAACTGAGATTGAGCAGATTTGGAATGAAAAGAGCCAAAGTTTTGGAGAAGCTGAAATCAGGAGGAGTGGAAGGAGAGGCTTCTCTACTAGGACTCTACTATAAATCTATGGGCTCAAGGTCTATCTGGTCTATATCACTCTGAGACTTAGTTCTAAAAAGGTTTTTTCTATGGTATAAGTCAAATTGGGGATCTTGCAAGGATGTGAGGTTTTCTGGGACAAAACTTTCTTTGTGAATGGCCCTAACAGTAGTTGAATCTTCAGTCCTAGAAGTTTTCCACAAAATATTTTTTGGATCATCAACTGTGGTAGGAGGGTTAGGGTTAGGGTGAGATCTGGTGCTAATCCTTTGTGAAGCCAGATTTCAAACTCAATAATGAAGAGAGGCTGAAAGTTTAGGAGTGTCTTGAAAAAAAACCTATCTGCAAGGGTACTAAGCTCACACAATGAGTGACTCAGTTTTAGACTGTTGTGACTTATTAGTGTATTCCCAGGGGATTCTATGAGAACTAGTGAAGTTATTAGGCCTGCTGGAGGCTAGTAGAGTCACCAGGTGGATGAGGTTTACTGCTTTTAGGGTTGGCTTGTTGTCCACCATCAACAATTGAAAAACCAATCTAGAGATGTTTTGGGTTTTATGAGTTTCTTTATGTAACACTAAGACTTTCAATGGGTGTTCTCTATTTGAGTCATAATTTTGCTAGTATGGTGAATCAATTAGACACTACTCTTGGCTAACACTTGATTTTCTATTTTTGACAGGGATTTGAGAGTTCTTAGGGTATACTTAGGATGTTACTGAATCAGAGTCCCACCATGATTGCCATTATGTTAGGTCCTCGTAATTTGTTAGATTGGCAAGACCAAATGTACAAGGGTAACATCAAACCAGTCTTTGGATTCATAGGAAATAGCCTTCCTGGGCTTAAAGAGGGCTCTCTCTATACTTGTGTAAAGGATGTACTTGATAGATTTTAGGGTTTAATATTAGGCTAGTTATCAGGTTTATGGTTTGTTTGTTTGTTTGTTTGGTTGATTGGGTAGGTTGTCAAGCTGGTTTAGATAGAGTGAGAGATTTTGAACCATTGGGATATGGAGTCTAAAAAAGGTCTTGAAGAGTTTAACAATAGGTCAAGGGTGTATCACAGGGTAAATGTAACAAATTCAAATGGATCTAAAAGCTTATGTGAATGAGATGAACATCAAATTTGTGAACATAGTAGGTACAAAAGGGCAGTTAAGAATCCTTCAACAAATACCTTAACAAGAATGGCTTTTAATATTACTAAGCATCAAGAAATAATCAAATACATGGCTTACCAATAACTTCTTTGACCAAACCCTAGCAAGTAAGCATTAAGACAACAATCCAGTGAATTATAGAAGGTAAGAAACTTGTAAATATTCTAGTGATTTCACCTTCAAGCTAAAAAAACATTTAAGATAGACACATAACAAAGATCAATGAATAGGGGACTCCTAACTTCATTAATAAAACTATAAATACCTCCACATAAACTATTTACGATGAGAAAAAGGGCATGGAAAATCATAAACGTATTTAGCTAAACCTAATTAGCAATGCTTCAAAGTAAAAGACCTTAAAAACAATGTTTAAGTAATAGCAAAGAGTAGGGCTAACCATAAAAATAGTTTTAAATTTGCTTCATTGAATCATTTTTAAGATAAAAAAACTAAGTGGGACGAGGGATCATTCAAGAATTCTCTAATCTGACCTAGCAGAGAAAAACATAGAAGAAGTAGAGAACAAACAGAGCTAAGGTGCCTCTAAACAAAATTTCTTAGCCTAAAATTTCTGTCCTACTGCAATAGAAAGATGGGAGAAAATGATAATAAAGGAAAAAAAGAACTAAATAAGGAACATATCACTATTAACTATGCTCATGAATCCTGCAAGTGAGCCTTCTCCATTGTCAAGCAATTCAAGCCATCCACAAAAAACCAAAGCCAATTTCTCTCCATTCTAAAAGTCTATGTATTACTCTCAATAATCATCCAACATGTACAATGAGGCCTCAATGTTGCATTTGACAAGAAAGGAGGACCAAAACCCTAACTAGGGATTCCAAAAAGTCATAAATACATCATAAATGTCATTTTTGTGCAAAGAGACAATGCAAGGCCCAAGGCACAAAATATCTAATGAAATAAACGTAAAATAACTTCTAACACCTAAATTTGGAGTGATTTGCCCAAAACAACTCAAAATATATATTTTCCATAAATTTTTGTCTTTTTTTGACTTTGTAGGCAAGGGCACAGTGCCTGCACCAAAAAAATAGGTCACCTTGCAGCTGAGTTTTGAAGGCCTTCCCGATGTTCAGATGAGCTCGGGGATAGCTCGTGGGAAATCTTATCAAGTATACGTTCCAAAACTGCCCTTAGTTTTCTGATTGGAGTTCATTTACATGTTAAAAAACTAAATCTCCCAATATTGCTCAGGGCGCATCACCAACTCTGAAAATTGGGCAGAATGGTGAATTTTTGCATGTTTTTTACCCTTTTGGAGAACCAAATCTGCTCCAAATGATATGAAATTTGGTGTGTGTGATGAACTTGGAAAGATGAACCCAAAAACGAAAACCAATCCTCAAGAAAGTACCCCAAAAAAGAGCACAGTGCCAGGGGCGCTGCACCCTTTGCCCTCCAAAATAGTGAAAAACCAAAATTATCAAAAGTTGCCAAAATTTTGAAATTGACTTGCTTGTGGTGTTTGGGATGCCTGTAGGGAAGCATCAGCAAGGATTTCAAGGTTCTTCTTGATTTTTTCCTCCATGAGAGCTTGAATTTTAGCAATGAATCTTTTGAGCTTGGCCCTTGCAATTTGATTTCTTAAGGCATAGTGCTTGGCCATCTTCTTCCAAAGGCTACGGTCTCTTTGTGTCTTTCCCATTTGATCCTCCAAGTATGTATTATCCCTCTCTAACCAAGGTTCTCGATCATACTCTATCTCCATGGAAAGCAACTCACTTAGTGTGAGCTGCTCTGCCAATGTTGTTTCTTTCTCCTTCTCCTTGGCTAAGGCCTTCCTCAAGCCCATTGTTCTTGGCCTTCTCCTAGACAACTACCCTTCTTCATCTTCACTTTCATCAAAAACACACAATACCTCATCTAGCCTAACCTTGGTCCTTTTAGCCTCTTTCCAGGCTCTAATTTCCCTAACCTCATAAATGCCCTTTTGTGCCTCCAGCTGCTTGTTTTCAATATCATAATAGTGGATGACATTCCTAGCCCTAGCTAGAATGGCTTACAAATATTTTATTTGGGCATCTTTACCTTTGAGAAATATGTTGGAGATCCTTGCCTCATTTTCATCAACACTATCAACATGAATGAGTTCAAATTCTTGCTCAGTCTCATGCTAGTCTTCTTCTTTCTCATCCATGACCTTCTATTTTCCTTTGTCAAGTTGCTTGGTTAAAGTAGAAGGCATGGCCCCTTGCCTCTTGAGGGCAGAAAACACATGCTGAATTCCCCTTTGGTGATTTAAAGGAAAAGGTTCAATTTTGATAATTTCATTACCTTCACCATTACTGCCATCATGAATGTCATTATCATTGATATCTTCACTATCCTTATGGCTTTCATCATCACTGCTGCTTTCTGTCTCTTTTTCCTCATTTCATCTACTGATTTTTTGGCTTTATGACCTATTTCCACCATCATCATTCTTGCTTTCATGGCTAATCTCATGGCTACTGTCATCTTTCTCCATGCTATCTACCTTATCATTGATATCCTTGCTGTCATTATCTCTGTCAACATCATCATTTCCTTCTGCTTCTATGCTCTTTGCCTCATTCACATCTTCCATGCTGACATCACTACTTTTTTCTTTGCTTCTTTCCCTTCCACTGACATCTTCTAGCTCACTAATATTGGCCTCATTTACATCAGCCTCATCTTCATTATCTTGAATTCTAGGTGTTTCATCATTGGTTTCTGCATCATTGTTTCCCTCTTCACCGTTTGATTCTTCCTTACTGAGTTTTGTGCTGCCTTCATCACCACTATGAGCCCCTCTATTTTTAGACTGAATGGCCTCTTCTTCCTTATTGTTGGATTCATCACTGCCCTCTCCCTCATTTTCATCTTCTTCATTGATATTAGCCTTGCTGCTTTATTCATGGCTCTTTTCCTCAATGTCTTATGCTTACTCAATATTTTCTACATCTACACTGCCTTCTTCTTCCTCACTGATATCTTCCTCTTCATTTCCTTCCTCTTCATTGTTGTTTGCCTCATTTTTGTAAGCCTCACTATGCTCTTTACTACTATCATTAGCCTCACTACCCTCACTGTTTGATTCTTCATTATCATCTCCTTCATTGGCTTCTTCTCCATTGACCTCCTCTTATTTTCTTTCTTCTTCATTTTTTCTTGATGCATCATTAACCTCTCCCTCATTGTCATTTGATTGTTCATTGTCACTTCCCTCATTGTTTGCTGCATTGTGATAGGGTGATGAAGGAGGGTTTCCCTGAGGTGAAGGAATATTCCTAGATGGTGAAACATGATCAGTAGGAGATGATGGAGGAATAGGGACAGGAGGATAAGATGATGAAGGCATATTTTTTTGATGATGGGGTTGTGGGTTTTGTGAACACTTGATGGGCAATGAAAACCTCCCATGGAATACCCTTTTGCTTCAATTGATGCATCACAACCCTTTTGATAAGATAGTCGTGAAAGAGGCTCTGCATCTATTGTGGATGGTCTCTCTTTTGTATCATATAAGACATTTTTTCAATACTGCTGTAGAGGTAGTACGGTAGATGTAGCATCTTAACCCTAGTAAATTGCATGAGCAACCTGATGTGATAGGAATAAAACCAGGAGAATCTTCCTTCAGATGTGAAATATTCCATAATGACCCTTATCATGGGTGCATACCTCTCAAGCAAATATGAGAAAGGAAATATGGATTTATTGTAGTCTTTATATCTAGGTTTAAAGTATGGCTCATAGTAGCTCATGTCTAAATTGGCTTTCTTGAAGCATTTTTCACCCACACTAGGTATCCCAGTGGAAATAGCAATGGCATCTAAAGACAGCTCAAATTTTACCCCTGCAAGGTTGACTTGTTTCTCATGTACGTTAAGTATGAAGAGCCTAGTCAGCTTTGGGTGATTCTGCAGCTATTGTACTTTCTCACAAAATTCATAGCAACCTACATTTTAGAAGCAAGAGACAGTTAAGGGAGGTGCATTTATCTCCATTGTGTTTAGTGGTTCAAACCTGTTGATCCTCCCACCTTTGTGTTGATGCCTCCTTAGCATTTGGCCTTCTCCTTCACTACCACGATTACCTTCTCTTGACATTTTAACAACTCTGCCTTTGAAACCCTAACTCTACTGATGAAAATGATATGTAAGAGGGTGATGGATTGGTGATGAAAAAGGCAGCCTTTTACAAGTGAATGAGATGGGTGAGTGAGGGTGAAGGTATATGACTTTGAGTGAGAGGCGAAACTTAATGACCACCCTTGATGATTTGTAAAAAACTCTGTTTTGACACACCTTGCACTTATGTCAAATTTGAAATGGAGAGGGCAATGTAAGTTAAATATGTTCATATTGTAGGGTATAAATTTTATGAATGAATGGAGTGAGTGTAGGCACAACCTTAGGTGAGTGAAAAATCCTTCAACAAGGTACCCTTCTGGCTATCACTGGTCTTCTTAGCATACAGATGGAGAAGTATTTTTAAACGGTGATGTTTAAGCATGAAAATTAGGTTTTCCTCCTTAGGTTTTAAATTTATCTTAATTATAAGTTACCACAAATGCTTGAAGAAGGGATTTATGAGTGGTACTTACCCTTTAACATCGCTTTGGAGGTCTTTTGAGGAAGTTTCAAAGTGTCTTGAGTTTAATTGAGGGTATTTAGGGTGTAGGAGGCCCTCCTGGCCAAGCACACAGCACCCATGCAACCGGTGAGTCGAGTCGAGCAAACAAATAGTGCCTCGTGCCAGGCGCACAACACCAGAGGTTTTTTGCCAAGCCTGTCGGGTGAATCGGGCAAACACGCAGTGCATTTCCAGGCGCATAGCACCACCTCAAAGGCATGTAGCACTTTGATAAAATGCAAGAGAGAAACGGGTAGGGGCGCAGCACCTGACTCTAGGTGCACAGCGCTCGACTCCAGGCACGCAGCACTGACCTGAACGTGCAATGCCTCAACACTTAGCTAAATTTTGGTTCAAAAACTCCCAGTTTCTTCTCCTTTCAAAATTTCAAATTCTTTGCAAGGCAACACTAATTTGTTTGAAGTGTAAAATGACCTTATATAGACTCAAGGATTTGATTTTAGCTTCACAACCCACTTTACTAATTTTTTTAAGCCCCTTTCACTTTTCACCGATATTTCTTTATACTTTTGTCCTGTAGGTCATAAAAACATTAACTTGGCTTCTGATATTGCTTTGTGAGGCATGATGAATTCTCTTTTGACAGTCTCAGGATGTTTAGACAATAGCTATATCTTCAAAATCTCTGTGGTTTCCTTCACAATACTGGACTTGTATTTTTCACCCTTTCTTACTAACCATTTTGTATTGTTTTCACTGTAGGTGATTGAAGTGATAATTGTTAACTTTCTCACTGATACTCTTTACCTTTCGTTTTTGCATTTTTTTTTTTAGTTATAAAACTTTCCTTTCTTTTAATCCTGAGGATTTGACCTATTCACCTTGACACAACGACATCTTTAAAAACCTCCTATGTCTGCATCCTAAATTTTAATTTGATCATTTGATCATTCAGGCATGACAACTCTTTTTGATAAGTTTGAAATATTCACACAGTAGCAGCTCCAAAATTTCCTCTCATTTCCATCATGAGGTCTAACTCAACTCCTTACCTTCTCTAAATAACCTTTTACACTATTTGCTCTATAGGTTACTGAGATGATGAATTTTGGCTCTTTCTATTGGTCATTTGGTCTTAACAGCTCATTAACACACCTTTGGGAGGGCTTCACATGATGGCACCTTCAAAACTCTCCTTTGACATGCACTAGGGAATTCAAAATCATGCCTTTTTCCTTCTTTGGCTACTTCTGATTCGTAGGTGACATAAAAAATTGAAGTGGCCTTTCCTTTTATTCATGAAGCTTGACATATTTATTTACACAGCATCAACCTTAAAATCACCTTTGGTTTCCACCTTGGAGCTCAACACCATGTTTTTCGTCCTTTTGACCACTAAGTGTAGGTGACTTGAGCACTTTGATTTTCCCTTTCTCACTGATCTTGAGGCATGACAAGTTGATCTTGGAAACGTTTTAGGATGCTTCCACACCATAGTATCTCCAACCTAAAGCCAACTCATCTTTTTTTTGCAAGTGATTGAAAACCTTTGACTCTTCCTTTCTTATTGATATTCTTTACATCCTTGTTCTTTGAGGCAGTGAGACATTTTACCTTGGAAAAAAATTGGGATGTTTAAACACACTTGCAACTTCTAAATCTTCCCTTACCTACACCATGGAGCTCAAACTATCTTTTGAGAATTTTTGGCATGGCAAAATCCTTTTTGACAATTATGGGATCTGATCATAGTGGCATCTTCAAAATCTTTCTCTGTTATCATCATGGAGTCCAAACCATGGTTTCACCTTCTTTGAACACTTTCCCAAAACCCTGGGTGTCTGGAATGCTTGAAAAAAATTATTAGTGTTGTCTTCTAAGTTCTCTATAGCCCTTTCAAGTTCATTCATTTATGTCCATTTCACCTCACCTTTTTCCCTATTTCATCCATAATTTCTGAAAAACTCATCTTCATGTTTGGTTTTTCATGTTCCTCCAGGTTATTTCTGCCATTTGATTCATTGTTTGACACTTTGCTGAGCCATGAAGCTCAAAACCTTAGTTCTCCTTGAAACCAAACTGCTTCTCCTCTCCTTTCTATGAATGTATTTATTGAGGAGTAGCCTTCTTACCTTATCAAATTTCTGCTGATAGTCATTTTAACACTCCTACAGAAGTGTCAAAGTTATCATTTACCTTTTGCAGAATTTGATTTTGACAAGGTAGTCTTCTTTACAAAATTTAAGATCTTTCTTAGATAACCATATGCTGATCCTCTATTACATCTGAGCTAGCTTCTAGCATAGGAAAAAAATTTCTTAAAACATCAATAATGATTTTACAACTTGTGAAACCCTAATGACCTAGTGGGAGGGTCCTTTGACCATGACCTTGACTGAAAATTGGCTTGGAGCCTTCAAGTGTAAAAACAGAGTATTGACAAAGTGGTGTATTGAACATCCAAAATGCAATGTACTTGATTTATCTAAAGAGCCTACAGAGATAGTCTTGAGACCATCAATTCTTGAGGAACATGGTAAACATGGGAAGGAATAGGTTGATTTGTAACCCTAGATGGAAAGTGGAGTGATGGGAAAGGGAAAAACAGAGTAATGAGGTTATAAGTGGGAAAAAAGGATTGATATGAGTGCCACAAGCCCATAAGGAGTCCTTTAGGAGTGGTAGGGTGACCATGGAATGGAAAAATGGTAGAATAGTAAAAAAAAATTCATAAGGGTAATGAAGACAATGAGATTTATAAAACTCAAAATATTCAGGGAATTTTGTTCTTAGAAATCTAGAACCAATATTTATTCATATAAAAATGGTAAAAATTATTGGTGACTAACAGATTGTGTAGTCAAGGCAATTAGGATTCCATTCATTCAGGTATTGCTATCAGCTGGGATTGCGCAGTGGAGGCAGGTTGTCTGGAGGCAGTAAACTGGCACATGAATTTGCCAATTTTTGTATGACAATGTGAGATGATTGTATATTGTATTGAGAGCTATTGGATTAGAGTTTTGTATGAGATTTTTTCGTGATCCATGATATATACATAATATATGATAGTGGGGTTTTTATCTTTATGCTTTCCTGTTAAAAACATCTGTGTTAAGTGTGATTGATCTTTCTTCTTGATATTGAAATTGGCAGTCGTGTTTTAAATTCTGCAATATTTTTGTAGAAGTGTTTTTTTTATTTAATAGTGGCATATAATTGTTAGATCAGGAGACTATAGGCAATGCATACTTTGTATTAAAATTTCTACATGGTATCAGAGCTAAGAAGATTGCAATTTTGAAGCAGGAACTAAGTTTGTTGGTGGAAAGAATTCAAATTTGCAGAAATATTTTCTTGGTGCTACAATTGAGTAAACATCAAAATGGCCTTCAGTTGCTTGCGGCTAGAGTATGCACACGAGGGAAGATAAAACTAAATTTCCTGGAAAGATAGGATGGAGGTGGTGCTCGAAGATAATTTCTTTAAGGAACTCATCGAGAGTGATGTTCCTAAGCCCACTTCGACAGATGATGCATTACTTGATGCATGGCAAAAGAAAGTGGCAAAGGCAAGGAGGATTCAGTTGGAAGGTGTATGAGACCACATTGTCTCAAGCCTTTGTGGGAAAGCCACACCATATGCTATGTGGAAGGCTTTGACGAACGTTTTCCAAAGCAACAACGACCATAGAAAATTGGTACTCAAAGATAAACTCAATAATATCAAGATGGAAAAGGGTGACAACATTCCAAAGTATCTCATGAAGTTTGTCCAATGTAGTGATGAACTGGGGAGTGTGGGAATAACTGTTTTTGATAATGATTTGGTGAGCTTGGCTCTCTTGGGACTTCCTAAGAGTTGACACAGTTATGAATACTTTGTCAATGGAGGGTAAAAACTACCAAATTGGGAATAACTGTGGTCGGATCTAGTGCAGGAGGAGTTTAGGCAGAACACCAGAGATGGCTCTTAATCAAATCATGATGATGAAGAGGATTGTGCTTTGGCTTCCAAGTCAAGGAAAGGTAAGGGGAATAAATTCCATTCAAAATCGGAGTCTAAGGGAAAGAAGTTTGATTTGTCCAAAGTGAAGTGTTTGCACTATAACGAACATGGGCATCTTGCTACTAAATGTCTATAGAAGAAGAAGAAGAAGAAGTCTGTTGGAGCTGTAGATGGTGAGGAGCTTGCCTCACAATTTGAACTTGAATTCTCTTTGATCGCATGCATGGTATCAAGTGCGTTTGGATCGGTGTGGTATTTCGATAGTGGTGCTTCCTTCCACATGACAGGAGATAAGGATATTTTCAGTGACTTGGAGGAGAAAGATCTCCAAATGTATATAGATATGGAACACGATGGACGATACAGTGCAACTGGAATTGGTACCATCGCCTTTGAGAGGGAGTCAGGTAAACCATTTCAATTGAAATATTTTATGCATGTTCGAGGTCTGAAGAAAAACTTGGTATCAGTCAAAATGTTGGAGGAGAGAGGCTATGATGTTGTTTTCAACAATGGAAAAGATTTCCTACGACATAAAACAATAGGTCAAGATAAGAGGATCGGGATTCTAGTTAAGAATATCTACAAGCTGGAGGTAGATGGCAGCGCTTCCATGATGGGCAAGGCTGAAAACATGGTGAGTCGGGATGAGGGTGAATTATGGCACAGGCGATTGGGCCATATTCATCATGGAGCCTTGAAAGTCATGCAGAAAATATCTACGATACTTCCAATGGGAACACTTGCTCAGTTAGATCAGTGCAAGGTTTGTGCCATGGGGAAGTATGTAAAGTCCAGCTTTCATGAAAAGGATAACCGTGTTTCAATGATATTGGAGAGAGTTCACATATACATGTGTGGGCCATTCTTGGTTGATTCAACAGCAAAACATGAGTATTATGTTATTTTTGTTGATGAATTTTCTTGTAAATGCTAGATCTTCTTCATGTAGAAGAAGGTTCAAACATTCTCAAAGTTTTGTGAGTTTAAGGAATTGGTGGAGAAAGAGTCAGGGAAGTAAGTGAAGGCTCTGAGGAGCGATAATGGTGGAGAATACATCTCTAACGAATTCAAATTATTTTGCAGCAAAGAAGGAATTCGAAGAGAACTCATAGTGCCTCATAACCAACAACAAAATGGGGTCGCGGAGAGGAAGAACAGAATGATCGTGGTTGTAGCACGAGCGATGTTACATGTTCAGGGCCTACCAATGCATTTGTGGGTGAAAGCATGCAACGTTGCGATTTATTTGAAAAAATATTGTCCTTATAGATTACTTGGCATGAGTACACCTGAAGAAGCTTTCACTGGTAAGAAACTAGATGTTTCATACTTTAAGATTTTTGGCTCATCTGTTTATGTGCATGTGACCAAGAACTCCAGGAAGAAGCTGCAGCCGAGTGCTGAATTTGGGATATTTGTGGGGTACAAATAAACACCCCATAGTTATCATCTGTATTTTCCTAACAGTAAGATGATTGTTATGTGACGGGATATAAAATTCGATGAGAGGAAATCCATGTGGTTGTCGCTTGAGAGGGAGCTAGACTTGCATGCGGAGGAGGAACTGTTGGTTCCCAAAGATGAGTCTCTAGATGTGGATCATCCACAGGAGGAGGTTCATGGAGTGGGGGAGTCCACTCACGCAGTTCCAAACATAAGAAAATTTATAAGGCGTACCAGAAAAGCTGATATGCTGAGACTTGATGTTGCACAGAATGTAGGAGCCCCTACTTCACAACAAAGAAAAATACGGTCTCCTGATCGATTTACTGGATACATGGCTCTCATGAGAAAATTTATTGTGACTGAGCCATATTCCTTTCAGGAAGTAGTGCAGGAGTCCACATGGGTAGATGCAATGGTGGAGGATTATGACTCCATTTTCAGAAACAATGCTTGGAAAATTGTTCCAAGGGCGGTTGATAAATTAGTGGTAGGTTCGAGATGGATCTAAAAGGTAAAGAAAGCTATTGATGGGAGTTTTGAGAAATACAAGGCCATATTTGTGGTGCGGGGCTTCTCACAGATCTAGGGGATTGATTATGAAGAAAACTTTGCACCTATCGCAAGCTATTATTCCATAAGGACCATCCTTTATCTCTCAGCGCGGATGGGCTAGCGCATTCATCAGATGGATGTGAAGACTGTGTTTCTCAATGGTATCATTAAGGAAGAGGTGTACATAGATAAACCTTAAGGATTTGACATCTTCAACAGTGATTCGCATGTGTGCCGACTCAAAAGAGTGTTGTATGGGCTGAAGCAAGCACCCCCTGCTTGGTACACTTGGATAGACAATTATTTTAGCGGACTAGGCTTCACCAAAATTGAAGCGGATGCAAACCTATACCAAATTGTGGTGGAGGGTAAGGTTTTAATCATTGTTTATGTTTATGATTTAATACTGACGGATGATGAGAAACTGATACACTCATGCAAGGAGGACCTTGAAAAGGAGTTCTAGATGAAGGATATGGGCCTCCTTCATTATTTCCTTAGATTGGAAATATGGCAGCGAGATGGTGAAATTTTTGTGTCTCAAGGCAAGTATGCAAGGGAGATACTGGGTAAGTTTCACATGGAGGGTTGCAAACCCATGGATACTCCTCTTCCATGAAACTGGAGGAAAGAGGATGCTAGATCTGGAGAGGTAGTGGATGCTACTGTCTATCTATAGTTAGTGGGTTCGCTAACGTATTTAGTGAACATGAGACCGAACATTTTCTATGCGGTTTGTTATCACTCAGAGAAAAGTGAAAAATTATTTGACATGGTCATAGAGTTCATGTGTCAAAGGTATGGTAATAGAGTTCATTAGGAAAATTTAATTTTTTTTCATATTAGCCTATCCTAAGGTCCAAACCCATCCCCATTCAAGTCATATCATGTCCCATCAGTCATCATTTGCTGACATATTTCATTTCCCAAGATTTTGAATTCGAAAAGGTCACTTTAGCCATTTTTTCTTGTTTTTGTAGTGAATTACATATTAACAAGGTAGTTTTCACTACTAAACTACTAATAATTTCGTAGCGAAACTTCCTGGAAATGAACTAACTATGCTACAAAAAGAGGTTTTTCTATTTTTCTTTTCAAAGTCGGTGCAAGGTGTTAGTCAATGGTTAGAAGTGTTGGGGTGGATGTCATTCGAGTCAGTTAGGGTTAAATCAAGGTACAAAGGTCATGGTTGAGGTCATTATTATTGTTTGTAGCATGTATGGGTCATGATTAAGCGTTGAGTTGTCATCGAAACTTTAAAACCTTTCCCAATTGAGTCTTTTGTCATTTTCCACTTCATCTTTGCATGCTACTAAGTTATGGAGAGTTGTTTCATGAAGCCAAGATGGTTGCTAGCATTTTCAAAAATTTTAGGTGTCACTGATCAAGCGAGGCAGATATGGTATAAAATCATCATGGCTGCAAAGAGGAAGACAAACAAAGGTGACCACTACCTTAGATATGAGCCATCAGACATGAATTTGATTAATGAAGACCCATCTCCCTTATAATTTTTCATAAGAACAGGGTGTTTGCAGTTTTTCCAAATATTTCAAGGGTGCCATGTGCAGGTTTCTAAGGATTTTTCTATCAGTTTCAATGGGATAGCTTCAAATGTGGGAATGTTGAACCTCACTATAAGACCAAATACTATTGTAGCAGCAACAAGAATCCCTAGAGGAGGAGAACAATGGTTCAAAGGCTTCAATTTCACCATGCAGGACTGTAAGGAATTTATTAAGCCAGAGCATAGTGATATTGATCTCACAAATGTCATCCCAAGGAGCTACATGAAAGGAAACTTCTCAAAGATACTGCTAATCATTAAGAAGTACTTCACCTGTGAAGGGAGGTATCATACAGTTTATTCCTACCACCTCAGGCTTCTGCTACATTTTTTTTGGTAAGAGGTCTCTTGATTTACCTTTTTACTTATATAGAAGCTTAGCTAAAATGTCAGACAAAGTTCACGCTAATTCTGAAGGAAATGAAACCTCACTCTTTCATCATGGTTTAATCAAGTTTCCGGTATTAGAAGATTTAAAGAGATTAGGCAGAGACTGGTCATATTTTTTGTTCATCAGTGGTTTTGAAATATGTGCCATCACTCTTAAAATAAATCTTAAACCTAGAGATATACCATCACCTTCAGTAGCAGAGAAAATTGAGCCAGTGATCATGGAGATAGAGCCATTGCAGAAAGCTGACACACCCAAAGTTACACCTGCAAAACAAAAGTGAACAGTCAACAAACATGGCAGCAAGAGGGTTACAAGAAGCCAAATAGTGGCTAAAGGTAACTTAGAGGACATTTTGCATGCTATTGAAATTGAAGAAACTCCCATAGTTCAAGCTGAAGATATAGATGAGGGAGGAAATAATCTCAAGAAAGCCAAAACAACTAAGAAGTTAGAGTTTGAAGGTGAAGATGCAGGATTCATATTTCAAGCTATGAAACCAATGACAAGACATGCAAGAAAGGTCTTGGAAAGTAGTAAAGAAGCTCAGAAGGTCACTAAAATTTTCCAGCCACCACCAAGCATCATTGACCTCTCATCACCTGCAAAAGAAGAGCTGGTCATCAAGCAAAAGAAGGGAAAAGAGAAAATCATTGAAAAGACAGAGATTGAACTCCCTAAAGAGCAGTTGAAGCTAGAAAAGGATGAAATATCAGTCTTAAAGAAAGAGGCAAGGAAGCACAAGGTTCAGAAGGTACAGTTTGAAGAAATTAAAGAGATTTGGGAGGATCAAGTCACAAGTGTCTCTAGGACCTTGGATAACACAGAAAAACTGATCAAATGGACTAAGCCATTGAGAGGAGAGGTGAAACATATAAGGAAAATGAACCTGCACTTATAGTCTAAGAAAAATACATTAAAATACCAAGTCAAGGACTTATAAGAACAACTGGAATTCATTCATGAAGAGCTGGAGAAGAAGGGTTTGAAGTTGACTGTTGTTGAGGAGCCCATTGCTCAACCAATCATTAATGAAGAGGAAACATCTCAAGGATCTTAAGCTGAGTTTGAATGTGTTTTAAAAGTTTCATGGAATGTTCAAGACCAATTTTTTACAGCTGGAGGTCACTTTTTTGAGAAAATGTTGAAATATGGAAATTCTGCACTTTTTCACAGTTTCGTAGCGTTTCCTAGGCTTAAAGCCATGAAAACGCTACGAAAATTTCTGTATCAGCATTTTTTCTTCTAAATATAATTTTTTTAGTTTTCAAGAAGGGAGAATGGTGGTGATGATGTGTCATGACTAGGTTGACCTCATGGAACAAAAAAAGAGCAGAGTTTTTGGGTTCAAAAGCTTCTTTTTCAATACTACGAAAGCTCGCTACGAAACAGTCTTGTTTTCATAGCGAGTTACTTTTGAAACTTTTGGAGCATCCTAATGGAAGTTTTGGATAGCTGGATTCCTCCAACAGGTCAAGGGACTCTAACATAAAACATTTATGACTTGAAGGAAGTGTTGTGGAGACAAGTCACTAGATAAAGCTCTCGTTGAAGATAAGGTTCATGTATTCCTGAAAAATAGGTTTTTGTTCCACATGTTTAGGAGGGTTTTTAATATCTAAAGGTGGTAATGAACCTATCATCTATCATTCGATCATGTGATGCTTATTTTTAATTGACATGTAACTGTTTCAGAAAGATAAGGTAGAATATGTAATAAATAGGAGTTACACTCCTATTAGGAGATGTCTTCTTTAAGGTGTAGCTGTCACTTTCCCGTTAGAAGTCATGTTTTTCAGTTATGTGATGTGTCATAGGAAGAATTCGATGAATCTATCCATTAGGAATATCATCCTTGCTATAAGAATGTCTATTTAAAGGCAAATGATCAAAGTAGTGAAGGGTTGGAGATTTTTTGCACCAAAATGTTGCTTTATGTATTTTGACTTATATTAGTAATACAACGGGATTTTCTTCTTGATAGACCTAAGATTCTCATGGAGTTTTTAATGTCTTATTGATCTACATCTTATGTTTTATCACCTACAGTAGATTTCATTTCTATTACTCAGAATTCATAACTTTATGATTTGACTTCCTTTAGTAATGAAATGACTGTGTTTTCCTATGTTTTATGAGTGGATTTCCTTTGTTTAAGACTCCTATCTGCCTCATCTTCCATGTAAAGAAACCTTGCCATTGAAAATACTGATTGTTGAATCCATATGCCCAATGGTAGAAAGGCTATTTTCTTTCAACCTGCAATCATAAAGAACAAGATACGAATTCTATAGAGTTAGCCATCTATCTTTATCAGTAACCAATATCATAAATTTCCTGTGAGAGAGCCCTCTCAAGCTAAAGAGGCTAAGCTTCAGTCAAAAGCTGGTTTGAAACTGTTACATAGAGTTGTCTAATCAGTAGCTAATCAAGTACAATTTTATGATAACACGATTAACGAGATAAGTCAAGAGATGGTTAAGCTTACCAAGATCTTTTGGAAGGTGGGAAAGCATATCTTGAGATACCTAATGGGCACATTTGAGTATGGATTATGGTACAGACAGAAAAATTGGGTGAATTTTCATGGCTTCATAGATGCATATTAGGCGGGCAGCCCAACGGATAGAAATAACACATCAGTGGGGATATTTAGTATTGGATCTACAACTGTTTCTTGGTACAGTAGGAAACAGAGATCTGTGGCACTTAGTTCAGCAGAAGCGGAATACATGGTAGCGAGTCAAGCTGCATGTGAGGCTATCTGGATGAGAAAGATCTTGGTTGGTTTGTTTGGTTCTCATTTAGATCTGACAATGATTCATTGTGATAATCAGAGTTGCATTAAACTCTCAATTATTCTTGTGTTACATGATAGATCTAAGAATATAGATATCTGGTATCATCATATCAGAGATTGTGTGCGACGGAAGATCATGTTGCTTCATTACATTCCTACGAAAGATTAGGAAGTAAATATTCTGACGAAGGCGCTCACCAGGAGAAAATTAGAATACCATAGAGACAGGATTGGGGTGAAGGATAATCCCCTTCTTGTTGAGAGGGAGTGTTGAGATTCAACAAGAAGATCCTAGTGAAAATCATGCACCTACACTAGGATGGAGCCTCGGGCTATTTTTAGGTGGAGATCTATTTATAGATGCATGAGAAAATTCTATTTATAAATGATTTCTATTTATAGATGGTTGAGAAAATTCTATTTATAGATGATGGTATATTTATAAATGTATGTGCGAGTTCTATTTATAGATCGCATGTCAATTTATAGATGCATGTCGACTATTATTATCCGTTAATAATAGTTGGAAAATAAATAATAATATATTCTCAATGAGCACTTGGAAATAGTTAACTGAAGTGGAAAATTAGTTAGCTATAGGAAATTCAAGTTCAAAGGTTGGTTGGTGGGACATGCAAGTGGACTTAGTTGTAACTGAGTGATTCGAAGTTGTAACAAAGTTGGATGTGTAGTTATGTGAGTTGTAAAGTAGTTTAACTTAGTTAAGTGATTTAAAATACGTTGTGCTAGTTTTAACTGAATATATACTAGTGAGAGATCAGTGAATTAATTATTAATTAATTCGCAATCAGTCATCTCACATGAAACTGAATATTTACTACTGTTAACTACATGCATGTCAGATCCAGTGGAGACCTAGTTGAGATGTAGGTGAAAGAGACAGTTTGACTATCAGTTGTGACATTAGTGGGTGCACACATGCAACCACACAAATATTGGAGATGCCCATGAGGATTGCGCAATAAATGCATGTAGGATTCCATTCATTCAGGGATTGTTATCAGCCGGGATTGCGTAGTGGAGGCAGGTTGTCTGGAGGCAGAAAATTGGCATATGAATTTGCAAATTTTTGTATGGCAATGTGAGACGATTGTATATTATACTAAGAGCTCTTGGATTAACGTTTTGTATGATATTGTTTCATCATCCATGATATATACATAGTATATTATAGTGGGTTTTTTAGCTTTATGCTTTCCCAGTAAAAACATTTGTGTTATGTGTGATTGATCTTTCTTCTTGATATTGAAATTCATGATCGTGTTTTAAATTCTGCAAGATTTTTGTAGAAGCGATTTTGTATTTAACATTGGCATATAATTTTTAGATTAGGAGAATCCACACAATACATAATTTGTATTAAAATTTCTACATCAAGATCAATTATATCTCCAGTAAGGGTGTCTTGTTTTATTGTTTTCTCTATTTGTTGCATAGTGTCCCGTTTATGATCTTTCTCCTCTGTGATTTTTTGGATGTCTTTCAATTTAACTTATGTACTATCATCTTTACCAACATCTAAACTAGTCAATTCATGAACTGTAATATAAAAATTAGACAAAATTTCAAATTTTTTTCTTGATTTTATTCAAATGAAGAGCTTGATTATGAAGGGATTTTGAGTAAATTGGTATTTTAAATATTCAAGAGATTTGAGATATTAAAAAGAGATAGAAGAGTGAATAATTTTCTCTCTGAGGAAGGATTCATAATTATTCTCTCTATACACTTGAATTTTGGCCCTCTCCTCACTATCCATTGATTTATGTATGTTAATTTCATGACCAAAATCATCAATATTTACAAATACATAATCAAAGCACTAGAGAATTTGGCGGAAATTCCGACGGCCAATTCGTCGCTATTCCGACACATAGTCGTCGCAAGAGCGACAGTTCGGGGGCGGACAAACCGTGGTTTGTCATGCTGTCGCCGTTCCGACGCAAGTAAAAAGTGTTGCACTATCGACACTTCTTCCGTCGTTCCGAACAAGCGTCACTCTTCCGACGTCTCACAAACCGTCGCACCTCCGACGTTTGTAAACTGTCGCACTTCCAGTGAAATGTGGTTCGACGTTTGGAACGTCGCTCTTCCGACGCTTATAAATCGTCGCAATTCCGACCCAACGTGGTCTGACGTTTTGGACATCGCTCTTCCGACGCTTATAAACCGTCGCAGTTCCGATTAAATGTGGTCCGACGTTTTGGCGTCGCTCTTTCGACGCTTGTAAACTGTCGCAATTCCGACTAAACGTGGTCCGATGTTTTGGACGTCACTCTTCCGACGTCTGGAAGATGTCGTAATTCCGACGATATGTGGTCCGACGTTTGGAACGTCGCTCTTCCGACGTTTTCATACTGTCTCTCTTCCGACGTTTCTGGGTTGTGTTGTAGCTATCA
>CM076582.1:704242059-704482435 GCA_034641835.2 Pinus albicaulis
GGAGTCTACCTAATATCTTGGCCAGACCATGAAGTGCAGTTTGATTTTCTATCTCCTTGATAGAAATTATTTCAGGAATGTACTTTGGAAAAACATGAGGACCGACCTCACTACTATATATCCTAATGTGATTGAACATTTCATCAATGAACCAATAACCAATTTGTTCTAATGATTCCTTAATATCTTGAAAGACTCTTGGTGGATTTTTCCGAAAAATAACCTCATGCATAGGGATCATGACATAATTTCAAATATCATAAAAATGAAATTTGAAATTTCTTTCCCGAATAACAAAGGAGTAATTATGAATGACTTTCTAGTGGCCAGAGAAATAGTTCCTTTTCATGGGTGAGAAAGGAACTGAGACAAGTAATATATACATGAGATAGGTATATGTGAAAAACATTTTCTCATAACCTAGAGGGGATAAAAGTGATAATATAAGGGAAATTGATAGACTCCTAGATAGACTATCATCCCAATAAATATTTTTTATTCATGATGGATATTATGAATCAAAGGAATGCACTGAATTTTGCGGGGCTCGGGGTATTTTTCTCCATATATCTTGTATAACATGTTGATAATAAACCTAAATGGTTTCTTGAAGAATACAATAGGATAATATTTATCCATTTTTTGTTTATGCCATTCTAAATCCCTCAACCAATGCTTAATAACTTTTTTGTAATTTGTTTTTTCTCCTTAACAACTATGTTGTTGAAATTATCTAGGAATTCAGTAGTAAGAAAGACTTCCCAGGGAATTAGTTTATAAATTGTAGTGAGGACCCTTAGATTTCCACAACTATTACATTCTTATTGTAATCTACAACTGAACAAGGAGGAATATGCACATGCACTAGAATCCATGAAATCATATCATAATACATGAACATATTTTCCCTAACAACAACCTTATGCAACTATGTTCTTCTAATAGTTTCAAATTGAGCATTGATTTCCCCATTTGAACTATCTAACTATAACCATTCCTTTCCTTCAAAGAAATTGAAATTTTCTTTGCGTTTAGCCTTTCCCGCATCCTGTTTTTTGAAAATTGTGTCAAAGATGAGTGTTAGGTTCTGATTATAGTCACCGTGTCCTAGATTATATACTCCTTTTAGCTTCTCCTTAATATATTGAACGACTTTCCTATACGTAGTATATTTTATCATCTTCCCTAATTTGTGACCTACATGAAAAATTAACCAGAAAATTAAGTTGGTTCATATTAAAAATGATTAATCTACTAATCATAAGCTTTCAAATATTAAATACTTACCAGGATTTGAAAATGAATGAGTCAAATTTCACTATCTTTTCCCGAGCTCTACAGTCTCATATTGTAGTTTTTAGTGAAAAATTAAGACACATGGGAAATGAAACTTGTAAAATTCTGAAGGAAGAGAAGGGGAAATATTTGGTAAATCCTTACAAAGCATGTGCCTTAAATTATATAGTCGGTAAATAAATTTCACATAAATGCAACATGACTAATAATTGTTGCTTGAAAACTGAGGCAAGATCGAGGAGGTAGGAGCCAGAGATGAAATTCATTAAAATGTGAAAAACTTCAATGTAATTACAACTTACGACCTTATATTTTAATTCGTTAAAATATATAATAAATAGATAAAAATAAAATGGCACTTTAATCGAGAAATCATATTTTTTATCTATTTATTTATAGAAGGAGATAGTCATGGGTCAGGTGGTCATAGGTATATCGTAATACCTTTTGACATTATGGTCCCAACTCTGAATTAGAGTGAAGTCAGGATTATTGACGGAGTTGGGAGTTCATACATTCGGGAGGAGAAACAAAAATCAAAGATATAAAATAGTCCCGAATTCCCTCTATGATAAGTCAGGACAAACAAACAGTGGGGAGGTCAGGTAGTTTGGGCTACTGTTATTTTTTTTTAAATACAAAGGTTCGACCTTTGACTTCCTAAATTTAAATTATCTTTTTAGATCAAATTTTATTTGTTTTCTTATTTTAATTTTTATTAAGAAAAATATTTATACAAACAAAAATTTCTTAGATAGCGTCCTCAATTTTATTTATTTAAAATAAAAATAAGAAAAATTAAGAGGTTTTTGTATTCCTAACAACAAATGGCAACACATTGGGAGAAAAAATTTTCTCTGTTAGTGTTAATTCAAAAACCAAATAAAAATGAAGTTTTCAAATTTCTTTTCTAAATTATGATTAGTCCAACATTGCTTGATATGTGAGTATAAATTAAACAATAAAATAGAAGTATTTATGACAATGAATGAAAAATTTATGTAGTAAGAGTCAATAGATGAGATTATTTTGAATTTTAAAACTTAAAATTTAATAAGTTTTGAACTTTTCATACTAAGCTTAGAATTTTAATACTATCAAAGTAATCTAATTTTCATTTTAATCGTCTCTTTATATTGTCATTTCTTCACTACCAATATGAATGTTCAGTACCCTAGTGAATATTACCTTGATATCGTAGAATAATTGATCTGCTGCCAACAAGCTTGTTCAGTGGATTTTCTACTATTTCCCACATTTCATTTTTATAAATGTTTTGTTATAACTCCTTGATCATTAAATTTATTTGTAATATTTTGTTTTTTAAAGAAAATTTTTGTATAAAAAGAGTGGGGTGATATGAGATTTGTTTTAATTTAAGAAAAAATCTAATGTATTCATGATCCAAACTTTGTAATTTATTATTCATTAATGATAAAATGGTGTTTATCTTAAATTTGGAAGTGATGGAACTCTTATAACATAAGATAATCAGCCAAACACTTTTCTACTAATGAGTTTTGTATTTACAATAAAGTAATACCAAGCATAAATATACCTCTCATAATTTAATAATACTTTATCCTTAGACTTTTAATTCATTTGAATAATAAATATTTTACTGAAAGAGCTACATTTCTTAAAAAAAGTAACCACCATTATAATTATAAAACAATAATAAAATAAAATAAATTTTCTGTACAAAATCAAACTTAAAGAAAATAAATGAAAAATTCTAGGACACCCATTTCCTTTCGTAAAATAAATTATTTACATATGCTCAAAATGATTTCTTTATGAAAAGTATCTCTTCAAAATCAGCCCATATTTTTAGAAAATTATATATTACAGAGAAATGGAACAAAAAATATGCAGAAACAAAAACACAGAAAACACATAAAATAAGAGAAACATAGATATATGTGGTTCACCCAATTTGGGCTACACTCGTGGAGAAACAACCAATCCTTCCTTTTATATTATCCAACAAAATGAAGAGATACAACCTACAACAGATCCACTGTAATTTCATCTTCTCTCTCACATAGTCTCCTCTCCCTTTCTAGCTCAGAATACACATAATCCAAAGTCGTAATACAATCCTCTCATAAAAATTGAGGGCTTTCCTTCTAGGGAAAACACCCTAAATTAAACATAACTTCTACCATCAGATGATCTCCCTAATGAACGATCCAATTTGACTATGAAATTAAAATATTTTACAAGGAAATTTTACATCTATTTTTAGCTTCGGGGAAATTTTAATGATCGTCGCCCTCCCCCCTATACCCCCTGACAATGATTAATCGGGCAATGTTTCCTCCCCGTTATGGACCAAGTTCCAACGTGATGATAACTATGAATAAAGAAGATAATCATGCTCCACACCCAACACATTTACACACATATTTTCAACTTTTCCTTCTAAATTTTGCATAATGTAAGTTAAAGGTTCGAGTTATGAAGAGATTTGAAAAGGACCAATCCAAATATGTTGGAACTTAGAGTGCCTACCCTTTTCTTCGTGTATTTTATCCTACTGAAGTACCAATTCACCCAAAAAAATCATCTGTCAGATGCTAAATGTTTGTCAAACCATATTTTAATAATTTCTTGATGTTCATGAAACTTGGCTTTAACTTTCTATCTTTCTTCCTCCAATTTTAATAATGTATAGAGTCTCACATCCATATCTCTAATCAAATTTCGATTTACTAATTGAGATAACTGTATCGATGGAAGAAAAATATTTGGAGGTAAGATATATTCATTGACATATACAAGGAAATAAGGGGAATTTCCTAATTCTCTTTTTGGAGTAACTTTGTCTGCCCAAAGGTAATTGGATAAATTCTTATGTCCACTTCTTTGATGTTTTTGGACAATTTTCTTAAGAATTTGGATCAAATACTTATTTGTGGATTTTTCTAAACCATTAACTTGTAGATATAAGTTAGCATAAATTATATTTTAATACCTTTATCCAAACACAATTTAGTCATCCTAAAATAAGAACAATAATATGCATTATCAAATACAAAAGACACTGGGATACCAAACCTCGTAATTATATGATTCTTGAGAAAATACATCACCTATTCATCATTAATTTTCTTTAATGGGATTTCTTCAGTCCATTTGGTAAAATAGTTATTGTTAATGAGAATATACTTATGTAATTTTGAATAATTTGGATTAATCTCACCAATAATGTCCAAACCCCATTTTTCAAAAGGTCATTCAACTTCCATAGGTTGAAGGGGAAGGGTTGGTTTTTTCTCTTTTCCAGCAAAAATATGGCATGCATTTCGTTTCCTTTCATATGCATAGGAGTCTCTGAAACGAGTTGGCCAATAATAACCAACTCATCTTATTTTATGTGCAACATTCTCTCCTTGAAAATGTCTACCAGCATGTACATAATTTAAATCAACTAAGACCTTTTTTGCATCCTATTTCTCTGGGGATTTTAGTAAACCATCATCATAATTTTTTTTTTTAAATAATGTTGTCGATTAGTTGATATTTAGTATATTTAAACACAATTCCCTTTTTTGTTTAACTGATAAATGATTAGGAGAAGTTCCATGGGTTAGAAAACACTTGATATAATAATACTAAGTGTTTGTTGGTATAGGAACATAAATAATTTTTTCTTGACTTACCTCAAATTCATTATACCAACCTACTTCCGAGTGAGAATTTTCTTCTTCATCTGAATGATAACCTTCTGATTCAGCTGATAATTTACACGTCCTGTCCTCTAATCAATTTTTATGGTTTAATCTCTAGTTCATATTCTTGAAGTGCAATCATACAATTGGCTCTCTTTCCTTATAAATCCTTTTGTACCAATAGATTTCGAATTGTAGGATGTGCAACTATAAATCTAGTGTGAGACTTAAAAAGGAAATGTATAAAATGTTTGAAAAACTTAAATACTACATAGGGTTGCTTATCTATATCTATATAATTCAATATAACACCTTGAAACCTATAAATCATAAAAGAAATAGGGATCTTAATATCATCAAATTCATTTTGAGTAAGGGTTGTTGCATAACAAACATCAAATGAAAATCTATATAATAATAATTCTTTATCAAAATTGGGACTATTTAATTCTGGGGAAACAAAACTAATGGCTTTAATCTTGTCAAAATCATTTTTTCTTGTATTCCCCATTTAAAAATATGATTTTTCTTAATCATTGTAGAAATTATGATGTATAATTGCAGCTGATCATGAAATTTTAATCTAAATCAAGGGACACAATCCTACTCTACTACTTTGTAGAATTCAATTCACAATTTATAACAACAATCATAAACACCACACATGTACATTATTTTTTGAGGGGAAAGCAACTTCTAAAAACTCCTTAAATGATGCTTGCATTAATATAATGAATATATGTATTACAATATTAGAATTTCTTGCTTGCTCTGAGAAAAACTTGAAGTGGCTCTTCTCAATGAGAAGCTCTGACCCAAACTTAGTCAATTTATTGAACTAACTAAATCTGAGAATACATGCACATATTGAGAATACATTCACAAAATATAATCACATATATGAGAGAAAGAACAAATATCTTTATGGTAGTATTAGGAGGAATATATTACACCCAACAGATAATTTCGTTATCAACTTGCTCCAACTTCATCCCATCCTCATCACACCAAGCATCAATCCAACAACATCACAATACGTCAACTCTCCAAGAATTGAGAATCCAATAGCATAACACTACACAAATTTCTTCCTCCATTGCACTTATATGAGCTCTCAATTTATAGGGAAATTGTAGGTAGTTTCTAAACAAATGGATATTGAATGAATTTCTAATAACATATGAGACATGTTTCCAGGTTCAATGGTGATGGATGAAAACATGTATTCGAAGTATGACACCTATGAGCTCTTCTAGAAGGCACTGGACATGTGGAGATTCCCATAACAATGATGAGTTCGCTCCTAGGATACCAACGCACCCTAAGTGTTGGGAAGTTATTTTTAGAGCACCCTTGCATGGGGGTAAGTGTTTTGAAATGCACTTAGTCCCATTCAGAGGAGTGTTTATGAATCAATGGGTCATTTTAACTATACTTTAAACATTATAAATCTCATGAATTAAATCCATTGGTGGAATGACTTATATAGGGCATGTAGCAACTTAATTAGGGGATGATAGACCCTGTTCATACTGGTCTTAGGGATGATGCCCAAATTGACCTATAACAACTTGTATACTCAAGACTAGTCTACAACTGATGTTACACTGCCTTGAAATATTGACCATAGTTGGTGAAATCGAATTCTTTGGATGCACTAGATATTCTTGATTGATTGATCAGTTAACTAGATGATCACTAGGTTATACTATTGTCCCACGGCACAATTGACCTTCCACTAGTTCCTCCAACTGTTAGAACTAGTTTAACTGAAAACAACTTGAAATAATTGGCATTATTTGGTACAAATTAGCAGTCACACATGCTTAACCGAATTCCAATCCATCTAACTCGAATTTGCTAAGCTAAGTGAGTGAAAAGAGCCATATCATACATGATACTGCATCCAAGTTGTTTGATGATGTGGAAATTCTGATTTTTCTCAATTTTACGAAGGAAAAATCAAACTCAGACTTTCTTGCTGCATTTTTCAACACTCCCTCTCACCAAGAAAGGGATTATCAACCACTCCTATCCCGTAGTTATGGAATTCGAACTTCCCTCTTGAAAAATCCTTTGTCAATATTTCAAAATCTTGTTCCTCTATCAGAATGTATTATAGCAACATTACCTGCTTCTACACACAATATTGTAAATGGTAGTTCTAGATATCTATATGCTTGGATTAATCGTGAAATACCAGATTCTTGGAGTTTGATGAAACTCAGATTATCAAAATCGATCACAGTTGGATCCATCATCAGAAAAAATAGTCCCATACATATATTTTTCATCTAGATCGCCTGAAATGATGCTTGATTTGCAACCATATATTATGCTTTTCCCAAGCTTAACACCACATATTTGTGCTTCCTGCTGTACTGGAAAAAAACTATGGCTCCAACACCAAAAATTCCACTTGATGTAATTTTTTCGGTCTGATGGACTTCCTTCCTAGTCTGCATATATGAAGCCACACAACTTCACTCCCTCTGTCCATCTGTACCATAATCCAAACTAGGTAGTGCCTCTGAGGTACCGCAAAACATTCTTAGCTACCTTCCAATATAATTTTGTCGACCTAACCATAACTTGGCTTAGTTTTTTTATTTCATAACACATATTTGGTCGTGTGTTCACAATATACATTAGTGAACCCACTAGCTACCAATAAATGGTATCATCCACTTCTTCTCCTGAAGTGGCATCCTCCTTCCTATATTTGGTCACTGGAGGTGTCTCCATGGGTTTACAACCCTCCATGCAAAATATCTGTAGCATCTCTTTGGCATAATTTTCTTGAGACAAAAATAATTCCCCATCGCCTTTCCAGACTTCCAACCCAAGAAAGTAGTTTATGAGACCCATGTCCTTCATTTCAAATTCCCTTACAAGATGGTCCTTGAAAGGTCTGATCAACTTCTCATCACTAATTAAAACTAAATCATCAACATATAAGACAATGATAAGAAATTTACCTTCTACCTAAATATGATATAGGTTCATATTTTTTATCCTGGTATACCAAGCATGAGGTGCTTGTTTGAGACTGTACGACACTCGCTTGAGTCTGGTCAATGTACACCTCCTCCTTCATAACCCCATTGAGAAACGCTTTTTTTACGTCTATCTATTGGATCTTCCACCCCATCTGCGCAACCAGTGAAATAGTTGATCTAATGGATGAATACCTTGCTATAGGATAAAAGGTTTCCTCATAGTCAATTCCCTCAACTTCAAAGAAAAATTTTTCCACAAATATGACATTATACTTCTATATTCTTCAGTTTTATGCATGCTAAAACTTGAAGATCTATCTCAAACCCACAACTGATTAATCTACTGCTCTTGGGACCACTTCTCAAACACTTATCTTTACAATGGATTCATATTTTTCCACCATTGAATCAACCCGAACAATTTTCTCAACTGCTTCCTCGAAAGAGGATGGCTTAGTCTCTACAAGCTCAGTCATTAGAGCCATGTAGCCAATGTACCTCTCAAGTGACCTCAATTTCATGCACAAATTCGTATTATCTCCCACATTGTCCCTCACATCTTGGACAAGTCTATCAACTTCCCTGGTTCTTTTTCTCCCTTCTCTGGATGGTTATTCTTGAGTGGATGTCTCCACTCTGCCACCTCTCTTATCATAAATTTTTGGTTGCTCGACAACTTCCCAAGGCTCCTCTCGAGGCTCTTTATTTGGAGCTAAAAGCTCCTCTTTTGGTGGGATCTAAATATTCCTCTCAAGAGAGCACTACATCATTTTATCCTTGTGAAACTTTACATCCCTTCGCACAGTTGTCATTATGAGGGAAGGTAATTACACATGGTAATTATGTGGAGTTTCTATCTAACCCACAAAAAGCTCGAAACTCTGTTATCTCTCAACCTCTTCCTTGAAACTTTAGAGACATGAAATTAAATAGAGGCTCTAAAATTCCTTAAGTGATACACATCCGTCTTTCTCCCCAAGAAAGCCTCATCTATTGTAATCATACCAAGAATATGATGAGGAATCTAGTTTTGCAAGTATACTATTGTGTTACATGTCTCTATAGACAAATTTAATGGTAGCCCTTGGTCATGTAGCATAGCTTTCACAACTCCTATAATCATCCAATTATTTCTATCAACTACCCCATTCTACTATGGGTTGTGGGTTTCTATCAAATCTCTTCGAATGCCTTCTTTCACACAGAAATTTTTAAAGTCATTCAAAACATACTCGCCTCCATTGTTGCTCCTGAGAGCCTTTACCTTCTTGCCGGTCTCTTTCTCAAATAGTGCCTGAAATTATACAAACTTGGAGAATGTCTCATCCTTCTTCCATATGAATAATATCAAACACTTCCTTCTAAAATCGTCAATAAAAATAACAAAATATTAATGTTTGGTAGTGCAGGCTGTCGAGAAAGGTCCACAAACATCAAAGTGGACTCTTTCCAAGACTACATATGCTTTGTTGTCTAGATCATGGAACGTGGATTTTACATACTTCCCCAAGTTACAACCTTTGTAGAAATCTCATTGCTCAAGTTCTCCTTTAGGGAGTCGGTGGTTATTTGATGCAAAATACTTAAGGAACTGTGATTCAAATGGCAAAGTCTTCTATAGCACATCGCGACTCTGCACTATCTCCACTTTGCTGCTTAATGTAGCACACTATTCCACATCAATTTTATATAGGTTATTCACACTAACCCTGATCTACTTTAGTTGTCCATTATCTATGAGTCCCATTAATGCTTTCATTTTTTTGAGGATCACATCATAACCATCGTCTTCCAAAACATATACATATTTGAGATTCTTCTTTAGACCTGGAACAAACATGACATCTTTGAGGTGAATAGGGGATCCAGAATACCTATGAAAGGTGATTGTAACAATCCCAGTCATTATGTACCTTCTGTCATCCCCCAACTCAATATGATTATGGAGATCTTTCCACTCCAAGTCACAAAAAACTCTCTACACCCTATCATGTGTAACGAGGCCCTAGAGTTCAAGTACCACACACTCCCCATCACTATGCTAGACATGCATGCGATAAGGGTGACGTTAAGATCGAATTGTGAATCCAAGTCTTCAATTTTTGCTTCTCCTTAGTTCATCTTGCTCGGATTTTGGTGTGGACACTTCGTGGAATAGTGTCAAAACTCATGACAATTGAAGCATTTTATTTTGGGCAAGTCTTTTTTCTTGCTCCCTTGGCTAGATTCTAGTTTTTTTTATTTATTTATTCCCTTTTCCCTTATTTCCCTTTCCAACTAGTGTAACTTTTTCTTCATCCTCTCCCTTAGATGAGGTTCCATATCTGGTATTCTGCTTGATCTCTTCTTGTACCAAATTGGACCACAAGAATTACCAATTCGATAATTTCTCCCTCCCATTCACCGAGTCCTGCTAGCTACGCCAAATTTTGGGAAGGAATAAAAGATTTAGGTTCATGAGGTCATATTATGCAACATTAAAACAAACCCCTCCAAGATCATGATGAATTTGTGTAAATTTTCTCAGATACTATGGAATAGTATCGTTCTTCTACATCTTGATATTTCAAATTTTATATTTGAGTGTCAGTTTCCTGTGGTCATGTTGACGGTTGTTGGACCCACCAACATTTAGGGGGTCTACTATACATGTGGTCCCAATTATACCTCACACTATTTGGGATAGTATCCCCATCCAGAATAAGACTTGATTTCTTGATTCTTAAATATTTTCCTTGGCTCTAATTGTCAGCAAGAGAGAGGAGTGAAATTGTTCCTTCGAAAGGCAAGAAGTTGTGCTCGGTGAGTGTTCGGTTATAAGTGTGCCAAATTTATTATATTGTGGAGGGAAATATTAAAGTGAGCCTCTAGGATATAGGCAATAGTACCACCCTATTATAGATACACAAAACTAATAAATATTCGTCTAACATCCAGTGGAATAGTCCACAAAATATGTGATTGTCATTACAACCAATTAATTAGAAATATCTATCTAGTATCTTATGGAATAGTCCATAAGGATGTGACAATGGTAAAAACCATTATAGAACATTCTTAATAAGATAAGTACTAAAATAACCAAAATAGTTCAACTAATTTAACACAAATGAAAGAAAACATGAAATACAATCATCCGCAGACTAGTAGTCATACAAATATTCCTAATACATGTATGCAAAATGTGTTGGCCTTGAAGGCTTATGTTATTAAGTAAAAGTTCCAAGACATGTGTATATAATGAACAACACTAGCTCCAATAGTGAAGTGTTAGATCCACTCCTCCCTCCTCAAAATAACTAGCTTGTCTCTCTAATGCCATGCAGGATGAGCCAAGGTGAAAATTCCTTTGCTCATACAATGAGGGTTTATATATAAAAATGAGGAGGTGATGCTTCACCTTCCATGTGACTCTTCATCTACCCTCATGATTGAATGACTTCCTATGAATTTTCAACTTTACATGACTCTTTATATTTTGTACATTTCCTTTGGACTTTCACTTTACAATACATTTTTGAAACATAAATTACATAATCCACCATAATGGCGTGGCATGTGACAACTCATGACATGACATGACATGACACTCTTGACATGGACTTTTTTATGCAACCAATTCACAAAATCAAATAAAATATAGATCAATTACTTAGAAAACAACCTATTCAAGGGGAAAATATCCTTTACATTACATAAATGAACAATTCTTGATTGATACAAATGAAAAAACTGCCTTTCTATATAGAGGGGTCTAACGGTTCACAATATAATCAGATCTGACATAACAATAATAATTTAAGGGAACAACAATAACAATAGTGGGATTCAATGGGGCACAATAATAACAATATTGAGACTACATGGGTAAACAATAAAAATAAGTGGACTACACTAAAAATAACAATATGGGGATGCACTAGTTTTATAGGGACCTAACATGTCCCTCTCCTTCACAAAAGTGTTTTCCTCAATGCCTGACTAGTTCTAGATGCTTCTGTATAAAATTCTCATCCTCTCATGAGGAATATTCCACGGGTAAGTTCTTCCACTTGATGAGGTACTATGAAATTGATCGATTTCGTAGCTATCGAGTTCTTGTTTCCATGACTAATTCAGGTTCCAATATGATTTTTCGTTCCTCTTGAAGTTCTGGAAATATTGTTTGAATTGGGACCTTGTCACCTATAACCTTCTTTAAGCATGAAACATGGAAAACTGGGTGCACTCGAGAAGATGCCGGAAGCTCCAATTTGTATTCCATAGTACCAATATTTTGCAACACCTTGTAAGGACCATAATACTTTGGTGATAATTTAATAGCCTTCCTAGCTTGCTTGAGGGACATTTGTTTGTATGGTTGTATCTGCAAAAATACTTAGTCACCTACTCAAAACTTCTTTCATTGTGATGTTGATATTCCTATTGTTTCATTCGATTTTGCGGCAAAGTGAGGTTATCCTTTGAGAGTTGGAGAACTTGTTGTTGATGCTTGATGTGATTTTCCACTACTTTAACCTTAGAATTTTCTCTTAAATATGATGTGATGGATGGTGGATGATGTCATAAAGTACCATAAATGGGGTCATTTTTATTGCACTATGGAAGGAAGTGTTATACCACCATTCAACCAGAGGTAACCACTTGACCCATTATTTCTATTTATCATATATAAATACACGAAGATATCCTTCCAAACATTTTTTCACTATCTGAGTTTTCCCATCACATTAAGGATGATAGGATGAGCTATGAGCTTATTGAATACCCAGAAAATAAAATAATTCTGCCAAAAAATTTCTAGTGAAAATGGGATCTTTGTTGCTTACAATAATCTTTGGGTTTCTAAGTAGCTTTTGAATTATTTCCATGAAATCAATGGAAATTGTACTGGCTTTAAATGGATAAGATAATAAACAAAAGTGTGCATACTTGGTAAGTCTATCAACTACCACCATGATGGCACTCTTTCCTTAGGAATTGGGTAAACCTATGATAAAATCAATTGAAACCTCCTCCCAACATTGACTTGGAATGGATAAAGGTTGTAACAAACCCCGAGTCTTCATTGTATCAACTTTATTTTGTTGGAAAACCAAACATTCTGCCACAAAATTTTGAATATCATATTTAAGGCCATCCCAAAAAAATCTTTCTTAACCCTGTGGTATGTTTTAAAAAATCCTGAGTCCCCTCCTAAGGGAGAGGTGTGCAATTCTAAAATATTATTTTGTTTGAGTTGGGAATTCTTACAAAGATATAAGCGATCTTTGTGCCATAATGAATCATTTTTCCAGCTAAATGTATCACATGTACTGGGATCTTGCTGAAAATTTTGAATGAGTGCCCACACTTCTTCGTCATTATTCCATTCATCCCTTGCTTCAATTATCCAATCTGGTTGGATAAAATAAATGGCACAAAGAAATTCTTTCACATCCTCATCCTTTCTTGAGAGTGCATCTGCAACAAAATTTTACTTCCCTTTTTTGTAGATGATTTCAAAGTCATAACCCAACATATTTGTGACCCATATTTTTTTCTCTTTTGAAGATAATATTTTTTTTTAAAATTATTTAAGACTATCATGATATGTTTTACCTTGATGTGTCTTCCCATTAGGCAAGGTATCCATTGCTTAAGTGCATTTAGTATTGCCAACATTTCCTTTTGATAAATAGGTTTTTGTAAATACCTTACTTTGATTGGATGACTTTCAAAAGAAATGGGTCTTCCTTCTTTCATTAAAACAACATAAATTCCATTTCCTAAGGCATCAGATTCTATAATAAAGGTTTTTGTGAATTCTGACATAGCTAAGACCGATGCTTGGCACATTGCCTCTTTAAGATGTTCAAAGGCCTTAGTCGCTTTTGGAGTCCAATAAAATGCATCTCTCTTCAATAATGTTGTTAGAGGTGTTGCTATTCTCCCATAATTCTTAAAAAACATGAAATAATACCCTGTCAACCCGAGAAATCCTCACATATGCTTTATGGTTGTGGGTATTTTCCATTCCTTAATGGATTTAATTTTGTTAGGGTCTACCCGAACACCCTACTAAGATATAATATGACCTAGATATTCCACCTCCTTTACTCCAAAGAAAATTTTGAAGGTTTTTGCACATAATGTTTTTACTCCAACAGTTTGAGCACCCTGTCAACATGTTGAACATGATCCTTCCAAGACTTGTTGTAGATTATTATATCATCAAAAAATACTAAGAATTTTTTTCTAGGGAAGAGTTTGAAAATGGAATTCATCAAACCTTTAAATGCAGAAGTTGCATTGGTAAGGCCAAAATGCATGACCAAAAATTCATAATTACCCTCATGAGTTGTAAATTTTGTTTTTAGAATGTCTTCAATATTCATTCTTATTTGATAATATCCTGAATGAAGATCCAACTTGGTGAAGTAAATTGCTCCATGTAATTCATTCAATAATTCATTAATGACATGAATGGGAAATCTATATTTAATAATGAGCTTGTTGAGCTCCCTATAATCAGGAAACATGCACCATGATCCATCCTTCTTGTGCACCAATACTACTAGAGCAAAGAAAGAACTTTTACTAAGTTGAATTATACCACCCTCTAGCATTTCTGCAACCATATGTTCAATCTCACTCTTTTGGGCATAGTGATATATGTAAGTCTTGATGTTTGGAGGGACACTTCCTAGAATCAAATGAATAGCATGAACATGATAAAGAATAGGTGGGAGGACTTTGGGAGTCTCAGAAACCTTGGAATTATTTTCCAAGACTTTTTTGAGATCAAGAGAAATAAATAATTTCAGTGTTTGAACCTAGTGAGTATAATTGTGTAATTACGCCTCATTGTTATTTCTTCACAATATTTTTCATAACATTAGAGTTGATTATATTTCTTGGTTTCCCTTTGATACCCCATAATTTAACTTCCTTTCCTTCCAAAATATATTTCAATAAAATTTCTTGAAAATTAAAAGATATAGTCCCCAAAGGTTGTAACCATTGGACTCCTAGTACAACATGAGCACCACCCATCAGAATATAAATCATTGGACTCTTCAATACATATAACCCCATGGTTAGCTTGATATTATGGAATTTTCTAGATAAATTTATAGTTCCTCCATTTGCAACCATCACTTGACACTTTGGTTCTTGAGATAGGAAGAAATTCAATTCGTTGGCTATCTTACAATGAATAAAATTAAGGGTACTATATGAATCAGTGAACACTATTACATTTTTTTCTTGACATATCCTTATATATTGAGAGTTTGAGGAGTTGTAATTCCTTCCAATGCATTACAATATATGGTTCGATTCATTTCTTCCTTCTTTAGGGTTGGTTCCTGGTGTACATCCTCCTCTTTTTATGTCTCTTGTTCCTTTTCTTCCTCCTCTTCACAATATATGTAAACTAATTTATTCTCGGCACACTTATGGCCTTTAGTGTATTTGCTATCACAAATATAAAAAAAAAACATTTTATATTTTTTCCTCCAATTGTTTTTGTGTCAACCTTGTAGGTTGTAGAAGGCTAGAAGCAACACCATTTCCATATTTATAGTTGCTATTGGTATAATTCCTTGTTTCCATAATTTTGCTTTCAACTTTTCTTGCCACCCTAAATGCCTTCTCCAATGAATCAGGTTCGCCTAAGGCGAACCTCATGTTGGATGTTAGCCTTTAAAGTACCTATGAAGACAATAATCCTATGATCCTTTAGAATACCTTTTACCCTAATATTGAATTTTTGAAATTCCTCAATGTGCTTTGACATTGAACCCTTTTGTTTGACATTTATCATTTGGATAAAGAAGTTGTTGCTCTTTGTATCCTTATAATGTGGTATCATTTCCTCCGTAAAAATTTACCAAGTGACAAATGGTTTACGATAAAAAAGCCATCGATACCAACAAATTGATTGGGTTCTAAATATAAAGTTGCAATGCGTACCTTTTGTGTGTTTTTCACATTATGGAGATCAAAATATTGCTCCATTGTAGTATCCATGTTACGGGATCCTTGCCATCAAAATTCCACATATTGATATTTGGAATATCGGTCTTCAATCCAATTTTAGAGTCTATGAAATAATGATTAACATATCTTTTGTTCTCATCATGAGTTTCCTCTACTACCTTTTTGCCATTAGCAAGATTTTCTTGTAGAAACTTTGTCAAACCTTCAAGTTTTTCTTCTATACCATCGATATTAGCTTCCATTACATTCTTCAAACCATACATATTAGATTCCATATCATCTAAATTAGCTTCCATACCATCTATCTTAGCTTCCGTTTCATGTTTTGTTACTCTTTGTGAGAGTGAAATTTGTTGCACTTGGTCTCGTAATTTTGATAAATCATGTTGCAATTATTCCTCTTCGTGTGTCATAGTAGAGATTTATGAGGGCTTAATGGGTGTGGAACTGTCTTTTGGAGGAATTTTAGAACCCAATACTGATATCAATTCTTCAATATTCCCTTGGAATCACTTCAAACTGATTTTTCAAAAAAACATTATGCAATTTTTTAAAAAAAATACACACCTTTTTCTTGATTTTGAGGAGCTTGATATTTAACCCAATGTAACTATTTGATTTAAAATTCCCAGTATTTGAAAATAGGTCCTGTATTATCCCTATGAGTCTTATTTTTAATGTCACGGGTCAGACCTAATTTGGATTATTTAAGATAATTTTTTTCTCGATCACTTACAATGACCTAATTATGGACTCGTTCAATAGAGCTAACTTGTATGGCATTCTATGTGTCATTCTTTAAACCTTCAAACCTGAAATTGATAAAAAAAGAAACTACGTTCTTTTCCACTCTTTACAAAATTCAAATCTAATGCTTGAAATGAAAGTTATGATTATTTTCCCTTTGTCACCTCTTTGAGATGAAATTATAGAGTCTGTAAAAACCGAAACTTCCTCATATCGTATCTTTGAACATACAGAAAACCAAGATATGAAATTTGTACAAGAGGTTCATCAATTTTTTGAATCAACGTGGCTTTAATTTATGATTCTAAAGCTTCATAGAGAAAATTTATAGCGAAAATTACAAATGACCTATTTGAAGAAGCAAAAACCTAGAATCCAAAGCTCAGTTACCAAATGTTATGCAACCAACTCATAAAATAGAAGAAAATATATATAGAAAAATGACTTATAAATCAACCTCTTCGAGGGTAAAACTTTCTTTACGTTACATAGATGAACAATTATTGGATTCTATAAATGAAAAAAAATCCTTTCTATATATGGGGGTCTAAGGTGTCATAATATAATCAGATCCGACATAACAATAATAATGTAAGGAAAAAAAATAACAATAGTGTGATTATATGGGGCACAATAATAACAATATGGGGTCTACATGGGTACAAAAATACCAATAAGGTGGGTACACTAACAATAACAATAAGGGGATACACTAGTCTCATAGGGACCTAACAGACTTCTTAAAGATGTCGAAATGTCAAGCCACTCTTGTTGCTTCTTGTTAAGTGTTTTCTTGAGAATTCTATTATTTCCATCTCCTCATGGATATGTGATAAGGAACCTTTAATGATCTCAAGTCTTGATTTATGGTCGCAAACAAGTTCCCCTTTTATTTTCCTTAAATGATCAACTTGCATATTCAGATACAAATATGTCTTTCAACATGTCTCCCTTTTTCATCTCATTCTCCATCATCTTGCCATGGTATTATAAGGTACCTGCATTTGCAATTCACTTATGACGAGACAAAATCAGTTTGAAAAAACCCTACTATAAGATAATGCATTGATCCATTGACTGAGCTGGAACTAGGTGACAAGATGGGAGAGGGGCTCAGTGACTTCACAATTGCAGAGTTTAAACAGCTAGGGGTGAACCTCGAGCCTTGAGAATGCATAATGCATAGTCTAGGCTAGGCTGAGGAAGAAAATTGTGTAATTCTGGAGGTCAGTGATATAGGATGAGGGGATGGGAACTAGATCAACCCATTGCATGATTATAGAAGATAGAGAAGGCTAGGCCATTTCTCAATTGCGCAGATGAGGGGCTTAAGGGATGAGCTTGAGGCTAGGGACTACGCAATGCACAGTTGAGGCCAGACTGGGAGGATATATTATGCAATTCTAGGAACCAATGTCTGAATTTGAGCACTACAATTATGCACTGCAACAGTCATTAGAGGAAATTTTAGCCTAAAATTGGCCTCCTAAGAAAAAATAATAAAAAAATAGTTAAAATAATAAAATAAGAGTTATGAGTTTTGAAGGGAAAATAATAAAATTACTTTTTATTTTTATTTTATTTTTGACTTATCTCCTTATAGGTTTACTCAAATTTCAAGTGTGGAATTAAATTTTGGATCCAATGAGTACCCATTATGTATACTTTTGAGAAGACCCAAATTGATAAAAATTGAATATAAATTAAAAAAACATGTTCACACATATTTTTAATGTATCTTCAAGTTTTATCAATATGGTTTTGTCAAATGTATGCATAATGGGTACTCGTTGGATCCATAGTTTAATTATGTATCCAAATAGTGTCTAGACTTGAAATTTGAGTTAACCTATAAGGAGATAAGCCAAAAATACAATTAAAAAAAGTAGTTTTTCTTATTTTCCCTCCAAAATATTTACATGTACCTCTTTTTAAATTTAAAGGATTTTGATTGGTTTACATACTAAGACATGGAAATTACATGAAAATTTCATGGGAAATTTTGGGCTAAAATTTATTCTAATGCCTGGGAGGAAGGAATTGCGCATTATGAAATTTCAAGAGGAAAGGTCATAGCTAGAGGGTTAAGACTATACAATTCTCAGTTCAAGAAGGCCAGATGAGGCTAACTTACTTGGTCGGAAAGTTTTCGAAAATTGAATAAGTGCGAGATCAAGGAGGCTGATGTGAAAAGTGATAAGACTTTGACTATGATCACACACTTGGAATAGTTGACAAAATAAAACATAGATCATCCAATACACATGATCAAAAAATATTCCCTCAGTGCAACAACTTTACGAAAAATTACGGCATGTGTGAAATTAAAGATACACTTTGTGACAATTGTGACAACACTTGTGCGACAGTTCTTAAAAATTATAAAATTAGTGTGACATATGTTTACATGGTTGTATCAACTCATTTTCACGAAGTTACCCCCTTGAAACCACCAAAAAAAACTTATACACCTTGTACAACAACTAACATGTGAAAAAATGACATTTTACATATCTTGCAAAAGGGACTGAAACACTTTGAGAAAACACATGGAATAAGTTTCAATGTTTCCAATGCCAATGTAAAATACCATGGAAGGCTCCAAAATTGAGGGTAGGCCAAAATTTTGGAGGGTATTGTAGCAGCGACAACACTTGGTGACACACTAGTAGAATTATAGCTTCTCTACTTTGGTTAAAACTTTCGTAAGGGGTCGTGTTTCTTCAGGGAGTATTGATTCACTATGTAGATTACTTTGGTCACCCCACTTCCCCCATGAATAAACATAGTCTAGTTTATTCTTTATTGTCTAAGAAACACATAATATTCCACAATATCACAATGTTTCGAGTTGGGAAGGGTAGTGAAGTTAATGAGATTTATATTTTCAGAGTATAATTTTTCATCTTTGGTGTTTCTTTGCTACTATCTAGCCTAGACAATACCCTGATGGAGTCACTACAGGAATACAAAAATTTCTCCACTGCTAGAGAGCTTGGTCAGTACCCTAATGGAGTTTCTTGCTTCACCTCTATGTGGAGGAAGCCTTTCAATTCTTTCACCTTTATTTATTTATTTTATAGGATTGTGCATTGAAACTTATTCATTTTATGGGAAGAAGAGGCATCCCAACTTATTGAGAGCTGGAGAGTTTGTTCCTTCAAAGAAGCATATAGATACCTTTGAATTAGGTTTTCTCATTTATATTTCCCCACTTCTCTTCTTCTACTAATTTTATAAGCATTAAAACACCGAGTGTGGGAATAAGGTTTCCTAAATAGACACAAGTTCATGGTTTAACCAAAAATATCCTCACGGACTAATCATATTTTCCGTTGGAACTTCATCAACCAAAATATATAACCAACAAAAGGAATATGGACCAAAGGTTATCCAAATGTTTAAGTGTCAGGAGACTCTTTCCAATTCAGCCACACACAAACAAGCCAAAAAACACGTTCACACACAACACTTATTTATATGAAGAAAAAAAACACAAATGTAACAAACAAGAAAAAATTGTGTACATAGTGTAGTTCATAGCCCCATATCATCATTGAAAAATAATTTTTTAAGGCTTGGCCATTTACATGGAGAGATTCAATCTTCCTTTCTAGTGAATGTAGACGAGACATGTTTTGGCCAATATTTTCGTGAATATAGAATGGTATAATCCACAAGGATTGGAACCTTTTGTGTTTTCCTTTTTCCTTGTGGGAACTGTCCCACTTCAAGACTGAGTCACCCACACTAAATTTATTCTTCCATACAGACTTCTTGTTGAACCACCGCTTGATACGACTCTAGTGGAGGGGAAATTTTTCCTTTTCTTTCAACCTTTCTTCCTGCAACTTATGAAGAGTGTCCATCCTATGCTGAAATAATAAACATGACTCACCCTACGATTCTTGTGAACATTAGGGGGTAGGAAAGTAGATGTTAGGGGGAAGGATGGATTCTTTTCCATACACCAGGAATTAAGGGTAGGTGTTCAGAGAGGGTTTTGGCATGGGTCAGTCAATCCAGAAGGGATGTAGCAGTGCTTCTTTAATGAATGTGGAAATATTTCTCCAATAAGATATAAGCCCCACTGTTGAAGTGGTTCTGCCACTGTGATAGGCTACAATGGGGTGACTAACTTCTTAATTCGGTAGACACACTTTTGATATACTGAACACTTGCAGGCATAGGCGTGAACATATTTGAATAATTTGGGCCAATAGAAACTATCTCACATAACTATATGTGTAGTTTTGTTACCAGTGAAGTGTCCCCTTAGTGGATTGTTTTGGATATCGCACAGTAACTCTCTCTGAATCATGCACTTCTAGGCACTTGAGAAAAAATCCATTATGGTGCTTTCTGAAAATCATTCTATGCACCAATTGATAAGATAATGATTTAAGTCTAAGTGCCTTCTTATTCCTTGTAGATAAGTGGGAGGGCACGATTTCATGCTCAAGGTATTGGTACATATATGTATTAAGAGGTTGCGATGGTAGTGGGGGAAGCATGCTAAACCTTGTACATTTCGACCTCCTCCTCCCATATGAAAGGATGTTCTTCTTTTTCATCCACTACTTCTGCTTCTAGGCAACATAGACCATGGTACTTGATTGTGTGAATTGGATTGAGCTCTAAATCGTACTCTTACAAACCAGTCATCCAATTTTCTCTTCTCTCACCCAACTCTTACTGAACAAATATTGATCACACTGCCGGGTGTAGAAAAAGATGATGCAATAATTTTTCAAGAGATAGGGTCGTAAGTGCTTCACCTAATTGTATACTATGTAAGCTTGTTTGTCAATGACATGGTAGTTGAGTTCAAGCCCTTGAAGGCTAACACTCATAAAATATATTGGATGCTAATTATTTTGATAATTTATTTGTGTAAGCACAATGGTGAGAGAAGTGTCATAAGAAAAGGTGTAGAGTAGAAAATATTTACTAAAATATGGGTTGTATAAAGTAGGTGATTCCATAATATATTTATTAATATAGGAAAACATGACCTTTTACCTTTTGTCCCATTTATAAATCATATCCTTCTTACAATCTCTTGTATTGGATTCATGATGTGAGCATAATCGAAGATGAAATTACGGAGGAAGTTAAATTTCCCTAGGAAGGACTGCATTCTTTTTTTGTTCACGGGAAATGGAATATGTGTAGTTTATTTCGCCCTCTTGGGATCTACTTTAATCCCAATTTTGGAAATGATATGTCCCAATAGGTTACCCTTAGACACTGCGAAAAAAAATATTTTTGGGATTAAGGGAAATCCAGTATTTGTGACATCACTCAAATATTTTCTTCATGTGGTGTATGTGATCAGATCTGTTCTTGGAAAATACCATGACATCATCAAGAAGTACCACTATGATTTATCTGACCAGTCCATGAAATGTGATGTCCATGGTGCGTTGAAATGTTTCCTCGACCTTGATCAACCCAAATGGAATTATTTTAAATGCGAACATACCCCACTTTGTGTAGAATGTTGTCTTTATTTTTTCAAGCTCTGATACTAGAACTTAGTTCTAACCAAAATATCCATCCAACGAAGAAAAAATATCTTACCCTAAAACTATTTGTAGTATATGTTTCATAGATGACGTGGGTTAATTATCCTTTTGGAGGCACATTTCAAGTTGCATAGATACACACATAAGCATATTTCCCCGAAATTTTGTCTCACCAAGACCAAGTTTGATACCCAGGTAGAATGTCACACCTTGTATATGATTCGAGCATCCAACAATTTCCTTAACTCCTTTTGAATTAGAGGCTTAAGATTCTGATGTACCTTCCATAACCTTGTTTGGAACAACTTGGCTGCTTCTTTGATTGGAATCACATGCTAGATTATTTGTGTCTCATAAGTTTTGAGCTCATCGTATGTCCACATGAATACATCTCGATACTGATTGAATAAGAGGATGAAATCTTGTCACTCCTATGGTGTGAAAAAAGTACAAAAATTAACAAAATTCATATCATTTTCTATCCCAATATTTATTTTCTAGTGTGTCAGCATTGAAATGTGTGTTTTCACATTAACTGGCCCTTGGAAGAGGTTCTGCAAGTCATAAAACTTTTGCAATGATACCACAACTTTCTTCATGTGGTTATTTTTTTTTCACTAGCTACATCTTGCAATGCTTTCTCGTGCTCATCTTCGTCCATAGTTGCATCCTTGAATACATCAAAATTTTCCATGAAGTGCAATATTTGTTGGTCATCATTGAAAATGTGTAAGTTAGTGATATTTTCATGAACATATGGTTTATAAAGAATAACCGTCCCTGAGCGGTGACAACCTAGCAACAACATTTTCCAATGCATCCGCAACTACATTGTGTCTTTTATGAACAAAAATGATATTGAAAGCTTGGAAATGTGAGATTAAACGTCACACCTCTTATTAGTAACTTTTGAGATGAGGTGACACCCAACGTATAGTATCATGTACCTTCTGTATGATAATTTCTAAGTCACCTACTACTTTGTGAACTGCAATATTGAGGTCAATGACTCTTTGCGAACCCAATATGAGTGCTTTGTATTCTGTGGTGTTCTTTTTCAACTCGAATTCCAAGCGACCGGAGATCAGATGTTTCCTCTGTTGTGGGTCTACTAAAACACAACCAGCTCTAGATCTATCCTATGTTTTTGAAACATAAAAATACAATGTCCAAACATCATATGTATAAGGACTATGTACTACACTAGTACTACTATTATTACTACTACAAACTGTACAAATGTCATTTCGCCAGTTGGACTAGGAAGGAGTTCCAACTGTGTGTCTGGTGGAACTAGGGATGGCTGAGCAAGATAAAACCCTAAATAAGTTTCCAAGAAGAAATTTCCAAATATAAGATCCACAAAATCCATTGGTTCATTCTTACCATCGAAAGGAGTAATAGTAGTTTTCATGTACTGCTCTAAGTTCACCTGGATCTGATTGTTTTTTCCCTTGTACGAAAACCATAAATGTGACTAGCCCATAAAAAATACCCTTGTATCTTGTTGGAATAGTCTCCACTGAAAAATACACCATATTCTTCTGTAATGTCCAAAATTACTATATTTATACATTGGTGAACTCGGTGATCAGATGATAAGAGAATAACACATTCTGGAGTTCAAAAATTGCATGGACAAGAGTCCTGTCCAACTGAATGATATGTGCATCTATTTTCTCCCATTTTGCAATGATTTTATTTGTGACAAATAAACACATTAATTTTATATATGCACCATAATCAACTAATAAATTGTGCACATTGTAGTTTCCGGGGGGAGGGGGACAGAGTGTGTTTGTATCCATCGTGAAAGCATTAAGTACAAATTTGAGGGGATCAAAGGACTTACCAGGTCCCTTCTATGAAGAAGCATCGTTATGTGAGGAGGAATGAGAAGCTTTTCCCATGTATTTGGAGTCTTTAGTTGGGTCATCATCTACGATGACCCCAATCATACTCAAGTAATATTCAACCTTCATTACTTCGTAATTTTCAGCGAGAGTTTCTTTCGCAATTCCTTTCACAAACTGTCCAATGCTTGTTGGTAAGGAAGATGTGTAATAATCAATGGTTATGGAGTCATGAGGTTTAGTTTTTTTCGGAAATTTTTTCAAAATATGGTTAAACCTCCAATTAAAATCCATCACATTTTCTTTGTGCTCCATCTTGATATTTTCCAACTCTTTCAACAACATGGCGAGGGTTTTTTCATCAACGAATTTCTTAAGAAAAATATTCTTAAACCCCTTCCAATTCTGGATAGAATTCAGAGGAATATTATGATACCATGCATTTTCTCTGCCATCTAAGGTGCATGGAAAATTTTTTCATGCAACATCATCATATCATACCTCTAGAATTTGCATATGTAGGTAGAATTTGTCTAGATGTTCCTTTGCTTTCATTTATTTTTCACGATCATAATTCATTAAGAGATTTTCTAGATGTATTGGCATCTTGTGTAGAACACTCGGTAGAGAAAGTGGGCCCTAATATATCCAATCCATATCATGGTATGCCATATCTTAATTGTTTTAATCCTCCTATTTTTCACAATATTATGGTTCCTCTTCTTCTTCTTCTGCACCGCCAAACCCATGAAAAGTATTGTCTGAGAGTACAACATTATCTCCTTCACCATCGTTGTAAGTTGGAGGTATTTCTAAATTTTCTGGATTCTCCGCAGAGTCTGCTAATTCATCAAGGGTGGCAAAAAACCAAATCTTCAATCGTAGAAAGAACTATCTAGGTAGGGGTGGTTGGGTTCTTCTTTGTAAAATAAGGAATGATATTGTACTCCCAGAATAAATCAATATCTTTTTCAAACTTACAAGTCATGGGACAGATGGCCAAGATTTGATTGTAAGATATTTGACAAGTTTTTATAAGCTTGGGCTAAGAAGATTCACCAACTTCAAGAATATGAGTAGGGGATGTGTTGGGAAAGTTGTTTCCTTGATTGAAAGATGTAAGGTTAGGGTGGGTGAGGTTATCAACCATAAAATTAGGGCTTCCCTCCTTCTACCGCTAGAAATATTGACGGTGTTAGTCCTGCCAACATTTAGGGGGTCCCCCGATATGTAGTCCCAATTAGACCTCAAACCATTTGGGATAGGAGACCCATCCAGAATATGGATCAATTGCCTAATTCTTAAATATTTTCCTTGGCTCTAACTATCAGCAAGAGAGAGGAGTGCAATTGTGCCTTCAAAAAAAATATGGTGTACCTGGTAAGTGTTAGGTTGTTAGTGTGTCAAATTTCTTCTACTGCGGAGGGAAAGAGTAAAGTGAGCCTCTAGGAAAGAGGTAATAGTACCACCCTAGTAGAAACACACACAACCAATAAATATATGTCTAACATCCAGTGGAATATTCCACAAAATATGTGACGGAAATTACACCAATAAATGAGAAATATTTGTCTAGTATCCTGCACAATAGTCCACAAGGATGCGACAATGGTAACAACCATTACAAAACATTCTCAATAAGATAAGTATTGAAATAACCGATATAGTTCAACTACTTTAGCATAGATGAAAGAAAACATGAAATAAAAACATCCGAAAAATAGTCTTACAAATATTCATAATCCATGTATGAAGAATGTGCTAGCCTTGAAGGCTTCTGTTATTAAGTAAAATTTCCAAGTCACATGTATACAGTGAACACCACTAACTCCAATATCGGAGCATTGAAGGCACTCCTCACTCCTCAAAAGAAATAGCTTGTCCCTCTAATGCCTTGTGGGAGGAGCCAAGGTGAAAATTCCTTTGCTCAGACAATGAGGGCATATATATAACAATGAGGAGGTGATGCCTCACCTTCCTTGTGACTCTTCATCTACCCTCATGACTATTACTTCCTATGAATTTTCAACTTTACATGACTCTTTATATATTGTACATGTCCATTGGAATTTCACTTTACAATACATTTTTGAAACATCAATACATAATCCACCATAATGGTGTGCCATGTGACAACTCATGACATGACATGACATGACACTACTGACATGGACTTCTTGATGATGTGGAAATTTCAAGCCACTCTTGTTGTTGCTTTTTAAGTGTCTTCTTGAGATTTTTCTTCTTTCCACCTCCACATGGCTTGGTGATAAGGAACCTTTAATGATCTCAAGTCTTGAGTTGTGGTCATAAACTGGTGTCCCTTTGATTTTCCTTGGCTGATAAACTTGCATATTAAGCTACAAAGATGTATTTCAACATATCTCCCTTCTTCATATCATTCTCCATCATCTTTCCATGATATGATAGGGTACCTTCATATGCAATTCATTCATGACGAGATGACATCAGTTCGAAAAAAACCTAGTCCAAGATAGTGCATATTGATCCATTGAATGAGCTGGAACCAGGTGAAAGCCTAGGAGAGGGGCTCAGTGACTATGCAATTATGTAGTTCAATTAGTTAGGGGTGAAACTTGAGCCTTGACACTATGAAATGCGCAGTCCAGTCTGGGCGGAGGAACAAAAATTCACAATTCTGGAGGTTAGTGTTACTAGGTGAGGGGATGGACACTGGACCAGCCCATTGAATAGTTTAGGGAGACAAAGGGGACTGGGCCATTGCATAATTATGGATCTTAGAGGCTCAGGGGCTCAGCTTGAGGCTAGGGATTGTAAAATGCATAGTTGAGGCGAGGCTGGGAGAATAGATTGTGTAATTCTTAGAGCCAAGGTCCAGACTTGAGAACTGGAACTACACATTGCAAAAGTCCTAGGAGGAAATAATTGTGCATTGCATAGTTTCAAGAGGTAAGGTCACAACTAGAGGGTTTAGAATATGCAATGCATATTTAATGAAGGCCAGATGAGGCTAAGTTAGTTCGTTGAAACGTTTGTTAGAAATTGTCTAAGTGCGCGATCAGGGAGGCTGTTGTGAAAAATGATAAGACTTTTACTATTATCACACACTTAGAATACTTCACGACATGAAAACATATATCATCTAGGACACATGAACAAAAAATATTCCTCGGCGAGACAAATTTATGAAAAATTATGACAAGTGCAACTCTAAAGATACACTTTGCGACGATCGTGACAACACTTGTGTGAAAATGCTTAAAACTTTGGAAATGAGTCCGAAAGATGTTTACATGGTTAGATCAAATAATTTTCACAAATTTATCCCCTTGAAACTGCAAAAACATGCTTATACACCTTGTACGAAAACTAACATGCGAAAATATGACATTTTACATATATTACAAAAGGGACCGAAACACTTCAAGAAAATACATGGAATGAGTTCCAATGTTTGTGACAATAATTTACAAGACCAAGCAAGGCTCCAAAATTGAGCATTGGAAAAAATTTTGGAGGGTGTTCTAGCAACAACAACAGGTTAGTGATATTCTCGAACAACTCTTTTAGTGCCTTCCACATTGCGAAAGGAGTTTCTTTCCCATGGAGATTTGAGACAATGTGGTCTCGCACTCCCTCCAAGATTATTCTCCTCATCTTGGCTACATATTTCTTCCATTGATTTAAGTTCTAGGCATCAACTAATCCTGGTTTTTCAATGTACGTCTTGACATATTCTAGCAATCTGTTGTCATCAAGAACTTACTCAATGTGATCCTTCCATGGAATGAAATTCAAGTTGCTTTCCAAGACATACTCTAATATCATCCCATTGAAGGTCATCTTCCCAACGTTGAATAGATCCTACTACATTTAATTGCAAATTGAAAAAAACTTCAAAATTCTTGTTCTAATGTGAATTTAGCTCTTATATCATGTAGAAATTATGATGTAAAATTGCAATTTCTCATGAAATTTTAATCGAAATCAAAAGACACAATCCTACTCTACTTCTCTGTGGAATTCAATTCACAATTTAGAACAATAATGAAAAAAATGCAATAAGAAACAACACTCATACACAATATTTTTCCAAGGGAAATAAACTTACAAAAACCCCTTAAATCCTACTTGCGTTAATATAATGAATATATATGTATTGAAGTTTCTTTCTTGCTCTGAGCACAACCTACAAGTGAATAACCTATATCTCTACTCAATGAGAAGCTCTAACATATAATTATTTCCTTTTTAAAATCCTAAGGAGTTAGGCCCCTATTATTTAGTATTTTCTCTCCAAATTATTGCGCAATTCCCAAGGTTGATCATCTGACTGCATGCAACACATGTAAACTCAAGACTAGTCTACAACTAATGTTACACTACCTTGTAATCTCTACCACATATGCGGAACTCAATTTCTAGGCATGCACTAGCTATTTTGGGTTGAATGATTATTTAAATGGATGATCACTGAGTTATATTGTTGTCACACTACACAACCAACCTTCCACTAGTTCCTCTAACTGTTAGAACTAGTTTAACTGGGGAGAAAAAAAAATTGATTGCTACAAATTAGCAATCATGCATGCTTTACTAAACTCCAGCACTCTGACTCGAATTTACTCATCTAACTGAGAGACAAGAGCCATGTCACACAATTTCACTACATCCAAGTTGTCTAATGATGTGGAAATTCATATTTTCTCAATTTGACCAAGGAAAACTCAAATTGAAACTTACTTGATGCATTTTTCAACAATCATATCATGCATTGGTCTGACAGTATCTGCAAAAACAGGAAAAAATCTTCTGAAAAAATTAATATTCCCTCAAAAATTTTGCATAGATTTTTTATTACGAGGAAGAGTAATTTGTAATATTTCTTTAATTCTTTCTAGATCAATTATAATACCGGTCTTTGAAACTGTGAATCCTAGTATTTTACCATAAGTAGCAACAAATATAGCCTTATTAGGGTTTAAATAAATACCATATTTGAAACATCTATAAAAAATTTCTTTAAATGATCAACATGTTGTATTCTTTTCTTTAAATAAAAATTAATATCATCCAAGTATACCACCATGAAATTATTAATGAGTCCGTTAAAAGAAATATTCATGGCTCGTTGGAAAGTTTCTCTTGCATTGATTAATCCAAAAGTCATATTTTGATAGGAATATGTACCCCACTTGGTTTTAAAGGTGGTTTTAATTTGATCATCAGGTGTAACCAAAATATGGTTATAACCTGAGAACTTATTATGTAAAGAAAACATCTTTGAACTCACAACGAATTGTAAAATTTGTTCCATTGGATGAACATGGTAATTATCATTTTTAGAGGATTTGTTCAAATTATGGAAATCAATACAAATTATAATATCCCCATTGTTCTTTCAAACTAGAATCAAATTTGACACCCATTGAGAATGTCTAACAAGAGAATTATTTTTGCCTTTAAAATTTTATTCAACTCTTCTTTAATTTGACCCTCGAGCTTAGGATGCATTTTTCTGAGGTTTTGTTAAAAACACTTAGTATCTTTTTTTATTGGGATTACATGCTTAATAATTTTAGTATCATAGAATTTCAAATCATCATAAGTCCATGCAAAGACAACTTTGTATTGTTTAAAAAACTTGATGAACCTTGATTATTTAGTAGGAGTATAATTGCTTCCCAAATTAACATTTTGAGGTAATTCTCAGTCCCTAGATTTACAAATTCAAATTGCATTGAAGATCTATTAGTTTTACAATTCGTACTAACTTTTATTTTTTTCTCAAAATAATACAAATTTTCCAGACAAACTATGGATTTAGGAATAAAATTTTGAGTTGATAATTCATATGTATATTTTGATTGTAACTCTGTATTATGTTGAAGTTCATCAATGCCAAATTCTTTAAAAGTATCTTCTAAGGTAAAAAAATCCATTATTTGATCATCATCATCGAATAATTTCCAATTAGAAATGTTATTGGGTAGATATGACCTAAAAAGGATTTCAACTGATAGCTTTTCAAGTGAAAATTTTTCAACTGGTAGAAGTCCTGAAGCAGCGTTAGCTAGAATATCAACATCATTATTTTAAGATCGACGTATGGAATTTAATTCAAAACTATCAAATTTCTTAGTTAAGCGTTGAAAATCTTATATGTAATTCCTTAAATGACTATAGATCCAATGAATGGTTTTTTTACATTTTCTAACAATTATCTATGAATCACCTAAGAATTTAATATCTTTTATTTCCATTTCAATAACTTTATGAAGACCTTGAAGTGATTCTTAGTGTTTTTCGATATGATTTGTACATGAAAAAATAGATCTACAAGATAAAAGTAACTTGTTAATCCAATACCAACACCTTATGTTGATTTAGATCCATCATAGTTTAAGGTCTAGAAGTTGGTATCTACATGATCATTTGTGAAAATAGAAGGAAGAAATTTAGCATGTGAAATTTGTCTTGAATTCAAAGCATGTACAATAAGAAAATTCAAGCTTTCAAATTTTGTTTCAACAAAAATAGATTCTGCAGATGTAAAATTTCCTAGAAAGGTATCAAATAAATCATTTCCTAAGGAGGCTTCCATAGATACGACTGGTTCATCTGGGTTTTCGAGGTTTGTAATCATATGTTTCATGTGTTGTTTCATTTCTAACTTTACTTTATTAGTTCTTCCATTTAATGATAACCACAAGTGAGACCAATTAGTTGAGGAATATCCATTAGGCTTTTCAGACCAATCCTGACTAACTAATAAACCATAGGATTCTCATATGTCAGTTACAATAATATCAATAATTTGAAAGATCTTAGGATTATAGGAAAGTATTATAAGTACATATATTATTTCTCCAATAATTTCAACACTTGACCTGTTAATTTGAATAATATGGGTCAATGACTGAATAGTAGTAATATTTACTTTTTCAGCCAAGCATCACATTTTATGAAGCCCTTGAATCAACAAGACAATTATGAACATTTCAATTGAAAATATCAAATTATTCAAGAGGAATGGAGGAGTACAAGAATATGATCTATCCCCAAAGAGAGTTTCATTAATATTATATATTATTTTGGTAGGATTTTTTTGAGAATTGTTAGAAGTATTAGTATAGGTTGATTCATTTCCTAAGGCTTTAAAAATTGTATCTTTTTGTTGAGTTAATTTTGATAACTCAAAAGAAAAGAAATATTTTCCATTCTTTTCTTCACATCTTCCACTAAATCATATTCACTATATTTAGTTGGAGGGGCTAAATTAGATGTGATGGTTTCTTTATTAGAAGTTTATGTATTTTTAGGAGGACTAGGGGGATTGTTAATTGTTGAAGAGGAAGCCATATTAGGAGATTGAGTTTGACTTCTACTTTAGGTCTGTACAAAACTAACCTCTTCATCTTCAATTAAATAATTATCAATTAACCCGCCTTTTGAAACATCCATTAACACATTAACCATTTTTCTAGCTTCTATTTATGTTTTTTTCCTTCTTGTGATTGTTCCTCTTCTTCATATTCTACAAAATATTTAAACACATTTATGAAATTTTCACATGTTTTCTCTAAATGGTTGTCATTATGTTCTCTATACACACCATCCTTTTCATAATCACCAATATTAAATTCCTCAACCTTGGTTTGATTGGGATTAGGTGGATGAATCCCCCTAAATGGTCTTGGCATGGTTTTTTAACAAAATGTATTTAAGAAAGAACATTCGTGACATTATTTATTTCATTAGAAATTTCTATAATCACCTTTTGGATAGATTCTAAGTCCACAAATTCCTTTTATTTTTTATCTTCAACAACTTTACTAGTTGAAGTTTTTTTTGAAATAGAGACTGCTTTGGTTTTTTCTTGACTTGAAACTTGTTTTGATGCTATTTCAAGAAAACAAATTTCAACATTCAAAGCTTATTCCGTATTCATATTAATATTCCTGCTCTAATGACAACAAAATAAATATTTGAAGGAAGAGAATTAGTATAATATTCAATTAAAACATCATCTCATAGTCTTGAATAAGTAGGAATCCTATGAAGAATAGAAATAAATATTTGATTAAAATATTTAATTGATTCTCCAAAATTCATTCTAATATCTAATATTTCTTCAATTAAGGATGCCTTGGTCTTGTCTTCACCAATATTTTTAATAAAAAATTTTAAAAAAATTCCCAACTAGTAGTAGAGGCATCAACTAATGTAAAATACCAAGCCATAGGTTTTCCTTCAAATGTGAAGGGAAAAGCTTACATGATCTTCATGTTGCACTGCTCCTAGTTTCAAAGAGAACATAAATTGTTTAATATATTCTTCAACAATAATAGGCCATAATGATTCAATTTTGGAAGCCATATTTCAAAATGCTTCGGAAGATCATGTTGATCTATGGAAATATTAGTTTTAACAGATGATAACCAGGGTTGACCAACCATGGTTGATCTTGAAGAAGGAGAACCTGAAGAACCTAAAAAACCTAGAGTAGTTGTACGTGGAGGTGAAGGAAATGTAGGAGGTGGTACTAAAGGTGGTGTAGGGTGTGGAATTAATAAAATAGGATGGATTGTAATTTGTGGAATAGTTAATACAGAGCTTGGAAAAGAAGTAGTGGGTGCTACAATACTTTGAATCAGTGAGGAAGGACAAGAGTGAGTGAGTGATGTTGAAGGGGGAATAGTTACAGGTGTAACTATTTAATATGATACAATATTAGTTTCCCAATCAAATTCGTGTAGAAAAAATAATGTATTTGTGTATGAATAAAATTATGATAAGGACCTAGAACTTTTTTCGGTTTAAGGTGATCTAGGAATAGTTTCTAAAGATTAAGAAATTATAGCTCCAACTTCATGTTTTGGTCTTATCATTTTGGATCTATCAAATGAGATGGGAGATAAACTTTAAAATTTTCTCTAAGAGTGAGTGTACACCATTGAGAATTGAAATTGACGGTGAAAATGCACATAATATATAACTACAGATTTGTTGGGAAAAATACTGAGAGGGGGGGTGAATCAGTATTTAGTGCTGACTGAAAACTTTTTACTTTTTCTTTCTCTAAAAACCATACACTACTTTACTGAACCCAACTCGCTTATACACGCAGATATCCTTCATAAAACTTGCGTATTACCAGAGATCTTATTATGCAGATAATTCTTTACTTATAAATCATCACACATAAGCAACACACATGAACACCAGGATTTAAGGTGGAAACCCAATTCGGGAGAAAACCACTGCTACCGTCGTCTCTGTCTTCAATATTTATTATAAAGAAAACTTCTTACAACCATGTACTGGCGCAGACTCATACCAACACGCAGGCACCCACCTGCAGAAGGCTACAACATTCTCTCATTTACCAGCCTCTCCTAGAAGGGAGCTACAACCCCTTGCTCTCGTTTACCAGCCTCTCCTAGAAGGGAGCTACTACCCCCTACTCTCGTTTACCAGCTACCACTGGAAGGGAGCTACAACCCCCTCACTGAAGGCTTCGACCCTCAACACCATTGCAGACCACGTTTCATCAATTTTCACACTGGATCCTCTCCACACATTTAAGCTCAATCATACATCAAATTGAAACTTATAACCCTATCAATTCATTCATTGAATCATCAACCAACAACTTGATCTTTGATCAACATAATCAGCAGCATAATCAACATTCAAACAACCCAAATCTGTATGAATACATCATTGACAGATAGTAGTAAAACAGTAGAACAGATTAGACATTTCATTCCACACACTTCAGCAAACATTAGATTCCATACGCGCTTTTAATTCACTGAAACTGCGTACATACACGTTTTCATATAGACAAACCTGCATATACTTCAGTGCATTTTATTCTTCAGAAACCCTGACTTCCATACGCGCTTTTCTTTAATCAGACCCGCGTATACACACGCTTTTCATGACACAAACCAGCGTATAGATCATAAAATTTGTAGCTCTTCAGAACAGATAACTCAGATCTCACCCTTTTCTTTAGCAAAGATTTTCCAGATCACAGATCTAAACATTTCATAAACAGATCTAGAAAATACATAGTCATTTCAGATCTAGAGATCCCTCTTCATCATTTTCTTCATCCATCATCGTATTCATAGGTGCATTATTTATTCAGATCTATTAATGAACTGTAACCCATTCCATGTAGATATACTTCAGAGTGAAGTATTCATTCAATACCCAGACATATGCACACGCTTGCACTATGATCTTCTTCTCCTTATATAGATTTAGCCTTTGTCAATACCATGAGTCAAAACCACTCAACTGCTAATGGTATTCCTGGATGGGATCAAATAGATAATCTAACGCTCAATATAGTGGGCCAATACCATGGTAATGTCCCCTAGTTTTATAAATTTAGAGCGCAAATAGTCATACGCTACTTGTCACGTACATTTTCGCGTACATACGCTACTTTGCCTTTACAAACCTGCGTATGCTTTGTGACATACCATTTTTATCATTATTCTGGCACTTACTAGAATTTCTTTCTCTGTTACTTCTGAGCTGCTCTGTAGATACATCATATTTACATCATTAATAAACTCATCAAGTCAGTTTCCATCAAGGACAATTTTATCAAGCAGGTTGCCATCAACTTTTATCAAGTAGGTTGCCATCAAGGACAACACTCTGCATCTTTTATCAAGTAGGTTGCCATCAAGGACAACACTCTGCATCATATTGCCAAAAATCTCCCCCTTTGGACTTGATGGCAACCATGATGGTGTTTGATCACCACAACAGATAGATACATTGATTATAACCATTATGCAAACACCATGATACTCTCCCCCTATTCAAACACCATTCAAAAACCATGATACTCTCCCCCTTTGACATCAAGGGCAAAGGGCGGATCAAAACCAAAACAAGGTTTTTCTTCTCATGTAGAAAGAAGAGCTCTATAGATCTGATATGCACTGAAGTTACCATGCTCCCCCTGAGTTCATGCTGAATCTTCAAACATATTTTTCAATAAAGTACATGACTCTATGACCTTTCCTATCACCATACTTACATCAAAGATCCAAAAAAATGGATTTACATATGTCACTCAAGTACCCAACCAAGTGGGTTTACACATTTTGACTCAACTACCCCAACCAAGTGGGTTTACAAATTTGAAGAAGTCCTTACATGACTGAATATAAAAATTTACATCATAGGTCTCAACATGAACTTTTCATCAAATTACAAATATGACTTTTTATGACCAATATCAAAAAGACCTCAAGAGAGAGATCATATTTCAGAACCATCATAATGCCAACAATGCATTACTTTCCACATGACCAATGCTCCCCCTTAGCTTGTGCATCTTGAACACTTTCAACAGCAAATCATCAATGCATCTTCATCAAATATCGAAATATGAGAGTTGAAACATCACCAGAGATACCCAATAGCACCACAACTGTGCTGAAGAATGCTGACCCCAAAAATTTGTCAGCACACACACATACGCAGTTCTCTGTGTATAAACTCGCGTATATACGTGACTGTGTTTCAGAAAACCCGCGTATCCAATTTAATCTTCTGAATTTAAGAAGATCTGATCTTCTGTATGGCAAAGACTATTCCCAGCTTTTGTCTGAGATATTCGAATGCTTCCCCGGAATATATGAGAGAAGATATATAGGACAATGTAGCTATGTTTTCAAGTGTTATCCAACATTTGTAGCATAAGCACATCAATAACCAAGCCTTCAGACTCTTTGCAGCATCAACATATTCTTCCCAAGAGGAATTATCATACCAGAAAAACTTCTTCAATAGACAATATGTGTCAAGCAATCATCCATGTGATATGATACTACCAAGATCTTCAAGATTTATCATGATGTAAAATGTGTAGGAAAAAGGTCTCAACCGTGGCAAAATTCATCAGCAACAAACTCTGCATGATCTATCCTTATCTCTTAATCATAAGACTTCCAACTCATCCATGTGTGAAAACAAAAGATGCTCTTCAGTAAAAAGACAATCAGGGCTCATCCATAATCTCATCATAAGAAACCATGTATCATGTCATCATCATATGAGTATTACGAGAACTAAGGAATAAGTAGATACAATGCCAACGATGCAATAATGTGTAGTTAGACTGATGCTCCCCCTAAACCTGTGCTCCTGTTCTTGAGCCATCTCACTGTTTTCCTTAAAAGAAAAGTATACGCTTCTATCTCCAGTGGAACTCACGTGTATACGTGGCTTTAGTTCATGAAACCCGCGTATGGAAAGTGAAATACTGAAAATTTCACAGCTCCATCTCCCCCTGAACTGTACCACTTGTACCTGTCTTCTTCACATCAGATGCACTGTTTAGAAATAAACATAACCCGAATTACCAAACCAACCATGGGAATCACCATATATTTCTCCCCCTGTGATGATACATTACTGATTCCTCTAATGTATCTCACATCACTCCTACAGTCATTATTTGAAGTAAGCTTTAGAAGCGGATGACGGAAGTAGGATTATTATCCCCTACGTTTTTTACCGATCCACCTTATTTTTCCAGCTTTGCTTGAAATTTCTTATTGTGTGCTGGAAATTATCCAATTTCTCAGATCTATTCATCCTGCATTCTTTTTCTACATGTCCGTACTTGTTACAAGCATAACATCTTGCGTGACTAGAAAAGTAAGCATAGGGATCATATTGTGTTTTTCTATTCTTTCTTCTATTGCAATCAGCTGCTTTATGACCATACTTGCTGCATGAAAAAAAATATCCCTTAAAGAAACCCGAGTACCTTTTTGTGTAGAATCTGTTTGTTTGTGACTGAAACAATCTACTTCTGCAATTGGCTGCAACATGCCCATAATTATGACATTTAAAGCATTCAACATTATTGATCAAAGGAGAGAATGATTTCTTTGGAGAGTTCATGATTGTCGGTTGACCTTTTGTTTCTTTCAACACTTCAGGTTTTGCATTGATATCCTTTGAATCTTTAGCACTTTCTTGTGAACTAGATTCTCCTTTAACAGTTTCATGAAAACCAAGACCAAATTTAACAGAAGGAGACCTTTGACTACTAAGAATATTGTCCAAAATCTTAGTACTATCTTGAAACCTCAAGAGTTTATCTTTTTCTTCTAATTTAACTTTAAAAATGTTTACCTCAACCTCCAATCTTTGGCATTGCTTATTCATACTTTCTTCGACCCTTCTTCCTTCATCTACTTGATCATTCAATTTTAAAATCTCTTCCTTCAACCCATTTTCTTTTTCTTCAAATGTTTGTAGAAGTTCTTCATTCTTCTTATTTGATTTTTCCAGATCTTCTTTCAGAGAGATGATTTCTGCTTCAAGTCTTTCACTTCGATTGGTTACTTTATCCTACAGTCTTTGATACATTTCTATCTGTCCATTCATTCTAGAGATCACATCTTTGTAGATAGATTCCTTCCTTTTAAATTGATCCCAATCATTACTTTCACTTTCTTTTTCTCTATCTACACCATTGCATGCATAAGGAAGTGAATTACAAGAACAACAATCAATACATGTTTTATCTTCTTCATTTTCTGCTGCACATGTTTTCTGAGGTATCTCCTTCTTTGAGTAGCCTTCTTCTTTTGCTTCCTTCCCATTGTGACGGATCTCCTTCAAACGATCAAGCTTCTGCAGAAGGACCTACTCTGATACCAATTGTTGGGAAAAATACTGAGAGGGGGGGTGAATCAGTATTTAGTGCTGACTGAAAATTTTTTACTTTTTATTTCTCTAAAACCCATATGCTACTTTACTGAACCCAAATCATGTATACACGCAGATATCCTTCATAAAACTTGTGTATTACCAGAGATATTATTATGAAGATAATTCTTTACTTAGATCATTGCATCATTCATTCATTAGATGTTTAGTAAGCAGTAAACATGTGTAGTAAGGACAGAATAAATCATCACACATAAGCAACACACATGAACACCATGATTTAAGGTGGAAACCCAATTCGGGAGAAAACCACCTCTACGGTCTTCTCTGTCTTCAATATTTATTATAAAGAAAACTTCTTACAGCCATGTACTGGCGCAGACTCATACCAGCACGCAGACACCCACCTGCAAAAGGCTACAACCTTCTCTCGTTTACTAGCCTCTCCTAGAAGGGAGCTACAACCCCCTGCTCTCATTTACCAGCCTCTCCTGGAAGGGAGCTACTACCCCCTGCTCTCATTTACCAGCTACCACTGGAAGGGAGCTACAACCCCCTCACTAAAGGCTTCGACCCTCAGCACCATTGCAGACCACTTTTCATCAATTTTCACACTGGATCCTCTCCACACATTTAAGCTCAATCATACATCAAACTGAAACTTATAACCCCATAAATTCATTCATTGAATCATCAACCAATCAACCAACAACTTGATCTTTGATCAACATAATCAGCAGCATAATCAACATTCAAACAACCCAGATCTGTATGAATACATCATTGACAGATAGCAGTAAAACAGTAGAACAAATCAGACATTTCATTCCACACACTTCAGCAAACCTTAGATTCCATACGCGCTTTTACTTTTCTGAAACTGCGTACATACGCGCTTTCATATAGACAAACTTGCATATACTTCAGTGCATTTTATTCTTCATGTTGACACCTAATCCTACGGGTTGGGTGTGGATATGTAATATTGTATAATAAATAATATTAGGAAATAAGGAAGGCCAAGAGTCATTGGGAGATGAATCCTAATAGCCTCACCTCCATGTATAAATGCATGTACATTCTTCAACTAATACACATTCTGATTTGAGGAGTTACCTCTTGGTTTGACATGGTATCAGAGCCAGTCCCACTATTGGAATTTTTTCCTATGGTGTAACTCCCTTATTCCTTTGCTCAGTCAGTTTTTATGATAGTTTTTGCTGCTCCTATTAAATTGGTGTACTGTAATTCTGCATTTTTTTTTAATCTATCTCTACAATTTTTTCCCAGTCCTATTTTTGCAGCTTCTGGAGATTTTGAAATTCTGCAGTCCCTGAAATTCTGCATTTTGCAGTTCCAGAAGATACCTGCCACTCTGCAATTCTGCAGTCCTGCATCTCTGACATTCCAGTTTTAAAAAAAAACGGCCTCTCGGCCTCCCTTACATCCCTTACCCCATTTCTCCACACCTCTGCATACCCCCCTCACTCCCATTTCTTCCCCTCATTACTATCTCTCCCCATGATGTTCAGTTCTTACCACACGCTGTTCAGTTCTAACCACGATGTTTATAATACCGCTCCCATTCAACACATATAGTTTACAGTCATATATGACTGTTCACAATTCATAACCCGCCTACCCCTCTGCTTTTACTACGTCCCACTCAACTCGGTAAACCATCTCTTCACCTTACAATGCCCGGCTCCTCCATTACAGTTAACACGTTCTATATACTCTGCATATAATACCGCCCACCATACTCCATTCCACCGTATACCGCCTCCATCACCTGTGTTGTCATACGCCACTCCATTTGCATCGATTTGAACTCCACAGCTCTGTCCATATATGTAATACCCTGCCCTCCATATATGTAATACGTTGTTTGTTTATATATATACCGCCTTTAAATTTTCCAAGCTATTATGGACTCATTTTATGGCATGCGTTTGTTTATATAACATCTCCCCTCCTGCATATATAATACTGCCCCTCCTGCATATACCACCTTCTATCTATTTAATACACCCCCCCCCCTTCACTTATAACACCGCCCCTCCTGCATATATAATATGCTATCTATCTATTGTCCATATATACCACTCCTAATATATAGATCGCCCTCTATCCATTTACAATACGTTGTCTATAATCAATACCGCCCCCCTCCTTCACTTTTTCAATACCATTTCATAATACCACCTCCCATACAAAAAAAATTTCTCTCCAAACAAATATATATATATATATATATATATATATATATATATATATATATATATATATATATATATATATATAGATATTGGTGCAGAATTCAGTATTTTTAGCAAGAGTTTTTGTCCCCTTTAAATTGAGCAAATTTTCAGAATTGAAATTTTTCTAGCATAATTTTTTTTCTCTTCAAAAGAATTTTTTCCAGCAAACTAATTCATTCTCTCATCTCTATTTTTGGGGTGGTTCTCTCTGGCAAAGAGAACTATCTTGAATGGTCTAAAAATATTAAACACACACTCATTTTTAATGAGCTGTGGAAAGGAATCTATGAAGGACAAGAAGGAAATCCACCAGCAAATCCCACTTCAGACAAAGAGCTCGCCATTTGGGAAAACAAGAACTGCAAGGCCTATGCCTTGATTGCAGCTTCCGTAAATGAAGAGGTGAGTCCCCATATTTCATCATTCTCAAATGCCTATTATACCTTGAGCAAGCTAAAAGAACTCTATGACTCACATTCAGAATTAGAAAATGTTCAATTGATGATTAAGTTGTTCAGTCTTGAAATGAAGAATGATGATCCCCTTGCCTTAGCTTCAGAAGTTAGATCTATCATGCATGATATTGAAAGCACTGGTGTAAAAATGTACATATCTCTCATAGCATATGTTAAGGCTTTATATCCAACTTACTCACATTATCTTGAGTCTTTGCAAGCAAGTGGGAACCTTGAGCATATCACCTTTGATAAACTTGAGAAAAAGTTTGCAGAAAGAGAGAAAGCTTTCGAGAAGATGACAGTCCCTTCGTCTTCCGAAGAGGCTGCATACTTGGCACATAGAGAAAAGATTCATGCTCCAGATTCATCCAGAGGAAGAGGTGGCAAAAGAGGAAGAGAAAGAAGAAACTTCACAGAAAGGGGGGGCAGACAATCTGACAAATCCAATCTTCATTGCACACGTTGCAATAAAGATGGACATGATGCATCCAAATGCAGAACACATTGGGAGAAAATTGAGCAGCAAAGAAATCAAGAGAAAGGTAAAACTAATGACAAAGACAAAGGTAAAGCACCTGAATCCACTCATTATGTTCTAGCACATTGTAACAATGGAGTAACTGAAGACTTATTTGATGTTTCATTTACTTCATGGAGAGATGATTGGTTGCTAGATTCAGGAGCAACATGTCACATGACATTTAGAAAATATTTTTTTGAAGATATCATTGACAAAGTTGATGGAGCAGTATATTTTGTATATAAATCCAAACTCAAGCCATCAGGGCTTGGCACAGTCAGGCTTAAGTTGCCTGGTCTTCCAGATCATATCCTACATGAGGTTCTATACCTCCCTGAGTTGAGGAGAAACTTGTTGTCCCTGGTCCAAATCCGCCAGCAAGGACACTCCATTCACTTGTTTGATGGCAAGGCAGAGGTCAGAAAAGCATCAGATCACTCACTTGTCATGGAGGGAATAGAAGAAGGGAGACTCTTGAAGCTGAAATGTTCATCTGCTCATGCTCAAAACTTTGCATTCAGTTCACATCATGATGAAGGTACATTCCCATCAAGTCTTTTATGGAATGCTAGATTTGGACACTTAAACTATGAAAGCCTTCGTTTTTTGAAAAAAAATGGTGTTAATGGACTGCCTACAATTCCTATAAAACCTAAGGAATGTGATTCTTGTATTCTAGGAAACCATAGAAAACAGCCATTTCATGATTCACACTCCAGAGCACATAGAAAACTTGAGCTTGTTCATTCATATTTATGTGGCCCTATGCCTATTGCTTCTGCAAATGGAAATAAATACATGATGACATTTATTGATGACTACACCAGAATGTGTTGGATTTACTTATTGAAGAATAAGTCTGTTGATTTTCAAACATTCAAGAATTTCCATGCATGGATTGAAAATGATGCACAAACACATATTGGCTCTCTACGTACTGATAATGGAAAAGAATACACTTCAAACGAATTTGAAAATTATCTTCGTCAACATGGAATCAAACATCAAACAACTGTGCCATATAATCCACAACAGAACGGTGTAGCTGAAAGAATGAACAGAACTATTTTAAATATGGTTAGCTCCATGTTATTTTTCAAGAATGTGAAATTGATGTTTTTGGCTGATGCAGTTCTATGTGCTGTTTACATAAAGAATAGGTGTCCTTCAAGTTCAATTAGAAACAAAACTCCTTTTGAAATGTGGCATGGCCACATTCCTTCGGTAAAGCATTTCGGGGTCTTTGGGTCCACCTGTTATGCCTTGATACCCAAGGGTCAAAGGAACAAACTTGGTGCTAGAAGCAGAAAATGTATCTTCTTGGGGTACTCCAATACCTCCAAAGGATATTGTCTCTATGATGAAACAAATAAGAAGTTTGTAATAGCAAGAGATGTCATATTTCTTGAATCTTCCAAGAGTGACAAGGTTGTTGAGCGGCAACTTGATCGCCTGGATAGATTCACACATGCAAAGTCTTTCCAATAATTTGATAATCAGATGCCACATCTTGAAGGGGGGATTCCGATATTGAACCAAACTGTGGAATCATGTCCTAAAGCACTCTCTCCCCGACATGAAGAAACAACCACGGATGACACATTAGATGATGTGATTGACAGAATTGGGAGATTGAATCTTGAATCAATCCCAACTCAGTCAAATGACCAGCCTGGGCCATCTCAAAAAGGTCCTCCCAAATGGCTGACAAAGACACTGGAGAATTTTCATCCTGATGAGGTTGGAAAAATAGGAACAAGAAGTTCCACTCAACAAATCGAAGGTGATGTAGATAATTCTGATTCTTCTGTTGATATGGATATTGCTTATAACTGTGAATTGATTTTGTCTACAGATCATGAACCAAATTCCTTCAAAGAAGCCGCTTCTCATGATGAATGGAAAGAAGCGATGCAGAAGGAGTATGATGCCTTGATAAAGAATGGCACTTGGAAGCTGGTTGATCCGCCTTTGGGAACAAAACCAATTGGCTGTAAGTGGGTCTACAAGAACAAGTATAAAGCAGATGGCAACCTTGACAAGCACAAGGCCAGGCTTGTGGCAAAAGGTTTTGCACAAAAAGAAGGAATCGATTATGAAGAAACTTTTGTTCCCACAGCAAAATGGACCACCATCCAGACTCTCTTTTCCCTAGCAGCTCAGAATGGATGGAAATTCCATCAGATGGATGTAAAAACAACATTTTTGAATGGAGATCTAAAGGAGAAAGTTTGTATGTCCCAGCCAGAAGGATTTGTTGTAAAGGGTCAAGAAAAAAAAGTTTGCAAGCTCATAAAATCCTTGTATGGCCTCAAGCAAGCACCATGAGCCTGGTATGAGAAATTAACCTAGCATCTTCTGAAACTTGACTTCAAACATTTTGATCTTAATGATGCAAATTTTTTTGTTAAGAAAGTTGGAAAAACAGTTGTATATCTTGTGGTATATGTAGATGATCTTTTGATAATAGGGAACAATGAGAGCTATATTGCATCCATGAAGAAAGAATTGAAGAAAGGTTTTGAAATGATTGATTTTGGTCATGTTCATTATTATCTGGGTATTGAAGTAATTCAACATCCTAAATTTATATTTATTTCTCAAAAGAAGTACATTGGAGATCTCTTGAACAAGTTTGGCATGGATGAATGTAATCCCTTAACCACTCCAATGGAATAAAACTTGAAGCTCACATCTATTGAAGGGAAGGAATTTGAGGATGCAACTAAGTATAGATAGCTTATAGGAAGTCTTATCTACCTGACCACCACCAGACCTGACATTTCATTTGTTGTTGGAATCCTCTCAAGGTTCATGCAAAAACCTTGTTAAGGACATTGGTCTGCTGCAAAAAGAGTGTTAAGGTACTTGAAGGGGACTCAAATACACACAGGTAGGTGACTTCAGCTTGATCGGATACTCTGATTCAGACTTTTATGGCGACAAAGAAACAGGGGTGTCTACTACAGGTTACACCATGAGTCTTGGATCAGGAGTTGTCTCATGGAGATCACGCAAACAGTCAGTTCCAGCAGATTCCATGACTGAGGCAGAATATGTGGCAGCAGCTGAAGCAACAAAGGAAATTGTGTGGCTCCGAAAAATCCTGGAAGATTTGCAGATGAAACAAATGTATTCCACACCACTCATGATTGACAACACTTCTGCAATAAAGTTGGCCAAGAACCCAAAGTTCCATGATCGAACAAAGCACATCAATACAAAATACCATCTAATTTGACATCATGTTCAGGCCAAAACCATCCATCTACATCATTGTTCCACAAATGAGAAAACTGCTGATATCTTCACCAAAGCACTTGGAAGAGAAAAGTTTGAAAAGTTCGGATCGATGCTTGGGCTCACCAACATCCCTTCGGATTAAAGGGGGGAATGTTGACACCTAATCCTAAGGGTTGGGTGAGGATATTCAATTTTGTATATTAAATAATATTAGGAAATAAGGAAGGCCAAGGAGTCATTGGAAGAATGGAATCCCAATAGCCTCACCTCCATGTATAAATGCATGTACATTCTTGACTAATACACATTCGGTTGAGGAGTTACCTCTGGTTGAGCACTTCGAAGCACGACTGCCATACACGCTTTTCTTCTTCGGACCGTACTTTGCGTGCTTTTCATGAGGCAAATTTGACATATAGATCAGAAACTTTGCAGCTCTTCAGAACAGATAACTCAGATCTCACCCTTTTCTTCAGCAAAGATTCGCCAGATCACAGATCTAAACATTTCATAAACAGATCTAGAAAATACATAGTCATTTCAGATCTAGAGATCCCTCTTCATCATTTTCTTCATCCATCATCGTATTCATATGTGCATTATTTATTCAGATCTATTAATGAAATGTAACCCATTCAATGCATATATACTTCAGAGTGAAGTATTCATTCAATACCTAGACATATGCACATGCTTGCACTATGATCTTCTTCTCCTTATATAGATTTAGCCTTTGTCAATACCATGATTCAAAACCACTCAACTGCTAATGGTATTATTGGACGGGATCAAATAGATAATCCAACGCTCAATACAGTGGACCAATACCATGGTAATGTCCCCTAGTTTTATAAATTTAGAGCACAAATAGTCATACGCTACTTGTCACGTACATTTCCGCGTACATACCTACTTCGCCTTTACAAACCCGCGTATGCTTTGTGACATACCATTTTTATCATTATTCTCGCACTTACTGGAATTTATTTCTCTATTACTTCTGAGTTGCTCTATAGATACATCAGATTTACATCATTAATAAACTCATCAAGTCAATTTCCATCAAGGACAACTTTATCAAGAAGGTTGCCATCAAATTTTATCAAGTAGGTTTCCATCAAGGACAACACTCTGCATCATATTGCCAACAAGATTATCCTAAAGAAGATTTAGGAAGATGTGTAATTATTGAATAAGTATATTTTTTTTCACTAGGATGAACAAAAACTGAAGAGGTACTAGTATTATATGATGTAATGTGATTAATAGATTCAAAATATTCACTAGCCATACATTATTAGTGGCCATCCTTCTAGTGCCAAAATTGTTGACAGGGGGGGAATTCCCAATTGAAACTATTTTAGTATTGGCCTAATCGGGGTCCCAATCATACCCCTTTTCATTGAAGTGGTTGTATACTCTCAGGAAATAAGTATTAGCTTCCTATTCTAACTTAAAACTAAACTGAACAAATGCTAAAACTAAACTAAATTAGCGAAAATATATTACATATATTAATATTTACAATTAATTACAAAAACTATACAAACTATTGTGTGTGCAAGTTAGATTTAGCCTGAAGGATCAAACAACAATGAGGGTGGGGAGATGGAGAATTCATTATAACATAATATTTAAAATAAATTTTATGTGTTTTTGAATCTGGATGGAATTTTAGTTCAGCTAGTCACACAGAATAATTTCGGGAGGACTCTTTTTCAAAAGTTTGGTATATATTTTTAATATTTTTCTTTTATATTTTCATGCAATAACTATAATAAATAAACCAAAAGGAAATCTATCTCAGGAGACAGATATGACTAAAATTGTATTGCTCAAATATCATACCTTAGCATCAAATAAAAAATAAGCATATAACATATAATAATTTTCCATCATAACAAAAATAAACTGTAACACACCATAAGCAATGTTAATCAAAATGTACTAATATTCATAACAAGTAAATATGTAAAAAAAATATAGGATTAATACGAGATACATCAATTAAATAATTAAAATGAATGAATTATATCAAATGCATAAATGAGGAACACATTTAATTCCAAAATTTGGTCTTCAAAAAATTTCAAGCCACAATTTGATTATAAAATCCAAGTCTTGAGTCTGAACAATTTTGGACCCTTACACCAACGTAATGGATCATATAAATACTAAAATAAAATAATATAAGATCTAGTTTTAGCTTTTAAAAATAGAAAATCTCCAATATTTTCTCTAAGAAATAATAATTCTAAAATAATATTTGATCCTTATCAAAAAAATATTTCTCCTGTAAAGTGGAAGGCCATTTTAATATTCCTTCTCGTCTTCAGAATATTTATATTTAGTGGGAAATAGATTCAAATAATTTGCTTGGATGAAGGTCAACCAATCTGTGAACAATTAGATGATTGCAGAGAAATGAACTAGATGAAAGTGATCAATGTTAACATGACACATAGCTACTAAATTCCAATTATATATATTTTCTTCTTCTTATATCTAGTAGAAAATATGGAAATTTATTTAATTTTCTCAAGTGGAAATTGGAGAAACTTCTAAAATTCCTGTAGATTCCATATTTTAATTAATTTTCTTGTTTTCTCATCCTTTGTCCTTTTAGCTTCAATCTTTTGTTGATTCATAATTTCAAGTATATATCCTCTCAATGATTTAGATCTTGGTAAATCAAACTCTTCTTTGAAATCAGATCCAACATCCCATACTGAGTTACAATGCTCAATCTCTCTTTTAGTCCATTCCTAAATTTCTTTTGAATCCAATTCTCTCTGATTTGAAGAAACAAACATCAATAATTTATCTCTCTTGGAGACTTTAGGAATATGTTGAGGCTCCAAATATTTTTTCCAATCTAGAATTAATGTGAATCTCTCCTTACTGTTTTTTTCTTCTTCAACAAGATATTCAACTCAATCTTTTAGATTCACAAATTATTGATAAAATATATAGATTTTATCCATCTATTTATAAAATTTGGTCTGATCTTTTTGTAATATTTGATTAATCTGCAAGGATTTTTTTATAACATATTCGTACTTAGATCAATATCATGACTATGTTTAATTGAAGTTGGAGAGCTTCAATTTTTTGATTTAATGTTGTATTCATCACCTCAATATTACTATTAGCTTCGTCTTTTATAATTCATATCTAATCTTCATGAAATTTCCTTATATCTTCTACCTATTGGGCATGCTTGATTTCTAATTATTTTATTTTTCTTTGTAATTCATTTTTCAAGATAGCCCTTTCAATAGAAAAGCCTCCTTCAAGAGATGCAACTTGAGGCTGCCACTTTTCTTCACTGAAAACTTTTCTTTTCTTCACTTTTTCTTCTAATTTTTTACTCTTTGTGGTTTCTTCTGATATGTTTTTGAGAGGTGACTAATTGAATGTTGTTGGTAATTGACAAGATTTCCAAGATCATGTGATGAATCTTCATATTTTTCTTTTACATCACCTGATGCCTTCCAATTGAATTTAAATATTGTTTAAATCCATCTAACTTCCTCTCTTTTTTTTTTCCTTACAACATACTTTAATTTTTTTTAAGTTAAAATAATATTCATTCAGAGAGGGAACAATTTATGATACTAGTTCAATCTCAGAGACAAGCTTAAAAAGAGAAGAAATTAATGGAATATTTGTACAATAAGATTCATGGAAGCCTTAGAAAGCTCGATAGATTTCATTACCTATTATGTTGACTCATTTTCCTTGTCAGGGATGCCCAACAGTGTTGACTGAACAATTTCTTGTTTATCCTTATCTTCATAAATATCTATTTTCCCAATTTTTCCTGGGTATTTATTTGAGAATATTATTGATTGATCTCCTCAGGAGGATCAAGATCAATTATATCTCTAGAAAGGGTTCCTTTTTTTATTGTTTGTTTTGCTTGCTCCATAGTGTCCTATTTTTTCTATTCTCCTCTGTGATTTTCTGGCTTTCTTTCCATTTATCTTTTGTTATATCATATTTACCAACTTCCAAACTAGTCGATTCATGAATTGTAACAAAAACATTAGAAACATTTTCAATTTGTGTTTCCTGATTTTTTTCAGATGAAGAGGTTGGTTCTTAAGGGTTTGATTAAATTGATATTTTTATATATTCAAGAGATTTGAGATCTTCAAAATAGATAGAAGAGTGAAGAATTTTATTTTTTACGAAGGATTCATAAGTGTTCTCTCTATACACTTGAATTTTGGACCTATCCCCATTATTCATTGATTTACCTATGTTAATTGCTTGATCAAAATTAACAATATTTGTAAAGACATAATCAAAGGGAGGTTGTTGATCTATAAAAGTTTTGATATAACTAAAAGCTTTGTAATGGTCATTGATTATACCACAAGGATCATAATCATAATGAAGAAATGTGTACAACCATATATATTAGAGTTCTTTAACTTATTTATTTGAATGTCCTCTATCTTTAAAACTCACATTTCCAAGTTTGATTGGAAAAATAGGCCAAATTTTCTTTCAGTCTACTTAATTTATTGGCTTGATCGTGAAAAGAAAATTGATTTTCTATCTCCCTTATAGAAATTGTTTTAGGAATGTACCATGGAAAAATATGAGGATTGACTTCACTACCATATACTCTTGTGTAAGTGAACAATTCATCAATGAAGAAGTCACTGAGTCACAAATTTATTCTTATGCTTCCTTAATATATTGACCGACTCTTAGAGGAGTTTCCCGAAAAACAACCTCATGTAAAGTTATCATGACATAATTGTAGATATCATAAAAATTAACCTTGAAAGTTGTGTCACAAAGAACCAAGGAGTCATTCTGAATGGCTTGTTGGTGCCCAGAGGAATAGTTCTATTTAATGAGTGGGAAAGGAACTAAGGAAATTACTATATCCATGAGATAGGATGACATGAAAAACATTTTCTTCTAACCTGGAGGGGATAAAAGTGATAATTTAAGGGCATTTGATAGAATCGTAGATGGAATATAACCCAATTAAATATTTTTGATTCATGATGGATATTATGAATCAAAGGAATCCACTGGACTTTACAGTGGTTAGGGTTTTTCTCTCCATAAAACCTGGATAACATCTTGATAATAAACCTAAAATGTTTCTTGAAGATGGAAATAGGATAATCTTTAGCCATTTTTAGTTTATGCCCTTTTGACTCCCTCAACCAATTCTTAATAACTTTGTTGTAAACCTTATTTTCTCCTTAAGAAGTGTATTGTTGAAATTATCTAGAAATTTTGTAGTAATGAAGGCTTATGAGGGACTTAGTTTATAAATTGAAATGAGGACATCAAGTTTCCAAGATTTTATTACATTCTTATTGTAATATACAACCAAAAAAGTGGGAATATGCACATGCGCTCGAATCTAGGAAATCATAACATAATACTAGAAAATATTGTCCCTAACAACAACCTTATGCAAATATGTTCTTCTAATATTTTCAAATGGATAATTTCTTTCCCCATTTGAACTGTCTCACTGTAACCATTCATTTTCTTCAAATAAATTGAAAATTTCTTCCCATTTAACCTTACTTGCATCCCTTGTTTTGAAATTTTTGCCAGGGATGAGTGTAAGGTCCACATTATAGTAGTCGGGTCACAAAATATCTACTCCTTTCATCTTCTCCTTAATATCTTCAAATACTTGCCTAGATGTAGTATATTTTATCTTCCCCATTTTTTGACCTCCATGTAGAATTAACCAAGAAAATTAAGTTTTTTTTTATCACAATAACAACTAATTTACTGATCATAGGCTTTAAAACGATAAATACTCATTAGGATTTGAAAACAAATGAGTCACAATTTCACTATCTTTGACCGATATTTACAATCTCATATTGTATTTTTTAGCGAAAATTTGAGACACAGGGTAAATTAAACTTGTAAAATTTTGAAGGTAGAGAAGGGGAAATCTTTGGAAAATCCTTGCAAAGTGCATGGATTAAATTATATGGAAGGTAAATAAATTCACATAAATGCGACATGACTGGAAATTTTTTCTAAAAAAATGAGGTAAGGTCATGAAGGTGGGAGTCAAAGATGAAATTCATTCAAATGTGAAAAACTTGAACGAAGTTATGACTTACAACCTGATATTTTAATTTGTCAAACTATATCAAAAATATATAAAAACAAAAAGGAACTTTAGTCACGAAATAGTAAAATATATAATTTTTTTATTTATAGTCGGGAAATTCATGGGTCAGGTGGTGAGGGGTATATCAAAATACCTTTTGACATTATTTTTTCTAACTACAAATTGAAGTGAAGTCGGGAGTACTAACAGAGGTGGGAGGTCAGACAATCAGGAGGAGAAACACAAATCAAAGATATAAAATAGTCCCGACTTCCACCTGTGATAGTTCAGGATAAAAAAAGGTCTAAAGGTCGAGTAGTTGGGGCCACTAATATTGTTTAGAAAAATAAAAAATTCTAACCTTCAGCTTTCTAGATTTGAATTGTATTTTTAGATTAAATTTTATTTGTTTTCTTGTTTTTTTTTAATTAAAAAAAAAGGATTTTAGAAAAACATTTTTTTCTTAGATATGGTCCTCATTTTCTTTATTTTAAATGAAACTAAAAAATTAGAAGGTTTTTATAATCCTAACATCATGGTGGAGTACAAGAAGCATCAAATGACCAACCTACATGGTCCATCAACATCTAACCCATAAGTAATTGGAAGCATAGCCATCACCATTGTCAAAAAAGTGATTCTCATCCAACCATCATTTTTCTTACTTCCTTCACTTATACTTTTATCCCATGTATCAATTTTCTTAAATTTTATACTTTTATAAATATCCCCCTTCTTTGATATGAACATATAATTGATTGTGGGGAATATGTTGGAGGACCTAGTTGACTTAATCGACTATCCTAATCAATTCAACACGTAGAAGATTGTGTTGCAAGTCAATCGACTCCCTAGTCGAGCAGACCAATAGAGTCAGTTTAGTAAATTCATTTTAGATATTCAAACTATTGTAACTGAATAGACAATTACAATATTTTAACCATATGAAATAACTTTACCAAACTAACTCAGTTCGTTGACTCGACTTACAATACAATATTCTACGTGTTCAATCGATTAGGAGAGCATATATATATATATATATATATATATATATGCAACTCTATGTACTAGTATGGATTGGTTGTTGAGGATATATAATATGAGTATAGATTTGTTGGCTCTCCACTTCTTTGTATCTCTTTAGTCTTCTATGTTTTACATATGTCTATTTATTTTACATGTTTTTCCTTCCTATTGGTAACCAATGCATATTTTTCACTAGATTACAATAGATCCCCATTCCAAAAATTGTGATACCTCTTACATTCACTAGGCCCAATAAACCATTGGTAATATAAGAATCCTCTTGAAGCCAACATCTAATGCTAATGAAAAATGTAGAAATTTTACTGCAGAGAATCAATCTTACTAAGAAGAAAAACTAAAATTACTAACAACAACAAAAATCAAACATGAAAACATAACACCATGTTTACCCCAAGAAAACCCCAACTCCAGGGAAAACTCAAGCTAATAAAATCCCATTAGATCCTCAGCCAAATTCCTTTCTAAGCCGACCAAGTGAGCCTTCACCACTCACATCCCTTGGCCCATTACAGTAGAGTTCCTTCAAGTCTTTTAAAGGCTCCATTACATGAATTTTATGGGAACTGTTCCACCCCCTCGTCCCATTTTTTGAATTTTCTTCATATAATAGTAGATTCATTCTTGTGTACAGAGAATGATATATATAAAAATGATGAAAGGGGACTGAAAATCATTGCATAACCTAAAAGGAACATGCATACACATTTGGCGTGTAGCTAGAGTTGTCTTGGGTTCCAAAATTGGCATTAAAAATGGTGGATCCACTGTGTGAAGCTCTGGGTAGACGTGGCTGACACAAAAAATAGTGGAAAAACAATTATAATGGCTACAGGTGGAACCCACCCTGTGGGATTTCCCAAAAGAAATTTTTAATGGGAAGAAAGTTAAGCACCAAGATATGAAGACTAGGATGACATCCTCTAGATGATGGTACCTCGGCGAAGGAACCCTGGAGGACCCATAGGGTGCATAAAAGAGAAGAGTTGAGATATAAAGTAGTAGGAGAGGTCCACCTAACCACAACAACATGAAAAATTTATAAAGGGTTCAAGAAAGAAAGCTTTGGGTTGAATTTGAGTGGGCTAGGTCCACCCGAAAGTAACACCCCTGTGGTGTATCTTGAGGAACAAACAAATGGAAAGGAAATTTACAAGAAGAAGAAAGAAAAGCGGAAGGGGTACACCCCCACATTGAATTAAAATACTAATTGATGAGCTAATAACTGGTGGATCGTCGTTGAATCTAAGTCTTCCTTGTACTGGAAAGAGTTTTGGTGGGGTAACTAGCATGGTGTATAAGCCAACGCTAGCCCCCAAAACGTTAGTTTTAGCAAGTGGATATAGAATTTTGACAGTCAGGATTGATTCTAGGGGGCTCAATCCCATATCCCCACCCAATTAATTCACCCCACGAGAGTGTGGGGGACCACGTGCGCCACCGAAGTGCCAGCTCACCAGAGAGTTCAACAAGTCAGTGTGACAACTGCAAGGCCAAGTTCCTTCCCTCCTCCACTTCCCATCCAACCCCATAGCTCCATGTGTCTTCTGTAGTCCTCTCCCCACCATAATCTCATCCACGCATCACTCCATCATTCCCTCCACCTATAAAACCATTATTCCTGACCGTTGTGATTTCGAATTTGTTTCTTGCGAGTGGCGTCCTCCTATCTCTCTCATATTCCCGATTTCGGTTCAAGCCACCAGTGCAGAGCACCTCCGACACCCCAAATCACCTCCATGCCAAATTATTTTCAGTCACCAGGTAATCCAAAATCTTACACCATTTAATCATTTTCCTCATGTTAAAAATGAAAAATCCAACGCATAAAATCCCAAAATATGGGAAAATGAAACCCCCAGCCACACTGAACCTTTTATGGACACAGAGGCTGAAATTTGTGACCCCTTCTTCTCCTACTCTTTCGACTGCATAATATTTTTTCCCTAATTATGATTTCTTATTGAATTTCCTCATGTAAGGTGTAATGCATTAATATTACAAACTTAGCACAAATTTTAAAATTTAGTCCATAAATAAAATTGTTTACTCTGAGCTTCTTTGTGTTTATGTGAGGGGCATAACAAAGTAGTTCTATGAAACAAGCCTCATACTTAGGCATTGAGAAACTACCCTACTTCAGTGAATTAAATTCATTCAAGTCTCTTTCGATGAACTCCTCTGATATGTAGCATTCTCTAAAACTTTCTTCATATAACTCCTCAGTTACCTCTGAGATATCCATCCCCAACTAGGTTAATAATATCGTCCACCAAAGTATGCACTTTTTTTTAATTGGAATACACCCATATTGGCCTTTAAATTTGAGGTTTACTCCCTCAAAGTGTAGCACATAACCATGTTTTATAGCCATGCCTCTATATTTTGTCCATATTCAAACCCCCAAAATTCCATAAATTTTACCTTTTCCAAATATTAATTCCCATCATTTCTTGCTGGGTTTTTGGGCCCTTCGTTTCCTATAACATGTCCTCCTTGGTCCCATTCTAGATGGGTTATTAGTGTCTCTGACATGTGTTAGAATGGTCTCGTTATGATAAACTTTTTTAATTCAGATAAACTGAAGTTAATTGTTGCATGTCTCATTACTTCATATTTATCGCAATGCAAGAATTTGATATTGAACAAAAAAAAGTTGTGGGTGCTTGAATGCTAGATTCTAGTCTCAACAACTATATTCCTTGGGTTCACCAATTTATTTGGTTTGTAATATTAAACCCTTGGGTTTATTAGTTCTTTTTGTTTATAATATTAATAACCCCTTGGGTTTATAAATCTCTAGAGTTTAAAATATTAATTCTTAGGGTTTATTAGTCTCTTGAGTTTAAAATATTAATTCTTATGCTTTATTAATTTATTGGTTTATAATATTAATATTTATCCCTTGGTTTCACCAATTCCTTTGGTTTCTAATATTAAACCCTTAGTTTTATTAGTTATTTTGGTTTATAATATTAATAATCCCTTTGGTGTATTTATCTCTTCAGTTTAAATTATTAATTCTTAGGGTTTATTCATTTCTTAGGCTTTGAGATTAAGATATTAATTATTAGGGTTTATTAATCTCTTGAGTTTTCTAATTCTTTGGCTTGGTAATATTAGGAATTAAATATTAGTCATGCACTTTAATATTAATGCATCGTCCATTGTCACATTATGAAAAGCATTGTCTCAATATTAATAATCATGTGAGTTTATCAAACGTTTTTGTTTAAGATATTAATTTGTAGGCTTTATTAATCTCTTATGTTTTTCATATTGATCCCTTCGCCTTATTAATCCCTTAGGTTTTTAATATTTATCCCTTGGGTTCACCAATTCCTTGGGTTTATAATATAAAAACCTTGGGTTTATCAGTTCTTTTCGTTTATAATATTAAACCACCATTGGGTCTTAGAATCTCTTGAGTTAAAAATATTAATTCTTAGGGTTTTTTAATCCCTTGTGTTTTTAATATTGGTCCCTTAGGTCTTTAATATTTATCCCTTAGAGTCACCAATTCCTTTGGTTTGTAATATCAAACCCTTGGTTTTATTAATTCCTTTTGTTTATAGTATTAATAACCCCTTGGGTTTATTAATCTCTCGAGTTTAAAATATTAATTCTTAGGGTTTATTAATCTCTTGAGTTTAAAATATTAATTATTAGGGTTTATTAATTTCTTGGTTTATAATATTAATATTTATCCCTTGGGTTTATTACGTATTTTGGTTTATAATATTAATAATGTCCTTGGTTTATTAATCTATTTAATTTAAAATATTAATTATTAGGGTTTATTGATTTCTTAGGTTTTTAGGTGTAAAAAATTTATTCTTAGGGTTTATTAATCTTTTGTGTATTTAATATTCATCCCTTGGCCTTATTGATCCTGTAGGTTTTTAATATTTATCCCTTGGGTTCACTGGTTCATTTGGTTTATAATATTAAACCCTTGCGTTTATTGGTTCTTTTGGTTTATAATATTAATAATCCCTTGGGTTTATTAATCTTTTGAGTTTAAAATATTGATTATTATAGTTTATTAATCTCCTAGGTTTTTGAGTATGAAATATTAATTCTTAGGGTTTAGTAATTTCCTATCTTTTTAATATTAATCCAGTGCCTTATTGATCCCTTGGTTTTATTATTTCCTTGGGTTTTTAATATCAATCCATTGGGTTTATTAATCCTTTAGTTTTTTAGTTTATTGGGTTTATAATATTAGCAATCCCTAAATTTAAATTTTCTCTTCGGTTTATAATATTAATAATCATATGAGTTTATAATTCATTTTTATTTAAAATATTAATTCCTAGGCTTTATTAATCTCTCCTCTTTTTAATATGGATCCCTTGGGCTTCTTGATCTCTTAGATTTTTAATATTTTTCCCTTGGGTTTATAATATTAAACCCTTGACCTTATTAGTTCTTTTTTATTATAATATTAATAATCCCTTGGTATATTGGTAAGAGATATATACTTATCATAAATAGTAATAAAAAAATAGTATTATGTTATATTTTAATTTTAGTATAGTTTGACTTATAACAATTAATGTATTGAAAAAATTTAATAATATTTTATTATTATATATTTTATTATCAAATAGTAAATATTAAATATATATATGTGTGTGTGTGTGTGTGTGTGTGTGTGTGTGTGTGTGTGTGTGTGTGTTTAATTGATTAGATTTGGATCAACAACCTAAGTGATAGCTCAAAATTCAAAGTGTTCGGAAGTGTGTCGAACTTGAGCGACCGGATAGATCTCGTCTTCCTAATTTTGGTACCGTGAATGGTTCGAAAAACCGACACCGTATGAAGAAGTTATCAAGATTTGAAAAGTCCAGTAAGCTGTAATTTTTGACCTTTGACCAGGTTTGAATCGGTTTTGGAAATTAAAAAAAAAAGAATATTCCAAGGAATATTCTTGGAATATTCCTTGAATATTCTTCAAAATATTCCCTGGAATATTCCTTCCAGACTAGTCAGATCATGACATGTGTTGCATTTCAATTCATTAAGGTTGGATTTTGGCCAATCAGAGGCTGCCACGTGGCCCAGGTTTGGTGGAATAAAATTTTGGTCGGACTCAACCAGGGTCGACTCCGAGACCCGTTGCCAAGCATGCCCACACATTACCATTTTCTCTACATTGGTTCTTACAACGTATAGTTCAATGGTTTAAATTAATTTGTGTTGAATTCTGATTTGGGGGTCAGAGGGGGCTAGCCACCCCATATGGTCGTAGCCCTGGCACCATGACGCTACGTTAACAAACCGTTCAACCTAACCACCAGCCAACGGTTATTGCAGTGATCACATGCCATGAATCATCGATGTGTTTGCATGGTTTACTCTGACCGTCAGTTAACTCCACTACCTCACAAACTGTTAACCACCACCATTTACATGGAGTCACATGCAACATTTACTCCAGCGTTAAGCTAACGATTTCAGTAAACATTTAAGTTGACTGCAGATTCTGAGACATGTTTCCAACTTAACCGCCCATAGTTAATGCCATTGTTAGTGCTAGTGGATAAAATGGCGTGCCCCTTGATTTTTGGGATTTGTCCAAATTTAGATTTGTTAACTATAGTTCCTCCACAATTAGTGGAGTTTTTTAGGGGTCACTGGACAAATGTTGTTTAGGCTCTATCTTGAGCTAGATCTATCCATTATGAGAGTGTGAATAGTCAATTTTCACTATCTCAGACATTCCAAACTCATTGGTGAGGGTTTTAGAGCCATAAGATAAATTTTGAGTAGGTTTTTGCTTCATAGAAGTTATAGCGGCCACGAGGGGCCAGCAACAGAAAGAGGCTTAGTCGAAGCAGCTAGAGGCCTTTCTCAGTGATCCAATAGTAAATTTTGGATGTTTCAACCATTCTAGAACTAATTATGTGGTTTGAAAATCTAGCAAAGGACTTCTGAAGGCTGAGTTTCTTCATAGAATTTCCAGGGGCCACCAAGACCATCAAGTGCCAGTAGGAGAATGAGGCCTATCCAGAGCAACCAGTAACCATTCTTAGCAAACCAATAGTCATTTCTGACTATTTTGATAATTATGAATCCACTGATGGAGTTTTCAGAATATTTTTAGGACTTATGAAATTTGATATGCTTCAAATAATTTTTCAGTGATCCCTAGAGCCAGGGGGTGCCACCAGGTGTTGGAGGCGAAACCAAAGTAGTCGGAGGCCAATTTATTAAAAAGAATAGTCTTTTCTGACTATTTTTGATATTATGAATCCATTGAAGGGATTTTTGGAGTCCATTGGAGAATTTTTAAGGTTGAGAATCCACAAGGAAGTTTTGGGCAACCCAGCACCAACAGTGGATGGAAGCCTAGATTGGGGATGTAGTGCTCATTTTGAGAAAATTATCAGTATATTTTGGAGGTATGATATGTGTTGGAGATAGTAGGTGGGGTTTCAAGGACAAAAAATTATTTATTAAATGTTTAGTGCCACAGAGAAGCTCAGGAAAGCTTAAGGCACCGACAACAGAAATCAAGTCCAAGGGGACCTAGATATTTCGTCAAAGTGATGACAGCCATGATCAAGGGTAGGATGATATTCTAAACCCAATGGTAAAACCCAAATAACCATTGGAGTTAAGTATTTACTTGTGAAATAATTTATACATCATAATCCCAAAGATCCAAGTCAATCTGAATGACCTCAAGGAGACATAGCCCACAATATTCGGGTTAACTCCCAAATAACCATTGGAGTTAATTATTTACTTCTAAAAGAATTTATAAATAATAATCCCAAAGATCCAAGTCAATTTGACAAGAGCTCAAGGAGACGTGTCCCACGATATTTGGGTGAAATCCTTTATTAAATTTGTTGTTATTTATTGAAGCTTATTTGTTGCATTATATGGTTGTTGCACATGCTTAATATCAACAAAAACAAATGTTCTTAAATCACTTAAACAGTTAAAATACATACACTTGTTTTCAAGTATAAAATTCCGTACAGTCATATATAAGCAAGATCGTTTGTTTGTTTAACTGAGTGGGAGGTGCTTGCACATAATAATTTCAAGTTATCCACCCATTTTCAGATCAATTTCATATTAGAGAAACTTTTTCTTGCTTGACAGAGAACTAGGTTGCTTGTTTGAATTGAAAGGTGTTTAATAGTGAAAATAATTTGATTGTTTGCAAATTGGCTGTTGCTTACAAGTTTGAGTTTGCTAGAGGTGAAGGGAAAGCTAATTCTAGTTAAGAATAGAAAAGGACAAGAAGGAATAAGGGTTGAAGGCATCTTCCTTACCCAAAGGACCTCAAGGCAACCCTTGAAGCACAAACCCTCCCGATGATTATTTCTTTGCAAAAGGACATTTGAAGAAAAGCTTGAATATACAACCATTTTGTTCAGAAGATTTTTCAATTTTTTTGAAATCTTTGTGAATTTTGTTGAAGTTATTTAGTTCATTTTCATAAGATGACAACTTCTTCAAGTGAGGTTTCAAAATCCTCCTCCTTCACAATATTCTTCGATGAATACAAGAAGAGATACTTTTACATCCTGAAGGATATGGTGAAAATTATGTTAGAAGACAGAAGGGAAAGCACTAGACTTCATGATAAATTGGTTGCTATGAAGCAAGAGAAAGAAGGACTTCTTCAAAGAATGAATGAGATGGAGATGTAGCTCTATCAAACCCAATAGGCCTTAACCAATAACATGCTTGAAGCAGAGCTAATTCACTCAAATTTGTCTTCAAATTCCTCTTCAGATAGATGTATAGGTTCATTTGAAAATCACACTAGAGGTATAGGGTCCAAGTCGATGTTTAAAATGGGCTATGAAGGCAAGGGTCCAAGAAAAAATGCACAAGGCATGATTGATCCTATTTTGGTTGAGGAAATACCTAAGAAGTTTGGTATAGGCTATGTTCAATATTATGGGGAAAAATATATAGCCATGAAAGCATTTGAGGCAACTTCAAGAAAAAAAAAATTCCAAGTTCTAAACCACAAACATGTCAAGTTTGTTTTCAAGTTGATTGCCATTTTTTAAAGCCTATGTTGCAGTAAGATGTTTGTAGACTTGTAGCTTATGGCGAGCAAGAGAGTTCGGACAACTATCAAGACGTGAACACTGATGTTAGTCCTTAAAAGAAAGCTGAAACCTCTACAAGTTCATCTCCTCATGAAGCTATAAAATATGGACATGCAAAGCAGCATTTGAGGTATAATTCTTCCCATAGTAAATTTGATTATTATTCTGATAAGAATCTCAAATCTGCATGCTTGAATGGAAGAAAGAGTTGTTTTGCATATTATGGTCTGTGTAACCATGATGTTTCAAAATGATGGAAGAGGATGAAGGCATACAAGAAACGGTTGAGGCAAAGGAAACTTGCAAAAAAGGTGCAAAATACTTGCACACATTGCTAGAAGAAGGGTCATTTTGTTTCCCAATGTTGGACTTTGAATCCAACTAATCATCCTAAGCATTTTCCGCAAGAGGATAAAAATACTGGTGAAATTGGAACCAAAGATTCCATCATTGATTTGAAAACAGATGTTTCACATGAAGAATATTTTCAGTAGCAAAAATTTCCATGGAAGTGGCTTGGTAAGAAGTGGTTTGACTTCTTTACACACTAATACATACATTCATTTGTACATATGCAAATTTCAGTAATGTATGCATCTACTCTGTTGGAAACTTATGTTTGTTTGAGCCACCTTGGATCGATGAACAAGGACATGATGTTCAGCTACCTTCTATAAATTTATCGCCAGACATTTCTGGGTGAATTCAAGGAAGACAATTCTTGACAGGAGGACAAGAGCATTCGAGAAGGGGAAGTGTTGACTACCTTCGAGTTGTGGTTCAAACACACTAATCCATGCAAGGAAAAGTGTATGGAGGCTGAAAGAGTGAGGGAATTGTACTCTCATCTACCAAACAGATCAAGTAATCATTCTTTTGGGGTCCAAAAGATTCCTAATGGGGAGGTGTGATTAGATTTGGATCAAGGACCTAAGTGATAGCTCAAAATTAAAAGTGTTCAGAAGTGTGTCGAACCTGAGTCACCAAATAGATCTCATCTTCCTAATTTTGGTGCTATGAACGTTTTGAAAAACCGAAATCGTATGAAGAAGTTATCGCGATTTGAAAAGTCCAGTAAACTGCAATTTTTCACCATTGACTAGGTTTGACTGGGTCTTGGAAATTAAAAGAAAAGAATATTCCAGGGTATATTCCTAGAATATTCCTAAAATATTCCTCGAAATATTCACCATAATATTCCTTCCATACCAATCAAATCATGATACGTTTCGCAGTTTAATTCATTGATGTTGGATTTTAGCCAATTAGAGGTTGCCACGTGGCCCAGGTTTGGTGGAATAAAATTTTTGTTAGACTCCACCTGAGTCGACCTCGAGACCTACTTCCAAGAATGCCCATGTGTTACCATGTGCACTACGTTGGTTCTTACAATGTATTTTTCAATGGTTAATTTAACTTGTGTTGAATTCCGATTTTGGGGTCGGAGGGGGCCAGCCCCCCCCCCCCCCATATGGTCATAGCCCTAGAACCACGTCACTACGTTAACAAATCGTTCGACCTAACCGCCAACCAATGGTTATTGTAGTGATCACATGCCACCAATAATCGATGTGTCCATGTTATTTTCTCTGACCATCAGTTAAATCCAATACACTGCAAACCGTTAACCTCTGTCGTTTGCATGCAGTCACATGCAACGTTCACTCCAATGTTAAGCCGACAATTTCGGTAAACATTTAAGTTGACCGCAAATTCTGGGACATGAGTCGAACCTAACCACCCATAGTTAATGCCACAGTTAGTGCTGGTGGATAAAATGGCGCGCTCCTTAATTTTTGGTATTTGGCCAAATTTAGTTTGGTTAACTGCAGTTCCTCCACAATTAGTGAAGCTTTTTAGGGGCTACTGGACAAATGTTGTTTAGGCTCTATCTTGAGCTACATTTGTCCATTCTGAGAGTGTGAATAGTCAATTTGGACTATCTCAAACAATCTATACTCATTGGTGAGGGTTTTAGAGCCATTAGAGGACGTTTGAGGAGGTTTTTGCTTCATAGAAGTTCTAAGGGCCACCAGGGGTCAACAACAGAAAGAGGCTTAGCCAAGGCAGCTAGAGGTATTTCTCAGTAATAAAATAGTAAATTTTGGATGTTTAAGACATTATGGAAATAATTTCGTGGTTTTATGATCCATAAAAGGACTTCTGAAGTCTGAGTAGCTTCAGAGAAGTTTCAGGGGCCACTAGGACCATCACGTGCCAGCAGAAGAATGAGGCCTATCTAGAGCAGCCAATATCCATTCTCAGCAAACCAATAATCATTTATGATTGTTTTGATACTTCTGAATCCATTGATGGAGTTTTTAGAAGCTTTTTAGGACTTCTAAAAGTGGATATGCTTCAGAGAAGTTTTCAATGATCCCTAGAGCCAGGGGTGCCACCAAGTGTTGGAGGCGTAACTAGAGCATCCAGAGGCCAATTTATGCAAATTAATAGTATATTCTGACTATTATTGACATTATAAATCCTTTGAAGGGATTTTTAGAGTCATTTAGATACTTCTAAAGGTTGAGAAGGCACAAGGAAGTTTCAGGCAGCCTAGGGCCAATAATGGATGGAGGCCTAGATTGGGGACGTAGTGCTCATTTTGAGAAAATTATCAGTCTATTTTGGAGGTCTGATATGTGCTAGAGATAATAGGTGAGGTTTCAGGGATAGAAAAGGATTTCCTGAAGGGTTAGTTCCATAGAGAAGCTTAGGGAAGCTTAAGGCACTGACAACAGAAATCAAGTCTACAGGGACCTAGATCTTTCTTCAGAGTGATGAAAACCATGATCAGGGGTATGATGATATTATAAACCCAATGGTACAACCCAAATAACCATTTGAGTTAAGTATTTACTTGTAAAATAATTCATACATCATAATCCAAAAGAGCCAAGTCAATCTAAATGAGCTCAAGGAGACGTAGCCCACGATATTCAGGTGAACTCCCAAATAACCATTGGAGTTAAGTATTTACTTGTGAAAGAATTTATACATCATAATCCCAAATATCCAAGTCAATTTGACAAGAGCTCAAGGAGATGTAGCTCACGATATTCGGGTGGAATCCTTTATTAAATTTGTTGTTATGTGTTGAAGCTTATTTGTTGCATTATATGGTTGTTGCACATGCTTAATATTAGCAAAAACAAATGTCCTTAAAGCACTTAAACAATTAAAAGACATACACATGTTTTCAAGTATTAAATTCCACACAGTCATGTATACATGTATAAGAAAGATCGTTTATTTGTTTAACTGAGTGGGAGGTGCTTGCGCATAAGCATTTCAAGTTATCCACCCATTTTCAGATCAGGTTGGTATCGGAGCAAAGTTTTCTTGCTTGAAAAAGCACTAGGTTGCTTGTTTGACTTGAAATGTGTTTAACATTGCAAAGAATTTGATTGTTTGCAAACTAACTGTTGCTTACAAGTTTGAGTTTTCTAGAGGTGAAGGGAAATCTACTTCTATCTAAGTTCAGAAGACGACAAGAAGGAAGAAGGGATGAAAGGGATGAACGCATATTCCTTACCCAAATGACCTCAAGGAAACCCTTGAAGCACAAACCCTCTTGATGATTCTTTATTTGCAAAAGGCTGCTTGAATAAGAGCTTGAATTTACAACAACTTTTTTCAGAATCTTTGTCAATTGTTTTTGAAAGCTTTATGAATTTTAATTGAAGTTATTTAGTTCATTTTCTTAAGATGAAAACTTCTTCAAGTGAGGTTTCAAAATCCTCCTCCTTCACAAGATTCTTTGATGAAGACATGAAGAGATACTTCTACATCCTAAAGGATATGGTGCAAATTATGTATGAAGACAGAAGGGAAAGCACTATACTTCATGAGAAATTGGTTGCTATGAAGCAAGAGAAATAAGGACTTCTTCAAAGAATGCATGATATGGAGATGCAAATCCATCAAGCCCAAGAGGCCTTAACCAAGAACATGCTTGAATCAGAGGTAATTCACTCAAATTTGTCTTCAAATCCCTCTTCAAATAGATGTGTAGGTTCATTTCAAAAGCACACTAGAGGTATAGGGTCCAAGTTGATGTTTAAAATTGGCTATGAAGGCAAGGGTCTAGGAAAACATGCACACGACATGATTGATCCTATTTGGTTAAGGAAAGACCTAAGAAGTTTGGTCTAGGCTATGTTTAATATTATGGCGAAAAATCTACAGCCATGAAGGAATTTGAGACAACTTCAAGAAGAAATTTTGTTCCAAATTCTAAACCACAAACATGTCAAGTTTGTTTTCAATTTGATTGCCATTGTTTAAAGCCTATGTTGCAACAAGATGTTTGTAGACTTGTAGCTTATGGAGAGCAAGAGAGTTCAGACAGCTATCAAGACATGAACACTGATGTTAGTATTCAAAAGAAAGCTAAAACCTCTAAAATTTCATCTCCTCATGAAAGTATAAAGGATGGAAATGCAAAGTAGCATTTGAGGTATAATTCTTCCCATAGTCAAGTTGATTATGTTTCTGATAAGCATGTCAAATTTGCATGCTTGAATGGAAGAAAGAGTTGTTGTGCATATTGTGGTCTTTGTAACCATGATGTTTGAAAATGCTGGAAGAGGATCAAGGCATACAAGAAATAGTTGAGGCAAAGGAAAATTGCAAAAAAGGTGCAAAATACTTGCACACATTGCCAAAAGAAGGGACATTTTGTTTCCCAATGTTGGACATTGAATCCAACTAATCATCCTAAGAATTTGTAGCAAGAGGATAAAAAGACTGGTGAAATTGGAACCAAATATTTCATCATGGATGTGAGAATAGATGTTTCACATGAAGAAGATTTTCAGCAGCAAAAATCACCATGGAAGTGGCTTGGTAAGAAGTGGTTTGAATTCTTGACACAATAAGACATACATTCATTTGTACATATGCAAATTTCAGTTATGTATGCATGTATTATCTTGGAAACTTATGTTTGTTTGAGCCACCTTGGATCAATGATCAAGGACATGGTGTTCAACTACCTTTTATAAATTTCTTGCGAGAAATTTCTAGATGAATTCAAGGAAGACAATTCTTGACAGGAGGACAAGAGCATTCAAGAAGGGGAAGTGTTGACTACCTTTGAGTTTTGGTTCAAAGGCACTAAGTCATGCAAGGAAAAGTGCATGGAGGCTGAAAAAGTGAGGTTTTTGTACTCTCATCTACTGAACATATAAGATAATTAGTATTTTGGGGTCCAAATATTCCTAATGGGGAGGTGTGATCAAATTTGGATCAAGGACCTAAGTGATAGCTCAAAATTAAAAGTGTTCAGAAGTGTGTCAAACCTAAGCGAACGGATAGATATCGTCTTCCTGATTCTTGCGCCATGAACGGTTCGAAAAAGTGACACCATATGAATAATTTATCGCAATTTGAAAAGTCCAGTAAACAACAATTTTTGACCTTTGACCAGGTTTGACTGGGTTTTGGAAATTCAAAAAAAGAATATTCCAGGGAATATTCCTAGAATATTCCCAAAAATATTCCTTCCAGACCAGTCAGATCATGACACGTGTTGCAGTTTAATTCATTGAAGTTGGATTTTTGCCAATCAAATACCGCCACATGGTAGACCTAGAGGCTGCCACATGGCCCAGGTTTGGTGGAATAAAATTCTGGTCGGACTCCATTGGAGTCGACCCCGAGACTTGCTGCCAATAATTCCTGCGCGATACCTTGTGCTCTACATTGGTTCTTAAAACGTATGGTTCAATGGTTTAATTTAACGTGTGTTGAATTCTAATTTTGGGGTCGGAGGGGACCAACCCCCCCCCCCATATGGCCGTAGCCCCAGAACCACGGTATTGCGTTAATAAACTGTTCGACCTAGCCACCAACCAACGGTTATTACAATGATCACATGCCACAAGTAATCGATGTGTGCACACAGTTTAATTCAACCGTCAGTTAAATCTACTACCCCGCAAACTGTTAACCTCCACCATTTACATGCAGTCACATCCAATGTTTACTCCAACATTAAGCCAACAATTTTGGTAAACATTTAAGTTGACCACAGATTCTGGGACATGTGTCCAACCTAACTGCCCACAATTAATGCCATGGTTAGTGTTGGAAAATAAAATGGCACTCCCCTTAATTTTTGGGATTTGGCCAAATTTAGTTTGGTTAACTACAATTCCTCCACAATTGGTGGAGCTTTTTAGGGGTCACTGAACAAATGTTGTTTAGGCTCTATCTTGAGCTAGATTCATCCATTCTACGAGTGTGAATAGTAAATTTCAACTATCTCAGACATTCCTGGCTCATTGTTGAGGGTTGAAAAGCCATCAAAGGAGTTTTGAGCAGGCTTTTGATTCAGATAAGTTCTAGGGACTACTAGGGCCACCACGAGCCAGCAACAGAAAGAGGCTTAGCCAGGGCAGCTAGAGGCCTTTCTTAGTAATCCAATTGTCAATTTTGTATGTATCATACATTATATAACTAATGGTGTGGTTCTCAAATCCATAAAAGGACTTCTGAAGGCCTATTTTCTTCATAAAAGTTCCAGGGACCACCAGGACCATCAAGAGCCAGCAGGAGAATGAGGTCTATCTAGAGCAGCCAGTATCCATTCTCAGAAAACCAATAGTCATTTATGACTGTTTTGATACTTTTGAATAAATTAATGGAGTTTTCAAAAGCTTTTTAGGACTTCTGAAAGTCAAGATGCTTCAGAGACATTTGCAGTGATCCCTAGAGCTAGGGGGTGCCACCAGGTGTTGGAGGCATAACTGGAGCAGCTAGAGGTAAATTTATGCAAACGAATAGTATATTTTGACTATTTTTGACATTATAAATCCATTGAAGAAATTTTTAGAGTCATTTTGAGAATTATTAAGGTCGAGAAGCCACAGGGAAGTTTTGGGCAGCCTAGGGCCAACAGTGGATGGAGGCCTAGATTGGGGATGCAGTGCTCATTTTGAGAAAATTATCAGTCTATTTTGGAGGTCTGATATGTGTTGGAGACAGTAGGTGATTTTTCAGGGACATAAAAGGATTTCTTAAAGGGTTAGTGCCATAGAGAATCTCAAGGAAGCTTAAGGCACCGATAATAGAAATCAAGTCTAAGGGGACCTATATATTTCTTCAGAGTGATGACAGCCATGCTCAGGGGTATGATGATATTATAAAACTAATGTTACAGCCCAAATAACCATTGGAGTTAAGTATTTACTTGTAAAATAATTTATACATCATAATGCCAAAGAGCCAAGTCAATCTGAATGAGATCAAGGAGACGTAGCCCACAATATTCATGTGAACTTCCAAATAACCATTGGAGTTAAGTATTTACTTGTAAAAGAATTTATACATCATAATCCCAAAGAGCCAAGTCAATTTGACAAGAGCTCAAGGAGACATATCCCACGATATTCGGGTGAACTCCTTTATTAAATTTGTTGTTATGTGTTGAAGCTTATTTGCTACATTATATGGTTGTTTCACATGCTTAATATTAGAAAAAACTAATTTTCTTAAAGCACTTAAATAGTTAAAAGAAATACACCTTTTTTCAAGTATAAAATTCCGCACAATCATGTATAGGAAAGATTTTTTATTTGTTGAACTGAGTGGGAGGTGCTTGCGCATAAGCATTTCAAGTTATCCACCCATTTTTCAGATATTAATATATAGTCTGAATATAGTTTATATTATTAGTATATTGTAAGTAGATATATAAAATATATTGGTAATTATATTCATAAATATATAATGATTATTTTGGTAAAATACATGTGGTGGGTGGTGGATATAGGTCTATCGGTGTATATCAAACACATTAGTGAATGTGGTTGTAAATATATTTCATATACGTCTGTTGGTGTATATAAACCACATTGGTAAATGTGATTGTGCTATTAATTATTCATATCCAAATTATGCTTTTGTCCAATATATGGGCTATGGAATAAAAACATTAACTTAAGAAACAATATATGTCCCTATGGCGTAGTTGGATCAAATATTAATTACAAGAATAACACTAATAATAACACTAATATTTAGAACTAATTATGATAAAAGAAATTATTCAGTTAAACTAGAGTTAATTGTTGCATGTATCATTACTTCATATTATTCACAATGCAAGAATTTTACATTGAACAGAAGTAATTTGTGGGTGGTTGAATGCTAGACTCTAGTCTCAACAATTATAGTAAAGAGCTAGTTAATTAACTTTACAATGAGCTCTACGTTGAGGATATCTACATATAGTTTAACTATAGATAGCATGGAGATCTTCACACATAGTTTGACTATAGATTTCATGAAGTGCTTTCACTTAAGATTCATGATGCGTGCTATGGCCGACAATTCCATTACCAAATTTTTATAAAGATAGCTAAACAATGCCTCCAAGCTCATAAACAAAAACACACTAGGGAGTTGGATGTATATTTTCCTTAAACCCCGCCAATTTTCTATCAATATGGAGAGACTCGTATTCTACAGCCGTTGCCACGCTTTTCAATGATGGTGCAATATGAATTTAACATAATAATGCCATGATTTGTTACTAGGTCACCATTAGGGTTGGTAATTAATGAAATTTGATACCATGAATAAATTGAGTTGAAGTTCTACACTGTTGATGCAGGAAAAATATATAGTACATCATGGAAAAACCAAGTGATGACTTTCTAAGCTGAAGGGGGAGGATTTAAATTTTTACATGCAGAGTTATTCGATAACTCACAACAAGAAAGGTCGTAGTTTATCTGTTGACATTTTTTTTTCTTCATCACCACTGACATGATCATTTCCTATCTATACATGAGTATTTTCTATGATTTCGATAGAAAGAGGTTCATGCTTTAATTTTTGGGGACAAATGGGTTTTATGTGGAAGAAGTGTTATATCTTTCCAAAAACCCCCCAATTAAGCTCAATTCACATGATTTTTTGTAGATCAGGGAAGAACATTTAATTTTTTTATGCTAGTTAGGGCTATTGTGGAAACTAAATTCCAAAGTGTGGATACTAAATCATGCATGACTCAAGGTAGAGGATGTCTAGGTTCAATATGAAATCCTTCCATAAGAAAAAAAATTGAGAGCATGTCACATATTTCTATAAGTAATCAAGAGTCATAGCCTAGAGTCCTTGATAATGTTGGTACAATCTCAAGATAGAACCAATATGAGCTCCTTACAAAGAGATGTAGTGATAGGAATGGTTTTTGTAATCTCCAAAACTTGCACTTTAAATGTTATAAAACCTTTTCAAATTTTGGAACTTAATATTCCCATGGAAAGAATGTGTTCACTAAGAATGATATGGGATAAAGTAAATAATACAAAAAAAATTCATACACATAATACCACATACAAATCCTTTATCAAAAAAATACGTTATGTATTCCAAGTCATTGAGTTACAAGAATAATAAGTAACAATAATTTGTCTCTCTTAATTAAATAATCCTTTGAATAATTACAACCAATCATAATAATATACAATAGTTTAAGATATAATAAAAACCAAGAATATCACAATTACATATCAGATAAATTTTTCTAACATCAATGATATCAGGCACCAAGGGAGAATGGAATCTCAATCTCAAGTCCGTTGATTCTTGCACTCGCTTGATGTAGTCCTCGTACATGTGTGGATATTTCTGCATCCCATCTTAACATTGTAAAATCACCAAATGACCTCCAAACCTAATCCTTAGGCACTCTTCTTACCCATAAACCCCGAAGTTCCAATGGGGTTGTACTGTAAAGGAAGAACACTAGCAAGTGGAGGAGAACACTCTAGCTCAAGGGTGCCTACTACAAGAGCCTCAACTTCACTAGTCTCACTATAGAACTCAATAATCAATCTCACAATAACATTAGTAATGTCATCCAACAACAGGTAAAAAGGAATTCCATCTCTCATAACTTTCTCCTTTTATAGGAGGCTTCATAGATGACACTTTTCACTTCATTAAAAATAATTGTTTTTATTAATCCAATAATTTGACTAGTCACCTATCCATGCATTATCCTCTCACCGAGGCTCTCTTAAATCATTTTCTTAGTTTCCTATTAAAAATAATATTTTCCCTCATGTCCACATGATTCCCTACTTCTTCTCCCAGTTTTCCCTTGATCCCATTTTATACTCTCTATTTTGTGTTCATTACAAAAGTGAAATGGTAGGTCTTATATTTTTTTTATCTCTAGTTGAAATCTCTGATGGAGATCTTTGTGTTGTGATTTTTTTACATGGAGGTTCTCCCATAAAACTAAATTTCTCTAATTTTAAATTATTATTCATTGATTACATACCTAACACTCTTTTCTTAACAACTATCCTTGGATTAATTTTTATAATTTAACTCTATGTCCTATTTTATCTATTGTTTTTACAAAAAATTACATATTTTGGATTTATTTAAATATACATTATATACTTCATTTTTTCTGAATGGGAGGAGGTTATAATTACTCATTTAATCTAGTTTTTATAATTATTCCTATTCTCCCTTTTCCCAAGGTTTTCTTACGATTTCATTACTTTGATTCTAAAAACCCACTTACTACATTATGCGAATTAGTGCTCATCACTACACTATTATTGTCCCTTAATTATCTTTCAATTGTTCCTTTTTTATTCCAAGAGTTCAAAGTCGGTCATTCCCTTCAAGAAATTCCCTTATTAAGTTCCAAGGGTTCCATGCCACTTTCCCTTCAAACATCCTATGAACATGAGGGGAAAAATGTGGTGTGACGATGGATACCATTGTCATCTCTTGTGTTTCCCTCTATGGTGATACTATAATGGTGTTTGGAATCAAGGAATACACCTTGATTCATTCCCCCTAGTAAATCTTTGTGAGCAAACCAATCTAGGTTATTCCTTCATGGCATTGCCAGCTTCAAGGAAAAGGTATCCCAATTCGTTCCATCCCAACTAAAGATGGGAGTGTTAGAAGGTGAAATTGGGGATGTTTTCCCACCCCTCCTATGAAGTTCCAACTATCCTATCAAACCCCATCACCCATGTGTGAGTCATTTGGACACGAAAATAACCTGTGAAACTAACATATCCCTACAACCACTATCATGACATTAGTAATCATATAATATGAATTAGAAATTTAAATTCTAGTGTAAACAGTATGCAATCGATCAACCAAGAGGTCATTGACTCATCACATATAGATGCATTTAGGTGTATCATGCCACACTCAATAATCATCAGTAATATTTTCTCATAACATTAGTCATTGATATAATTTCACATGTTGAATTATTATTAAGGAAATAATCAACATAATTTAACTATAATCAGGAAGGTAGTCCTCAAAATATGTAAACATGAAAACATATAATGAATTCATTGACATGATTAACATAATAATCATACAATTCCATCACAATTGTCATCATAATAACTAAATTAACATCAGAATTATTATAATAAAAGTAAAATAACTAGATGCTCGACCCAAGGTCCTCAAAGAGTAATATATGTGCCATAATGCTATATTAGGGTTAAGGTAAAATCAAATTTGGTTAACCATAGTGGGGCACTACACATGGTTTGTTGGCATATGTTGTCCTTGATGGCAACCTACTTGATGAAATAAGACTGTCGGTGATATGATGCAATGTGTTGTCCTTGATGGCAACCTATTTGATGAAGTTGTTCTAGATGAGTTGCCTATGATAAGCAACCTATGTGTTAAATATGTAAGGATGATGTATGTGTGTGTTAAAAGGAAGGATGATGTATCTACAGATCAGCTCAGAAGGAACAGAAGAAAGGAAGTGACAGAAAAATGATAAATATGATGTGTCACAAAGCATGCGCAGGTTTGTTAAGGCGAAGTAGCGTATGCACGCGGAAAAGTACGTGCCAAGTCATGTATGCCCTTTTGTGCTCCAAATTTAGAATACCAAGGGGTGTTACCATGGTATTGACCCATTGTATTGAGCACTTGATTATCTATTTGGTCTCGTACAAGAATACCATCGGAAGTGGTGTGGTTTTGACTCATGGTATTGATAAAGGCTAAACCTATATAAGGAGAAGAAGATCATTGTGCAAAGGTGTGCACATGTCTGGGTATGGAATGAATACTTCACTTTGAAGTATATCTGCATGATTGAAACTTGTTCTTGATTGATAAATCTGAATCTATGATGCACCCATGGATGTTTCTAAATCCTTAGATCTGATGATGATGAATCTCTAAGATGATCTACAGAAGAAGAACTGGTGAAGATCTGGCGCAAAGTCTGCTGAAGATAATGAAGAAATCTGGGTAAGTTTATAGATCTGGTCTATTTTGCAAAGCTTTCATTTACAGATCTATACACGAGTTTGTTGTGGAAAAAGCGCGTGTATATGCGGATCTGATCTGATAAAAGCGCGTATGGGAAGTTAGGGTTTACTGAAAAATGCACAGATGTATACGCGGGTTAGTCTAATGAAAAGCGTGTGTATACGCGGGTTTGTTTAAATAAAAGTGCATATGGAATTTGAACTGAAGGTTTCTCATGGTTGAATGTGTTTCTGCATATCTACTCTGAAGTCTGGGTAATCTCTGATATTCTGGTTACAGTGGTTTCACTGTTCTGTTTGAAGCATTGGGCAAAGTATGTTTGTTGAAAAATGAAAGGTTGAGTTGAAGATGTTTGATCCAGTTCGAAAATTGATGAAACGTGGTCTGCAGTGGTGCTGAGGGTCAAAGCCTTCAGTAAGGGGGTAGTAGCTCCCTTCCAGTGATAGCTGGTAAACGAGAGCAGGGGGTAGTAGCTCCCTTCCAGGAGAGGCTGGTAAACGAGAGCAGGGGATTGTAGCTCCCTTCCAGGAGAGACTGGTAAATGAGAGATGCTTTTAGCCTTCTGCAGGTGGGTGCCTGCATGCTGGTATGAGTCTGCACCAGTACACAGTTGTAAGATGTTTTCTTTATAATAAATATTGAAGACTGAGACGACGGCAACGGTGGTTTTCTCCCGAATTGGGTTTCCACCTAAAATCCTGGTGTTCATGTGTGATTCTTATTTGTGTTGATTTATTCTGCTCTTACTGTACATTTTTACTGCCTACTAACATCTAATAAGTGAATGATGCAATAATCTAAGATAAGAATTATCTACATAATAAGAGATCTGAGCATACGCGAGTCTCCTTAAGGATATCCACGTATATACGCTAGTTTTGTTCTGTAAAGTAGCGTATGGGTTTTTGAGAAAATAAAAGTAAAAATTTGATTGAAAAATCAAGATACTGATTCACACCCCCCCCCCCCTCTCAGTATCTTTCCCAAAAATTGGTGTCAGAGCAGGTCCTTCTGAAAAAAAGCTTAGCCGCTAGAAGGAAGATCAAGCAAAATGAGCAATCAAGATGGAACAACATCTATCAAGCCTCCCCTCTTTAATGGAAGCAATTTAATCTTCTAGAAAACAAGGATGAGATCTTATCTTCAGTCTATGGGAACAGATGTATGGACCATTTTTCAACAAGGATATCAATATCCAGCTACAATACCAACAGATCCGACTGAAAAGAAGAATTATGAATCAAATGCAAAGGCGGTCAATGCTATAACGGGAAGTCTAACTGAATCTGAATTTGTCAAATTTATGCAGCTAAATACAACAAAGGAAATGTGGGACAAAATCATTCTAAGTTATGAAGGTGATGCAAAGGTAAAAAGTGCAAAACTCCAAACTCTCAGAATTGAATATGAAAATTTAAAGATGCATAGTGATGAAAGTATTGCCAGTTTCTTTTTACGTCTTGCTGATGTTGTAAATCGTATGAGAAATCTGGGAGAAACAATAACCGAATCTACTTTGGTTGAGAAAATTTTAAGATCTCTAACGACAAAATTTGAGTCAAAAGTTTCTGCTCTTGAAAAAAAACAGGATCTTCAGAATCTTAATGTGGTGCAACTTCATGGGATACTAACTGCATATGAAATGAGAAGAGGAGGACCATCTGAAGTCAAAGAAGCCATCTTTAGAGCTTCTACAAAAGGGAAAGAAGTGCAAGAAGCAGAAGGATTAGGATATATCTCAGAAGAAGATGAGGTAAAATTTGTAAAGAAACTTCAACTTGGCACAGGACAGTTCAGAGGTAAGCTTCCTTTCAAATGTTTTGATTGTGGAAGAGTTGGTCATTATGCTACTAAGTGTCCTTATAAAGAAATATCTGCAAAAGGGAAAGAAGTAGCAAGAAGGAATAAGAACCAGTCTAGCACTAGAAAAAGTTACTATACTTATGAAGATAGTGATGGGTTATCTAATAGTGAGGAAGAATGTGAACAAGATCTTAGACTTCTCATGGAATTTGAATCTAGAGAAGAAAATGATAATTTTGTGGATGCTCTAGAGGAAAATGATTTTCTTGAAGAAAACAATCAACTCAAAATACACTTAGAAGAATGTAAAATACTCTTAGAAGAAAGGAAAATAACCATAGAGACAATGAAAAGGCAGTTTGAAGAAGCAAAGAAACACATTGAGAAATTAGAATGTGAAGTGGTAAGTCTAAGGAAAGATTTTGAGAAAGAAAAGACTCTGAATCTTAGATTTACTAAAGGATCAGAAACCTTAAATGAGATTATCAAGGTACAACGCTCTCCTCTTGTAAAGACAGGTATTGGATAAACCGGGGAATATTCTCAGGCTTCAGCACCAAATTATCTAAAAGCAGTTACATCTGGTTTACAAAATTTTGCCACTCAGTAAGGGAATAAAGAATCTTTACAGGTAAAGCATGATCATCTCAATTCAAAGAACACTAACAGGAATATATTTCAAAGAAACACCAATCAACAGGTAAATTCAAGTAGAAGATTTCACGATCGTAAAAATTTCTTCTTCAACGGACAATGTTTCTCATGTCACAATTTTGGTCACAAAGCTATTCAATGTGTTGCATATAAAACCTTCATGACAAGAGAAGCGAGAAAGAAAAGGATTGATATTGAAACAAAGAAGAATACCTATAACAATTTTTTTCCTCTTCTAAATGAAGTTGAATGTGCTTATTGCAATAACTTTGGGCATGAAGAATCTGAATGCAGGAGAAAAGTTCAGCCAAAAGAGCATTTTTCTTCAAGTTCCAAAATATGAAAAAAGAAAGATTTACAGGTTGAAAATTGTGGCATAGCGTTATTTGCAGAAGGAGAAGAAAATCAATGGTACATTGATAGCGGATGCTCAAGACACATGACAGGTGACAAAACCAAACTTCGTGCATATAGTACATTATAAAAGGAAAAGAAAGTTACTTTTGGAAATGATACTCCTGCTGTAATTAAAGGAAAAGGGTCTGTGTTTCTAAAAGATAAGGTGAAGGCTAATGATGTCATGTATGTGGATGGATTAAGGCATAACTTGTTAATTGTAAGTCAAATGTGTGATCAAGGAACTGAAGTTCTCTTTAGTTCAAAATAATGTGTTGTTCGTGATCTTGATACAGGTAAAACAATCATAAAAGGAAAAAGAACTCCAAGCAACCTATATGTATTGAAGAACTGCAAAGAACAATGTTACTTGAGTAAATCTTCAGAAAACTGGCTATGGCATAGAAGGTTGGGACATCTAAGCTTCTCTCAAATCAACAAATCAAGTAGACTTAATGTTGTTCATGGTCTTCCCAATATTATTGTACCTGAAAGTATCATATGCAAATCTTGCCAATTCGGCAAGCAGACCAGAGTGCAATTTAATGCCAAGGAAGGATCATCAAGTAGGCCTCTTGAACTCATTCATACTGACATATGTGGACCTATGAGGAAAAATTCACCTCATGGTGAACAATACTATATCTTATTTATTGATGATTTCTCTAGAATGTGTTGGATTGGGTTGCTGAAGCACAAAGATAAAGCATTTGAGAAATTTCAGATCTTCAAGGTGCTAGTTGAAAATGAAGTAGATCTAAAACTCAAATGTCTTAGATCGGATCGAGGAGGAGAATATACTTCAAATGAATTTCTTGGATTTTGTGAACAACATGGCATAAAAAGACAATTTTATGTAGCTGGAACTCCACAACAAAATGGCGTAGCAGAAAGAATGAATAGAACAGTTCAACAAATGGCTAGAGCTATGCTTGATGATTCTGGAACACCTGACACATTTTGGGGAGAAGCAGCACATACAACGATAAACATTCTCAACAAGGCACATGTTCGTGTAAATAGTGACAAAACTCCATATGAACTCTGGTATGGTAATTCTCCATCTGTGAATCATTTTAGAGTTTTTGAAAGTAAATGCTTTATCAAAAATAATGATGAAAAACTTGGCAAGTTTGAACCTAGAGCAGATGAAGGAATACTTCTTGGTTACTCCTCTACGAGTAGAGCATATAAATGTTACAATAAAAGACTTCGAAAGATTGTTGAATGTATTGATGTTGTTATTGATGAGTCTCTTGCAGCCCCAAAGGAAGAAAAACTGATAACAAATGAAGACGATGGTGACTTATGTCCTTCTACATCAAATAGCAATGATATAGACAGTGAACCCAATGAAGAACCTGAAGATGATTTATCTGAAAAGGCTCCATCCAGATATGTTCAAAAGAATCATCCGGAATCTCAAATTTTGGGAGATAAGGGATCAGGTGTACAAACAAGAAGGACTCTTGTGGGATCTTCTAGCTATCTAGAATTTCTATCCACTATTGAACCACACAATGTCAATCAAGCTAGCAAAGATGAATGTTGGATTCAAGCCATGAATGAAGAGCTTGGTCAAATTGAAAAGAATCACACTTGGGAATTAGTACCAAGACCTCATGACAAAAATGTCATTGGAACTAAATGGATATTCAAAAACAAGTTAAATGAGAATGGGGATGTTATAAGAAATAAAGCTAGACTTGTTTGCAAGGGGTATACTCAACAAGAAGGTATAGACTTTGAAGAAACTTTTTCTCCTGTAGCTATACTTGAAGCCATAAGAATGTTTCTTGCTTTTTCAAGTTTTCAACAAATCAAAGTTTATCAAATGGATGTTAAATCTGCATTTCTCAATGGTGATCTAGAAGAAGAAGTTTATATAGAACAACCGGAAGGATTCATTTTTGGAAATGATGAAAATCTTGTTTGTAGACTTAAAAAGGCTCTATATGGTCTCAAACAAGCTCCAAGGGCATGGTATTATCGTCTTGACAAATATCTTCACCAACAAGGATTTTCAAAGGGGTCTGCTGATAGAAACTTATACAAAAAAATTGAAAATGATAAACTTTTGATTGTGGTTGTATATGTTGATGATATCATTTTTGGAAGTAATGAAGAATCTATGAGTCAGAAATTTGCTTCTGTCATGCAGCAAGAATTTGAAATGTCTTTACCTGGGGAACTAACATTCTTTCTTGGTTTGCAAGTGCATCAAACTACTGATGGTATATTCTTATCACAAGAAAAATACCTTAAGCAAATTCTGAAGAAGTATGGCATGGAAGAATGCAAACCTGTAAGTACACCAATGATAAGCGGATGTAATCTCAGTTCTCATGATGATTCCCCCATGGTGAATCAACCAGAATACAGATCTATGATAGGAAGTCTACTTTATCTCACTGGGACTAGACCGGACATTATGCATGCTGTTGGGATTGTCGGATGATTCCAAGCTAATCCAAAAGAGTCTCATCTTTAGGCTGTCAAAATAATATTCAAATATCTACAAGGAACTCAAGACTTTGGACTATGGTATCCAAAGAATGTTGATCTTACTCTTCATGCTTACACTGATGCAGATTGGGCTAGAAATATTGATGATTGAAAAAGCACTAGTGGTGGAGCATTCTATATGGGGCCCCGGTTAGTATCTTGGTTCAGCAAGAAGCAAAACTCTATTGCCTTATCTACAGCAGAAGCATAATATGTGGTTGCCGCATCATGTTGCACACAACTTCTTTGGATGATGCAAACTTTACAAGACTTTCAAATCAAGTGCACACCTCCTGTCTCCATTATGTGTGATAATACAAGTGCCATCAGTATTTCAAAGAATCTGTTTATGCATTCCAATACCAAGCACATTCCCATCAAGTATCACTTCTTACGTGAACAAGTTCTTGAACAAAAGGTGAAGTTGGAGTATGTTCCCTCCAAAGAACAAGTTGCTGATATATTTACCAAACCTCTGCCAAGGGAAGCGTTCGAATATCTTAGACAGAAGCTGGGAGTAGTCTATGCCTTGCAGAAAATCAGAACTACTTAAATTCAGAAGATTAAATTGGATACATGGGCTTCTTGAACGAAAGTTGCGTATATACGCGAGTTTATTCAAATAAAACCACGTATGGTTAGTTGCTAACAAATTTTACTTGGGGACAGCATTCTTCAGCATAGCTGCAGTGTTGTTTGGTATCTCTGGTGGTGTTCCAGTTTTCATAATTCTGTTTCTTTCTCTGATGTCTCTTGATAAATATGCCTTGATGATTTGCTGTTGAAAGTGTTCAGGAATCACAAGCTAAGGGGGAGCACTGGTCATGTGGAAAGGATGCATTGGATGCACAGTTTTAGGGGGAGCATTAGCATTGCTGAATGTAATGCATTGTTGGAATTATGATGGTTCTGAAATATGATCTCTCTTGAGGTCTTTTTGGTCTTGGTTATAAAAATTCATATTTGTAATTTGATGAAAAGGTTATGTTGAGACCTATGATGTAAATTGTAATATTCAGTCTTGTAAAGCGCTTGTTCAAATTTTTAAACCCACTTGGTTGGGTAGTTGAGTCAAAATATGTAAACCCACTTGGTTGGGTACTTGTGTCACATATGTAAATCCACTTGGTTGGATCATTGATGTAATTATGAGTCCTTGGTGATAGGAAAGGTCATAGAGTCATGTACTTCATTGAATTTTATGTTGAAGACTCAGCATGAACTCAGAGGAAGCATGGTAACTTCAATGCACATCAGATCTACAGAGCTCTTCTTTCTACATGAGGAGAAAAACATTGTCTTGGCTTTGATTCGCCCTTTTCCCTTGATGTCAAAGGGGGAGAGTAGCATGGTGTTTGAATAGGGGGAGAATATCATGGTGTTTGCATAATGGTTCTAATCAATGTATCTATCTATTGTTGTGGTAATCAAACACCATCATGGTTGCCATCAAGTCCAAAGGGGGAGATTGTTGGCATATGTTGTCCTTGATGGCAACCTACTTGATGAAATAAGACTGTCGGTGATATGATGCAATGTGTTGTCCTTGATGGCAACCTATGTGTTAAATATGTAAGGATGATGTCTCTGTGTGTTAAGGAAGGATGATGTATCTATAGATCAGCTCAGAAGGAACAGAAGAAAGGAAGTGACAGAAAAATGATAAATATGATGTGTCACAAAGCATACGCGGGTTTGTTAAGGCGAAGTAGCGTATGCACGCAGAAAAGTACGTGCCAAGTCGCGTATGCCCTTTTGTGCTCCAAATTTAGAATACCGAGGGGTGTTACCATGGTATTGACCCATTGTATTCAGAGCTTGATTATCTATTTGGTCCCATCCAAGAATACCATCGGAAGTGGTGTGGTTTTGACTCATGGTATTGATAAAGGCTAAACCTATATAAGGAGAAGAAGATCATTGTGCAAAGGTGTGCATGTGTCTGGGTATGGAATGAATACTTCACTTTGAAGTATATCTGCATGATTGAAACTTGTTCTTGATTGATAAATCTGAATCTATGATGCACCCATGGATGTTTCTAAATCCTTAGATCTGATGATGATGAATCTCTAAGATGATCTGCAGAAGAAGAACTGGTGAAGATCTGGCGCAAAGTCTGTTGAAGGTAATGAAGAAATCTGGGTAAGCTTATAGATCTGGTCTATTTTGCAAAGCTTTCATTTACAGATCTATACGCGAGTTTGTTGTGGAAAAAGCGCGTGTATACGCGGATCTGATCTGATAAAAGTGTGTATGGGAAGTTAGGGTTTACTGAAAAATGCACAGATGTATACGCGGGTTAGTCTAATGCGGATCTGATCTGATAAAAGTGTGTGTATACGCGGGTCTGTTTAAATAAAAGCGCGTATGGAATTTGAACTGAAGGTTGCTCATGGTTGAATGTGTTTCTGCATATCTATTCTGAAGTCTAGGTAATCTCTGATATTCTGGTTACAGTGGTTTCACTGTTCTGTTTGAAGCATTGGGCAAAGTATGTTTGTTGAAAAATGAAAGGTTGAGTTGAAGCTGTTTGATCTAGTTTGAAAATTGATGAAACGTGGTCTGCAATGGTGCTGAGGGTCGAAGCCTTCAGTAAGGGGGTAGTAGCTCCCTTCTAGTGATAGCTGGTAAACGAGAGCAGGGGGTAGTAGCTCCCTTCCAGGAGAGGCTGGTAAACGAGAGCAAGGGATTATAGCTCCCTTCTAGGAGAGGATGGTAAACGAGAGAAGGTTGTAGCCTTATGCAGGTGGGTGCCTGCGTGCTGGTATGAGTCTGTGCCAGTACACAGTTGTAAGATGTTTTCTTTATAATAAATATTGAAGACTGAGACGACGACAGCGGTGGCTTTCTCCCGAATTGGGTTTCCACCTAAAATCCTGGTGTTCATGTGTGATGCTTATGTGTGTTGATTTATTATGCTCTTACTGTACATGTTTACTGCCTACTAACATCTAATAAGTGAATGATGCAATAATCTAAGATAAGAATTATCTGCATAATAAGAGATCTGAGCATACACGAGTCTCCTTAAGGATATCCATGTATATACGCTAGTTTTGTTTTGTAAAGTAGCGTATGGGTTTTTGAGAAAAGAAAAGTAAAAATTTGATTGACAAATCAAGATACTGATTCACCCCCCCCCCCCCCCCCCTCTCAGTATCTTTCCCAACATGGTTTGGTTGGGACAAATCACTTTTCTCTTTGTGAAATACAATAGGAATCTCATTTTCATATTTTTTCTAGTTGTAGATATGTTTATTGGGTATTTGATATTTTATTCAAAAAATTGCAGCCAAAATCCAAGCAGATCGACACATATCTAAGCGATGCATTCAGGGCCTGGTTGGTTGATAAACAAGTTGAGTTTTTCAGTGGTCTTCCATCTTGCATATTAACTGCATTCATTTGGATATATAGGAACCTATGTGTGTTCCAGGAAAAATATATGCATCCAGAGATATGTGCAATGAAAGTGACTTCTCTAGATTATGAATTCAAATTTGATCCTAAGCAAGGTAAGTAGAGGAAACCAATATTTCTAGCATTGGATTTCTATATGCCTTAGGGTTATTTTGATGGTGTGATCAAGTGACATCCACCTCACTGCAACATGGGTGTGGTTATTTATTATAGTCACACACATTTTATACACTCTAGGTATGGCCTCGATAGGGGGTCCAATAATAAAGCTGATTTTGCAGCTCTATGATTTCTACAAGAATTGATGAGGAGACAAGGCTTACTTAGACTACAAGTGGTGAGGGATTCTAATATTGTTATATATGGACTAATCATAAGGCCAAGGTATCCAAAATAGGGCTTGAAACTCTCTTCAGTGACATTCAAATGACAATAGATTCTTTCGAGAAAAAATTCTTTTTGTCATATTCTAATAGAAATAAACGTAGAAGTGGATGGTTTATCAAAGGAAGTACTTTCTCTTCTTGTTGGTTTTGTAGTTATACATGAATTTTTAGAAGGGGTGAAGTTTGAGTCTATGGATACTAATCTATCATACTAAATTTTTTCTTTGGAAAGCATTTTCTTCTATAAGCATTTTGTAGATACCGAGATGGGAAGTTGTCTATAAATGGGGGATTTTTTCCTCTAAGATTTTGAAGATTTTTTGTTTTAAGTTTAGTAAAAACATCATGACAACCATGTTTGATAGAAGTTAAAAAAATCATGTATATATTTTACCTCATAAATACATAAACAAATTTTATTTAAAAAAAAAACAAGATAAAACATGTAATTAATATTTTAGTCCCAGGGGGCAGCTCAATTGTTTATCAAAGTAATTTGAAATCTGTGACAAAATGAGAGATTCAAGGTTCTAGTCCATCGATTGTGACCCAATTTATAGGGAGGAGGACAAGTCATATATCCCCAGACGTTTACTAGTAGTTACGTGTCAGGAAGGTTGTTAGGTTCCTCTTGGATACAAAAAATATATATATATTAAAACATCAGCCTATGAGGTGTAGATTAGTTGGTTTGAGTGGGGTTTAGTCCCCACTACGTATTAGCTTCAAAATTCATAAGCAGGTTTTGAGGATGGAAGCCACTTTTGGGGGAATTAAACTATTGTGGCTAGATTGACTGGAGGTGTAGGATCATGTTAGCCAATTCTTCATATTCTTCTACCCCAAATGGAGTAAAATATTGGAATTACTAAAACATATTTCATATTATAATAAATTAAAAATTGGTTTATTTAAATAATAATAATAAATTTATATTATATTACAAAATTATATATATATATATATATATATATATATATATATATATATATATAACAAGGATCAAGAATAGCTATTACATTAAAATACACTGAGCTAAATCTCAGTTTGAATACATGATTTGCATAAGAAATATGAAACTAGTGTACATTGTCGAAATGATGTATCAACAACCATATACATAATTATGCCCTTTTTAACAAAATGCTACAATATCTATAGTACTCCACTTGTACATTCGCCAATACTGACCTAACAAAAATAAAAATTTACAAAGAATCAAAATGTTATATTAAACCATGAGGAATTATTCCTTCGAATTGATTTGTGAGTCTCTTGATTAAAAATTAAGGAAGGAATACACACCCCTTTTTCCCTTTCCACCAAAGTTAACCTTGATTTATCCTTGACCTCACATTAACCATGTGATCAGCCTTGAAGTTGTTTGATTTTAGAACATAGAGACATTTCTTATTGGCATTGACTGATACAATTGAGAAATCTACTTGAAAATATGACTTAACTTTGTATTTGAGGAGAGAAATATTGAATATAAATGGTGAATTATATTCAAGGGATCACCATAACTAATCACTTCACAAATTCCTAAATTCACAATTTACCTCAAACCCTGATATAGGAGATAAGCTTCAACAATATTGTTGGAAGTGTGACTTAAACCCCAACATATTATATTTTTTAAATATATTTTTACTTTAAATTTTTAAGTAGTTGTCAGAGATATATGTTTATGAAAACAAATCACAAACATGTGTTTTAAAAACAAAATTATCTTATTTTAACATTTTTATAATCCAGATATATATATTTAAAATATAAAATAATATTAATTTCACTATATTAAAAATAATAAAAAAATGTAAAATGAAATGTATTAAACGAAATAAAAATGGAATAGAAACCTAGAAAAAATATGTATGTTTAAAAACATTTTTTTTTTAAAATATGATAGAATTGAAACCTAGGAAAAATATGTAGGTTTAAGAACAAAATTGTCACGTTTCACACACACACATATATATATATATATATATATAAGAGAATAAACCAGTAATAAAATATGAAATTAAATATATTAAAATTATAATAATAAATGTTTAAAAGTAATAAATATTTTAATATGATAAAATATAGAAAGTGAGGAGATTTAGATGGAAATAAAATTTTGTTTAAAGTGAAATATATGAAATATTGATGACTTGATATGATTTTTTTTTAATGAATGTGTATTTTAATATAAAAAAGAGATGTATATATGTATTTAAAAAAGTGAATAATTTAAAATTTTGAGGTTTTGGTTTTTTAAAGAATTGGTAGCTGAGTTGGTTTTGTACTCTTCAGATATGAGATGAATTTTGACTACTACTATTATAAATTTTAGGTGGATTCCAACAACGACCACTATAATTTTTGGGTGAATTAGGCCACCCCACCCCCACCACTATAATCTATGGGTGAACTAGGCGACCCCATCCCCACCAATATAATCTTTGGGTGAAATAGGCCAACCCATCCCCACCCCATCCCCACTATAACCTTTAGATGGATTCCAACAATGACCACTATAATCTCTGGGTGAACTAGGCCACCCTATCCCCACCAATATAATATCTGGGTGAACTAGGCTAACCCATCCACACCCCATCCCTAGTAGGCCCAAATAAATACGAGGGATTTGAACTTGTAATATAGTTGTACATAACACTTCATTTCATGGCATCACAAATTGAACTACCCCAAGGGTTGTAAAATTATGAGAAATTAAAATTAAATTATTTTCAATTAAAAGTTTTTTTATTTTATTTTTAATAAGTTTATGAAGTTAGAATCTAATTATTTTGATTCAAAATGTTATGATATTTAAAATGTAAAAATCCATTAAAATAATATGAATATGATTAGTCTATAATATTTCACATTTATCTTCTTTATGGTAAATTGGATGGAAATAATAATCTCATTTTAAAATTTTAATCATTTGTTCATAAAATAAAAAATTATAATTCCATTCATAAGTATGAGTGAAAATTAAATTTGTATTCAAATATCCAAAGGGACAAAAAGAATAAGTACTTATATGAGCTCAACATATCGACAAATATCCTATCATTGAGCTCAACATATCGACAAATATCCTATCATTGAGAGTCTAAATACATGTTAATACATTAGAAATATTTTTTGAGAAATTAAAAAAAATAAAATAAAATTGTGGTAGCCTCAAAGGCTTCAAAAACTAATTGATTAAAGCGTTAACCATAGAGTATGGAATAGAAAAAATGGTAATGAGTAGACAATTAAGCATATTACGATGTTGGTAAACTCTAGTAAATGTCCCTATAGGACTGTTGATGAAAATACAAAATTTGACCATCCCTTGTTCTACATTACTTAATAAACCTTGTGCCAAATTGAGCCCTTATTTTGACAACTTGTTCATTGTTTCTATCCCTATAGATATGGTGGCATGAGAAATAGGAAAAATAATCGATAATGATTTCCTTCATTATTGACATAAGGATGATATTTATGTAGACTTGAGATTTGTTTAAACAATTTATATTGAGCATTGAGTCCCCAAATATTTGGATTTGAGTGCAACCATTCTCCAAAGAAAACAATGGTCAGAGTTTGCAGGTAAGGAATTCTACTTGGTTAATAGTCCCACAGCCCAAGCCAAAATTAACATTATAGAAATGTTCTTCTGATAGGAAGAGGATGAATCCTCCTCTAGTTGGTCCATGTTTAATCAGGCGCCATTGAAAAAGGCCCATGGACAAGATTTGTCTATTAGTTATGACAGGGGAACATGAGGGGGAGAGAGATATTTTTCCTGGGGGAAGTGACTTAAAATGGCTAGCATTTTTGCAGCAGAGTGTTCAAGGATCGATAACTTCTCATGGAAGATGACCTTGTTTTGAGCCAACCAGACCCCCAAAAAATAATTAGTGGGATATATTTGATATAAAAACAACTCGGGTTGGATTACCAATCCACCCAAGCTTCTCCTAGATCCATATCTTCCCATAAAACAAGGTGAACAAGGGTAGTCTGACAAGTTTTCAACAACTGCTGAAAAGGGGCAAGAAATGAACAAGTGCCAAATAGTTTCATCAATGTTTTTTCATTGTTGGCACCAAACCTAACCAATCATATATATATATATATATATATATATGTATTCTAAATAACCCATGTTGGTGCCTTCCTCACCAAAATGCACCACATAAACAATTTTTCTTGAGCTTGGAATTTTGCATGCCAAACTTCCTTCCATGATAAAATCTAGTCATGTTCTTCCCTGTCTTCCAGAAGAGAAAGGTAACCCAACTTAGAGGTGTGGACACCAAAGGGGGAGATTCTCTAGATAATTTCATCCTCTATTTCCATCAATATGATGTGGCCATAAGATAAAGCCCACACATAGACCTACCATGGTCCAAATTTCTTTAATAGAATTCCAAACTTGACTATAGATTGAGGAGGATGCATGGTTGAAAACCTATGCCAATTTGGTGATCCCTTCGTCTCTTAAAAGTTCAATGTGAGGAGTAGGAAGAAAGTGGTTTTGTTTTTATTTAGGTCAAGGATCTATCCCAATTATGACTCTATTTCCCCTTCCAATCCTCCAAGCCAATCCATTTCCTATGGTATCAAAAGAATTGATCACAACCCTCAAAATGAATGATATGTTTGTTAGGGGCTTGTCTGGCCTCCAGGTCCATTCTTTTAGAGAGCTAGAGGAAATATATTTATGAACAACCACCTCTATCCATAAGATATATGATCAAATTATCCACCGTCCACATTTGGATGCTAAAGATTTAGAAAAAAAAAAAAAAGAGTTTTTAGGCCCCATCCCCCCATCACTTTGGATAAGGCAATTATGTCCCACTTGACCCAAGAGGGTGTAATTTAGTCTTTTTTTCCTTCCTTCCTAGAGGAAGTGTGAGAAAATTATTTTAGTTTTTTCTAGCATGCTTTAAGGAATCCAATCCAAGGAAGCCTAGTATAATGAGATGGCTCCCAACACAAATTTGATAAGGGTAAACCAACCCGATGTGGAGAGCTAGTAAAAGCACCAATGGTTTATTTGTTTTTCCACCTTGGATATGAGCCAGAGCCAATCAATTTTGTATAACAATTGGGTTTAATGTGAAATCCAAGGTACTTCAATCCTTCCTTAAGAGGAGTTAGAGTGAAGGGAAGGAGTTGTAGAATATGATGGGATTCAACTTCATTGATATTATGACATGATATTGTGGATTTATGAGAATTAATCATCATCCCATTTTCTTTCCCATAAATAGACACATAAGAAGCAAGAGAGTTGATCTCCCTTGGAATACCATTCCAAGAAATAAGAATGTCATCCACAAAGAGCAAGTGGGTAACTGGCATAATTCCTGTAATAATCATTCCATGAAAGTCCCCTCTTCCTTTATATTTAGATAAGAGGTGACACAATCATTCAACCTCCAATAAAAATAAGAGGGGGGGGGAGGGGGAAACCCTATCTAAGCCCCATTTGGGCATGAAAAATGGATGATTATGTTCCATTTATGAGGAAAACAAAGGCAACATTTTGGACGTAGCTCATGAACCAGTTGATGAAGTTTACCTCAAAGCCCACACGGGTGAGAAGAAGCCTTAGATAAATCAAACTGAATCAGTCAAAGGATTTGCATAAGTCAATTTTGATGACCAATCCCTTCAAATTCTAATTTTTAATGTTGTGTAATTCTTCCCAGCCCACTCTGATGGCTTCATGAATTTCCCTTCCTTTTAGAAATATTTTTTTTTCTAAAGAAATAGATCAAGAGAGGATGGGATTGAGCTCGGAGGCTATGATTTTAGCAATAACATTGTAAATGGTGTTTCATACAGATATTAAATGAAAGTCATAAAAGGAGAGGGGATGATCTGATTTGGGGATGAGGGTTATGAATGTTGAATTGAAGGCATGGTGAGTTCTTTCCTCCCTTCTAGATTCTTCAACCACATCTAGAAAGTCAAGGCCAATAATCTCATATAGTTCTATAAAAAACTATATGGTCCAAACATCAGGACTAGGGATCTTATACTTTTCAAAATCTTTCATAATAGACTTGAGCTCTGCCTTTGAAATTTCTTCCATTATATCCTTACTTACTATATAAATTTATTAATATTGATGTATTATCGGATCCTCCTAATCTCACAATATTTATCTTCTTGTAAAATACACAATCCTTCCACTAATTAAACTTGCAGAAATTTAAAACTCAATTGCAAACACATGTGAATAAATTCAATCGCACATAACACAGTTGTTTAACGGGAAATCTTAAAGCTAAAAACCCCAACTATCATATTATGTATATCAATGGAATCATGTAATAATCACATACAAAGCTTAGTACATTAATCTCTCAATACAATAAAAAATAATTACACATTGTCATGCAGAAATTTGCATATATATGCATCATTTTCTTGCCTCCTGAAAGCCTTCCTCCACTGCACAATCCCTGTTGAAGAAGACCCCTGAATGAATTCGAATCTACTTTGACTTTACTGCACAATCCTCATTGTCAACTCTAATGTGTGTCAGATGCATTTAATACATCACTATAGTCACAACGAATAGTCCATCTTATCGTTTCACCTATCTCTCCACTGGGTCTCCACTGGAACTGACATGCACTATAGTTAACTGTTGTTTCTATTCAGTTGTTAGTGAGTTATTAGTTGTGAATTAATTAACTAATTAATTCACTTAACTCTCACTAGTGTATCTTTCAGTTATACTATATACAACTAGATCAACTAAGTTTAACTCCATTAATTGAGTTAAACTGAATAACAACTCTTGTAACTACTCTTCCAACTCTGTCATAACTTTTCCACTTCAGTTCTAACTGAGTCCTCCATGCATGAGCCACCAATAAACCTTAGGAATTACGTAATTCCTTCAGTCCACTGATTTTCCAAATCTGTGTACTGAAATAAAGTGCTCCAAGAGAATAAGTTGATTTTTATTATCGAATTATTATTAAGAGCTAATAAGAATCGACATGCATCTATTTTTAGATTGACGATCTATAAATAGACTTCACCCAATATTCTAAAAATATAATTTCATCTATTTTCCACATTTTACCAACCATCTACAAATAGCATCCTACAACTTATAGAATATGCTCACCATGTCTAAAAATAGACATGCACCTAAAAATAGTCTATGGGCCCCACTTAGTGAAGGTGCTTACTTTTCACTAAGCTCATCATCTTGTTGAGTCTCAACACTTTCCTCTTCCTCTACCATTCTAGGAAAAAGTGTTGCTACTTGGATTACTTCTCTTATTCACACTTCCATTATAGTTTGATAGAGTTGAGTGAAGTGGTTCTTTCCCATACAAGCCAATCCTTCGAAGGAGGACGACGACCCGCCATTTTCATCTTGGAGAATCCATATCATATTGACTATTTTCCTACCTTCTACATAGAACTGGAAAAAAATGTGTTTTCATCCCTTGTTTTAAGACAAATGGCCTTTATTTTGAGATGTCATTTTTCTTCCCTCGTAGAGAGGATTTCATTTTTCATTTTTTCCAAGTTGATGGGGACCTCTCTGGAATCTTGGGAAGAGAATCGTTCCTCATCTGAGCTTATGATATCGTGGATATGGATTTTGATAGTCTTTAGCTCTCCCATTTCTATTGATTTCTTATTTTTTTCCCATTCCTTCATTTTTTGTTTTATAAGTTTGAGTTTCAATGCAAAATGGAAAACAATTGAGGCCAAAAAATGGGGGCTAAAAAGTTTCTAGTGGGATTTTATGAGAGATAATAAATCTTCTTCTTTGGGCCATGAATAATTCATTTTGAAAGGGTTAATTGGCTTCTTGGAGTGGCCCTTTATTTCCAAGAAAATTAGCGAGTGATCTGAAATTCCCCTAGAACCAATCTATTTCTTAACAAAGGGAGAGTATCCACAAAGGATTAATAAAGGAGGAAGAAATATATTATTTTGGAATTCTATCATATGCATTTTGTGATTCCACTAGGTAGGGGAAATTTTACTAGGTTCCAGATCCACCAACTTTCTATGGACACTCCACTTCAAAATAAATCAAAAAGGAGATCTAACAATGCTCGAGGGCCCCATGATTCTAAGGGGCCTAGAAAAAATTTCATGTCGTCGTTAATAATCACTGAGTCAGATCTAAAAAGGGACATGTTTAGGAGCGTATCCTAAAACTCCTTTCGATTTTGGGAGGGTTCATAGATGTTGATAAATACAAGAGAGAGATATAGGTCAAACAAAGAAACCTCCACCCCTAAATAAGACTCGATACTCCAAATTTTTGTCAATCTAATATGTATTAAATTCCATCCTACTTCCACCCCCCTGATTTCCTAGTGACATCTAGGGCTATGAATATCCAAACCACTAGAATGGATTCAAGGAATTTAATGATAAAATTCCCATGTGGAAGAGTCTCCTGGAGTAAAATGATGTTAGGTCCATTTACTTCAATTATTCTCTTGAGGGCATGATTTTTTGAGGGGCAAGCCAAGCCTTGATAGTTAAAGGAGAGAAATTTCATTTTGAGAACCTGATAGAGGTCGAGATTTCTCTAAGTGATGCTTTATTTGACAATTTTTTTCATGTAGCAATGTCCACTTGGGCTCTTTATTTTTCTTTGGATAGAAAATAATTTTGGCCACAACCTCTAATTTTAGAGGTGGGGAGAGAGTAGGGCCTAAAGCCTAGACCACACCCTCCTTCTGGGAAAGCACCTACCTGGATTGGATGTTGTAAATAAAATCCTCAAGGATTTATTTTTTTAAAAGAGATGGATCAGTCGATGTTGTGATCGAGATGGAGTCACCTGGGGCATATGGGAAATGACATAATGCTAAAAAATCGATGAGATGGGGAGGGTGAGGGGGAGTTGCGTGTGGAGATACATAAGGGGAAGGTGAGGCTACCGAAATAATTGGGGGGAATGATGGAGGGTATGAAATACTACTGATAGGTGAAAAGGTCGAGGTAATTAAGCTAGCACAAGGGGGCTCCTCGAGAGTAGGGAGAGGAGAACTTGTTGATGGAATATATAGAGGGGAGGGGAATATTAATTTTAATAAATTTTGAAGGTCTCATGAACTTGGAAAAGGAGAGATGTGTAAATGAAAAGGATAGGGGAGGAAATGGCATGTTACCTTCATAAATAGGAGTCTTTGTGGAACATTCCATGGTCAAACCTCCTATGTCCACAACCATGCTAGATGAGATTGGTTCTTTAACATGCTTTCTGCTCACTTCTAGATCGGTCATTGAATACCCCTTCCCATGAGATGATGCCTTAAGAGCAATGACACTAGATGGAATAGGAGCCACATTGTTATGAAACCGGCTACAAAAATAGAAGAAAAGAGAGATCAACGCCTTAGAAATAAGCCACTTCTGGAGGGCAACCTTCAATACATTACATAAATGAACAATTATTGGATGATACAAATGACAAAACCTCATTCTATATATATGATTCCATGGGGTCACAATATAATCCTAGTGAACCTAACAATAATAATGGAAGGGCACAATAATAACAATATTGGGGTTACAGGGGTACAAAAATAACAATAAGGGGGCTACACTAACAACAATAAGGGAGTACACTAGTAATATAGGGACCTAACATACCCCTCTCCTTCAAAAAAGTGTTTTCCTCAATGCTTGAGTAGCTTTGGGTGTTTCTGTATAAAATTATCATCCTCCCATGTACAACCTTGAGTGGGTAAATTACTCCACTTGATGAGATACTCTGAAATTGATCGATTTCGTAGCTGTCGAGTTCTTGTTTCCATGACTACTTCAGGTTCCAATATGATTTTTCCTTCCTCATCATGTTATGTAAATATTGTTTGAAGTGGAATTTTTTCACCTTCTTTAAGCATGAAACATGGAAAACTGGATGCACTCGCAATGAAGGACGAAGCTCCAATTTGTATGCCATAGTACCAATCTTTTGCAGCACCTTGTAAGGACCATAGTACTTTGGCTATAATTTATTATCCTTCTTAGCTTGCTTGAGGGACATTTGTTTATATGGTTGTAGCCGTAAAAATACCTAGTCTCCTATATCAAAACTTCTCTCGCTACAATGTTGATCTTCCTATTGTTTCATTCGATTTTGTGCCAAATTTAGGTTATCCTTTAAGAGTTGGAGAACTTCTTGTTGATGCTCGATGTGATCTTCCACTGCTTGAACCTTATAATTTTCTCTTAAATATGATGTGATGGACGGTGGATAATATCCATAAAGTGGCATAAATGGGGTCTTTTTTGCTGCAGTATGGAAGGACGTGTTATACCACCATTCAGCAAGAGGTAACCACTTTACCCATTGTGTTTTTTTATCGAATACAAAACAAAAAAGATATCCGTCCAAACATTTATTCACTATCTCAGTTTGACCATCGGATTGAGGATGATAGGATGATCTATGAGCTAATTGAGTACCCAAACAAGAAAATAATTCCATCCAAAAATTTCCAGTAAAAATGGGATCTCTGCCGCTTACAATAATATTTGAGTTTCCATGTAGCTTTTGAATTGTTTCCATAAACGTAATAGCAACTGTACTTGCATTAAATGGATGAGATAATGCAAAAAAGTGTGCAAACTTAGTAAGTATATCAACTACCACCATGATGACACTCTTTCCTTTACATTTAGGAAAACCTGTGATAAAATCCATTGAAATCTCCTCCCAATGTTGACTTGGAATGGATGAAGGTTGTAGAAGACTCGAGGTCTTAATTGTCTCAACTTTATTTTTCTGGAAAACAAAACATTCTGCCACAAAATTTTGAATATCAGATTTAAGGCCACTGGCCATCCCAAAAAAAATATTTCTTCACCCTGTGGTAAGATTTTAAAATCCCCGAGTGTCCTCCTAAAGGACAAGTGTGCAATTCCAAAATAATATTTTGTTTTAGTTGGGAATTCTTACAAAAATATAAGTGATATTTGTACCATAAAAAATCATTTTTCCAACTAAATGTATCATATGTACTAGGATCTTGTTACAACTTTTGAATGAGCATCCACACTTCTTCATCGTTCTTCCATTCATCCCTTGCTTCGGTTATCCAATCTAGTTGGATAATAGAAATGGCACAAAGAAATGCTTCCACATATTCATTATTTCTTCAGAGTGCATCTGTAACAACATTTAGCTTTTCTTTTTTGTATATGATTTCAAAGTCATAACCCAACATCTTTGTGACCCATTTTTGTTGCTCTTCTAAAGATAGTCTTTGTTTCGAAAAGTGTTTAGGACTATCATGATCAGTTTTTACCTTGAAGTGTCTTCCCATTAGGTAAGGTTGCCATTTCTTTAGTGCATGTAGTATTGCTAACATTTTCTTCTCATAAATAGCTTTCTGTAAATACTTTCCTTTGATTGGATGACTTTCAAAAGTAATGGGTCTTCCCTCTTTTATTAAAACAACACCAATTCCATTTCTCAAGGCATCGCATTCCATAATAAAGGTTTTTGTGAAGTCTGGCGTAGCTAAGAGCGGTGTTAGGAAAATTTCCTCTTTAAGATGTTCAAAGGCCTTAGTTGATTTAGGAGTCCATGAAAATGCATCTTTCTTCAATAATGTTGTTAGAGGTGCTTCTATTCTCCGACAATTCTTAACAAACTTACGATAATACCCTCTTAACTCGTGAAATCATCGCAACTGCTTTACTGTTGTGGGGACTTTCCATTCTTTAATGGCTTTAATTTTGCTAGGGTCTACCTTAACACCCTCGTGAGATACAATATGACCCAGATATTCCACCTCTTGTACTCAAAAGAAACATTTGGATGTTTTTGCATATAATTGTTTCTCCTCCTATAGTTTGAGCACCCTGTCAACATGTTGAACAAGATCCTTCCAAGACTTGTTGTAGATTAGTATATCATCAAAATATACTAGCACAAATTTTATAAGGAAGGGTTTGAAAATGGAATTCATCAACCCTTGAAATGTAGAAGGTGCATTTGTAAGGCTAAAAGGCATAACCAAAAATTCATAATGACCCTCATGAGTTCAAAATATTGTTTTCAGAATATCTTCAGTATTCATTCTAATTTGATGATATCCTGAACGAAGATCCAACTTGGTAAAATAAATTGCTCCATTTAATTCATCCAATAATTCATTAATCCTTATTGAGCTCCCTATAATCCAGACACGTTCCATGATCCATCCTTCTTGTGCACCAATACTACTGGACCAGAGAACGAACTTTGACTAGGTTGAATTATACCAACCTCTAACATTTCTGCAATCATACGTTCAATTTCGCTCTTTTGGACATAAGGATATCTATAAGGCCTGATTTTTGGAGGAACACTTCCTGGAATTAAATGAATAGCATGATCATGATCACAAATAGGTAGGAGTCCTTTGGGAGTTTCAAACACCTTGGAATGATTATCCAAGACTTTTTGCAGATCTAGAGAAATAGAAGATTTAGATGTTCGAACTTCTAGTGAGCATAATTTTGCAATTACACCTCGTTGTTATTTCTTCAGAATCTTTCTCATGGAATTAGAGGTTATTATATTTCCCAGCTTCCCTGTGATACCCTGTAATTCTACTTCCTTTCCTTCTGAAAAAAAATTCAAGAAAATTTCTTGAAAATTAAAAGCTACCATCCCCAAATATTGTAACCATTGTACTCCTAGTACAACATCAGCACCTCACATTCGAATGGAAAGCATTGGAATATTCAATACATATTATCCCATGGTTAGCTTGATATTATGGCATTTTACAGAGTAATTTATAGTCCCTCAATTTGCAACCATCACTTGACATTCTGGTGCGAGGTATAGGAAGCAATTAAATTCCTTGGCTACCTTACAATGAATAAAATTATGGGTACTACCCAAATAAATCAAAACTATTACCTTTTTCTTCTTGATATGTCCTTCTATCTTCGGAGTTTGAGGAGTGATAATTCCTACCAATTAATTACACGATATGGTCAGACCCATTTCTTCTTCTTCTAGGGTTGGTTCCTGGTGTATATCCTCTTCTTTTGAAGTTTCTTGTTCATTTTCTTCCTCCTCTTCACAATCTATGTAAAATAATTCCTTCTCGTCAAAATTATGACCGTTAGTGTATTTGATATCAAAACTGTAGCAAAGCCCTTTTGCTCTTTTTTCTTCCAATTGTTGTGGTGTCAACCTTGTAGGCTGTGGAAGTCTAGGAGTAGCAACATTTCCATGTTTATAGATGTGAGTGGTAGGCTTCCTTGTCACCATAATTTTACATTCAAATTTTCTTGCCAACCTGAAATCCTTCTCCAATGAATCAGGTTCCCAAACCCAAACCTCATGGTTTATGTGATCCTTTAAAGTCCTTACGAAGACATCAATCTTGTGTTCCTCTGGAATATCAGTTACCCTTATATTAATTTTTTGGAAGTCCTCGATGTGCTCCACCACTGAACCCTTTTGTTTGAGATTTATCAATTGGCTAAAGATGGTGTTTCTCTTTGTATCCTCATAATGTGCTATCATTTCCTCAGTAAAAATTTACCAATTGACAATTTTTTTATGGGAGCAAAGCCAACGATACCATACAAATGTATTTTGTTCTAGATGTAAAGTTGCAATGCGTACCTTTTGTGTGTTTTAGATATTATTGAGATCAAAATATTGCTCCATCTATAGTATCCATGTTGCAGGATCCTTGCCATCAAACTTCCTCATATCCATCTTTGGAATATGGTGGTTCTTCCATCCAACCTTAGACTTGATGAAATCACGATTAACATTTATTTTGTTCTCATAATGAGTTTCCTCTACTATCTTTTCGCCACTAGGAAACATTTATTTTATCAAATTTTCCAACCCTTCAATGTCTACTTTTAGATTATTCTTCATGTTTTCCATGTTGTCTTTCATTTTTTCATCGATCTTAGCTTCCATGCCAAATTCCATGTCATCCATATTAGCTTCCAAACCATCCATCTTAGCTTCCATGTCTTTCTTCAAAACTTCCATTTCATTTTTTGTTGCTCTTTGCGATAGCGAATTATTGTGCACTTGCTCTTGTAATTTTGATATCTCATGTTGCATTTTTTCGTCTTCATGAGTCATAGTAGAGCCTTTTGAAGGCTTAATGGACGTTGAATTATTTTTAGGGGTGATTTTAGGAACCAATATTGATATCTATTCTTCAGTATGTCATTGGAATAAATTCAAACTAATTTTTCAAACAAGACTTATGTAATTCGAAAAAAAATACACACATTTATCTTGCTTTTGAGGAGCTTGATATGGAAACTGAATTATCTCTGTGATTTCGGATCTTCAATATTTGAAATTCGGTCCTGTAGTATACCTCTCAATATTCTTCCAAATGCCACAGATCTGACCTGATTTGGATTCTTCAAGGAAAAGTTATGTCCAATCTCCCACAATGACCTAATTATGGACTGGTTTAGTAGAGCGAACTTGTACGACATGCCACGTGTCATTGTTTCCTGCTTCATCTCTAAAATTGAGACATAGAAAACTGCAGTTCGTGTACTTGTAGCCACATTTTACAGAATTCCAATCTGATGCTCAGAGAGAGAGTTATGATGTTTTTCCCACGGTCACCTCTTTAAGATGAAATTCGAGAGCATGAACAAACCCAAACTTACACAGAGCATATCTACGAAAATATCACGAACCAAGATCTGAAATTTGTATACAACGTTCCTCAATATTTTGGCTTCACTCTATAAAAGTTTCAGCTCCTGATCCTTTGTAAAGAAAAATTTAATGCAAAAATTACACAATGACCTGTTTTGGTGAAATTCGGGAGCCTAAAACAAAACCTAAATTCCACAAATCATATCTCTGAAATTATTGCAAAACAAGAACTTATATTTTGACACGACATTCCTCGGGATGTTGGATTCGCTCTGTAAAAATTTTAGATTCTGAAACTTCATAGAAAAAACGTTATAGTGAAAATTCCACGATGACCTGTTTGGAGCAGCGAAACCCTAGAATCCAAAGCTCTGATACCAAATGTTATGAAACCAGCTCCAAAAATAGGAGAAAATAGAGATCAATGCCTTAGAAATAAGCCACTTCGAGGGGGAAACATCCAATACATTACATAAATGAACAATTCTTGGATGATACAAATGAAAAAACCTCATTCTATATATAGGAGTCTGTGGGGTCACAATAAAATCCTAGCCGACCTAACAATAATAATGTAATGGCACAATAATAACAATATTGGGGTTATAGGGGTACAACAATAACAATAAGGGGGCTACACTAACAACAGTAAGGGAGTACATTAGTAATATAGGGACCTAACACACATTTTTGTGCATCCATTTATGGAATGTAATGGTGCAATATATAACCATATTCCCATATTTATGGCAACTTCTGCATCTAGATGGAACACCTTCATAGTTAAGAACTAGGGTCCTGTCATCCTCCCAACCAATCACCATTTCCCCTGCCAAACCACCTCACAAGTCAATGTTGATGAGGATGCATGCCATCGACTTTTCTCTCGTATCTAAATAGGATTTTTCATGCTCAATATAGGTCCCAGGGAGTTACCTATATGACAAAAAATGAGCTCATGCTAAACATGAGCAGGTAAATCTAGTATTTAGAACCAAGTGGGAACAACATCCAAGTGTTCCATATTTGGATTAATGATATGGTTCCATAATTTAAAAATAATTGGAGAGAAGTATATTCTCCATACCTTTTCAATGATAAATTTTGTTTCCTCCTCATTTAGGAAAATTATGTGAATCTAACCTTGGGCGAAAACATCGACAATTAGTGGGGTTTTAACTATTGCACCACTTCTTCTTCAACCCAATAGAAAATAAAGGGAGCACCAAATTTCTACCTTCAAACCCTCCCAACCAAATATTTCTAGGGTAGGTCTTCTGCTTGATGAATTATAACCTTTTCACCTAAAACCAAGGGAACCAAATAGATATCAAACTATTTTATACAACGATGTTTCTTCCACTCATTGAGGGTTTCTAGACTAGGTTGTTGATATGTTGTGCCTATTAATACAACTTCTTGTGCCCCTTTAGTGGGTATAGATCCAGATCCCCCCTATAATGTGACTCATTTCTTCTACTGAGAATAATAAATCATTTAGAAAACTACAAGGAATGGAATTTAAAGAAGATTCGTTAGCCACAGGGTACAGTGATAGTACCTATGGAATATTAAAACCTTTGTTGGATCAAAAATCCTCAGAAAGAGAGGGAAAATATGAGTTTAATAAGTGTTCAATTCCTACAACCCTTGAGGCAGATGATTGAAAATCATGCACTGAGAGGTTCATCTAAACAAGTCTAAGGAAGACTCCTAAAAACTTGATTAGAGGCATCATCAAGCTGGTTGTCCCTCCATAATTTTTCTTGTCCCAGCTCAGAAGTTGTGAGGGGAGGGATTCTTTGATCCAAAATTTTTTGGGTTTATTCCAACTGATTTGTATCCTAAGAGAATCCAAATGAGGTTCTCTTCCTAATATTTAAGGCTCCATATTCGTCACCTGACTAAGTCTAAGGTCTGGTGACTGAACCTATATGCCCAAATGGTATTTTTCATTAGGCTCATTTTAGTAAACCATGAGCAACATTAAGTATAAAATCATGTAAACCACAAGAATCCAAAACACATCAACACATATGGACACCATATTTTAGGTGGAAATCTAATGTGGGATAAAATCACTGATGTTATTGTTTTGTCTTCTTCTTATTATTAGAAATAAATTCTTCTTACATTTTGGACAGGCGCGAACTCTTACCAGTACACATGCTCCTACCTATAGGAGCTACAACCTCCAGTATTTCTCCAGATCCTATGGGAAGGGAGCTATTATTCCAAGTTAAAATTTATTGGCTCTGACCAGAAGGAAGATAAAAATCCCTTATTGAAGTCTATGACCCTCAACACCTTTGTGGATCACATTTTAGAATTTTCATAATAGATCCACTTGTCTCAATCAACCATAAAAACCTATAGGAAACTACCAAACAACAATCATAATACCAATAATCCAATCACCTCTTTGAATTCAATTACTCAAAAACCAAGCCAAATCTTAATAATTATTACTGTCAATATCAAGCCACAATTAGATCAAATTATTTGCACATTAACCCTATCAAATGTCAAGCAAAATTTCATTTTCGTTGTCAAACAAATATCATGTGTATTAATCCTAACTCTCTAATACTCAATACGCCATCATCAATCATTCATCACATTCACTATACCAAAGAAACTTTTCATGAGCCAAAAACATGTGACAATCCTGCAATATATCCTCAAACCCTAGTGCATTAGGTACCAATCCAATTCACTCCTCAAGAACACTTTCATATACCAAGCAACAACAAGTACATCATCATTACTATTCCAAGGCTTCTATGCATCAAACACTATATCTAAATATATAAGATGATCCAACTATCAAGTCAATGTATATTGGTTCAATGCTAGGCCAAACACATCTATGCAATATAAAAATATATCTTCAAACAAACATCATCAATGGACATTCATGAAGACAAGAAACACATAAAATACAAGAAACAACATATTTCTTTGTTAACTAATCATGGATCTCTGCATCATGGGATGTTAATGTAGTTTCCCTATCATCAATCCTCTGCCACACATATTCTATTAGCTAGGCATACTATCATCCATACTAGTAAAGAAAATAAAAAAATTCTATCATAGGAATCATAGTGCTATAATAGGAATGATAATACAGTCATAGGAATAACACTGATGTAACAGGAAATTTTCCAATACCCTCCTTCAAACATCTCTCTGTGGAATATCAAGCCATCATCATAGAAATAAGATAATCAACCAGATTCAAATGATCACTATATACATTTCATTATATAGGAAATTCCTTTATCTATTTGACATCTCAGGAAATTAGAAAACAAACTCAAGTTTTGTAAATATTAGATATCAAAAATTCAGTCAAAGTAGTGATCTCTACATACAATAATTTTTTTCCAAAGAGCACACTACAACATAGTCAAGCCACTAATGCTAACTAATGCCAAAAATTCTATCATAAGAGCATGAATGTTATTTTTTGATTTAATAGTTCACCAAAGAATTCTCCAATATAGTATTACTTTTTCATTTAACAAGTCACCAAAGCATTCTCCAATATTGTGAAAACCCTTCATCTAACACCATACCCTGTCATATAAACAAGATTCCGCCACATCCAACATTTTTTCAATTGGATCACTTTAAAAATGTTCAATTAGCTCATTTAGTGCACATATGCCAAAGAATTTATTAAATCGAAAATCTATTCTAGCTATAATATTTGTCCCAAAATGAAAGCACAGACTTCAATATAAAGGTAGAAACTTATTCAAACAATTAATCCATCAAGAATAAAATGCACAGAAGAAAATAAAAACTATTAACTCAGATAAATACACAACCCAAAAACTTGACTATCTATTAACTATTAACTTGTAAGAATACACAACCCAAAAACTTGACTATATATTTCAACCCAAAAACTTGACTATCTATTTCTCCAAGTGTCCAAGGATCTGCAAAATAATTTATGTAGTGTGTTATCCTTGCAATGAAAAATCACAAAAATAATTGCTAATAATGTGTATATATTTGCCATGCTTACTGCCAATACTAAAATGCATTGTCTAGATCAAATTTTTCAAGAGATAAGGTTTACAATACACATATCAATACATTTATGCCTTTTGTGCATATATCCCTGCAAGAAAAAAACTTTACCAAATCGACCGTAGATGCACAATTTCCACTTCCGATACATGACACGAATTGAATTGTTTTGCCATTAAACATTTTATGCCCAAATTTAGATCAATTACAAAAATATGTGCCCATATTTTTTTAATGTGAATACAATATACAATTAATATCATCCATACACAATTCAATATGACCATCAATTATGCTATGCAAGAATTACTGTCATGGAGAACTGCGCAGATCATCATTAATGAACACTCCATAGCTTATTTCGATCATATATTTATATCTTTGGAGAGTTGACCCAAGCCAGAGAAACCACACTAGTGGAACTATGAATGGTATTTCACCATTTGAATGACCTCAAGGTTAACAAAAAAATATTTATTTATTTGGTCCAAGTAATTTCTTTCGAACCATAAAATTCAACCATCAATGAAAAACTCATATTAATCATCCTCATAAAAAAAAATTATTCTTTTATTAATATTGAAAATATTTCTCATTTGTGATTAAAAATTCCTAACCAACTCCAGAATTTATTATTATTTACCAAATGTAAAAATAATTTTACTTCAACCAACTCTACAACGATAAAATATTATTTTATGAAGGATATTAGTTCCAATAATGAATATTTAACCATTACTATAAAAATTAAAATATTACTAGTTAAAGGTAGAGCTATGCGAGGGTTCGATGAGCGACTAGGGTTTAGGCAGTATTGAGAAAACTGAGAGCGTTGAATACGAGGAAGGAGGAGCGGATCGGTGATAGCGCCGAGCAGCTGGATGGCAGCACACTCAGGGGGGAGATATCCCCTCCTACCAGAATGTGATGACAGGGGCATATAATATCAAACAAACAAGATCCCAAGGAGGAAGGGCAAGCCCTAATCTAGGACCGGTGTTGGGAGCACAATGGAAGGAAAAAACTAGAGGCCAATGCTTGCCAAGAGCCACAAAGAAGCCTTGTTTTCTTATTCCAACAAATAAACTGGACCAATATCAAATTTATGTGCAGGACCATGCTTTAATATGCAAATTTATAGGCATTTGGCCAAATGATAAGGATTTACTCAAATGGATTCAGTTAAAATGGAAACTTAAGGGTCATATAGATCTAAAATTTGGGCCTAGAGGATTTTTTACAGTAATATTTACTAATCTCATAGATAAAGAAAGAATTTTTTAGGGAGGCCCATATTTCTACTGTAATGCAGGGTTATTTATTAGGAAATGGGAAGAATGTTATAACCCTAACCAAGAACAATTCCTGGCAGTGCCAGTTTGGGTGAGGCTCTTTGCATTGCCAGTGATAATCCAAAATTATTGGGCATGATGTATGCAGTAGAGGTGGTAGGAGATAGTGTATGGGAAACCCTGAATCCAAAATTATATTACCTATTATATTGCTTGAATGACCCTACATGTCCTTTAATTGGCTCTGCATGCCCCTTAATTGGTTATGCATTTCATTATCTCAGACTTGGTTATCACTTCTTAGACTATGTTTGTCATTCTTTCATCTCAGTTTACCCAATTCACCTTATAGATAACAATTATCATAAGTTTCCCCATTATGGCCTTAGTAATACAAGCCATCCTTTCTGCCTTGTTCACAACCTCCATAACTCAGCCTGACAGCTTCATGAAATTGATTGCATGGCTTATAATGAAATTTTGGGGGGTAGAGCCTTGTCTGGTAACCAACATGGTAAGATAGATTTTGGGTTATCCTTTGGGGGGCCTACTTCTACTGCCAAGAACAGGGAGGGTTTCTTTTTGGATTGCATTCGTGAATACGCTCAAGTATTTTTCTTGGGGGCATGAGTGGAGTGTATCTAGTTTTATTTTGGGGTTACTATCAAGTCTCTGTCTGAGTGTTTTTGGTGTATGGAAATATTTTTTCTCTACATGCTTCACTTCTGCATGTCACGAATGTAATTCCTCTATGGAAAACAGAGGTGCCTCTAGGTGGCCCTATTATAGTAACTAACAGCAATAAGAGTTATATAATTCTCTCAGTTTAGCCCAATGACTGTTGCAGCCTAAACTACCTCGTCCTACAAATTTCGTAATTCTTAGGGATAAAGGAAGAGGAACTAATGATACTCAACATACCACTAAAATTTAGGCAATCACCATCAACAAGCACAATATTTTCCTCTGTTTTTTTACTAAATCCAATATTGAAATTATGTTTCCATCTACAGTTATTCTTATTTCCTCTACAGGTTCTCTTATACCCCTGGTGTGGCACCCTCTCCGGCCCAGAAAGATAATTTAGTTGCTGGTTGAATATCATCAAGACAAAATGTTGAAAGGACAACCTGCGAAAAAAGAAGTTAAGGAAAAAGGAAAGGCAGAAAAAGTAAAGTCAAAAGTGGGCCTAAGAAGGAGAGGAAGAAAGTTTGGGAAGGAAATAATGGAAAATATTTTCCAAGCCTATGGGGTAGGCACACCTAGTCATGTGAAATTACTTATTTCAGGTTGGGAGCGAGACCATAAAACAAAAGAGGAAGAAGACATCTCAGAGGAAGAGATGGAGATGTTGATAGATTCAAGAACTACTAGGGGCATAATGTATTTATTCAAATAGTCCATTCATATGTACTAGAAAATTAAATTATTATTGGCTAAGGCTATTATTAATGTCCAAGAATTAGGTGGTGATCCGAAAGCAGTGTCTATTCTAGCTTAAATGCACAGGGACATCCAGGAAATACATCTTCTGCAACATCACCAGAATGTTCGACTTGGCCGAATGGAATGCCGTTGTAGAATATCAACCAAGTTGACATTCTTGGGTCTAGTGTTAAGGACCCAACACCTATTGAATCATCTAATGATTAAGGGTTTTTACTATTTGTCTTTTTTAGATGCATATTACAGATAGCATTTACTTTCTGTTTAAATCTTTGGATAAAGTAGATAATAGCCCTATTAAGGCAGATAGTGTTAGATTTAAACTTTATCAATTTTGGATGGTCTTTAACTCTTTGAGGTGGTCAATAGACCTAGTTTCCTATGGGTATGTTGAGGCCATCCAACATATATTATGATTGTAACCTATTTTTATTTTTGATCTAATGGAAAATAGGGAGGAAATACCAAACTTACAAAAGAAACAAGTAAAATATTGAAAATATTTCTCATTGATTTGTAATGATCAAGAATATTTTAATATTTACAAATTGTAAAAATAAATTTACTTCAACCAACTCTACAACGACAATATAAAATATTATTTTATGAAGGAGATTGGGTCTAATAATGAATATTTTACCATGACCACCACAAGTAAAATATTCTTTATCGCCAACCACATAACCAACATAATTAAAATATTAGACCACTTCATTAGTCATAATCTCATTAACCAATTGTTACATAGCATTTCGTCACAAGCCCTGAAATCCCTTGTCCTGTACATTGGAGGATTATTCTCGTGACCTATGGACAGTAAAATGTCCTAAAAACACCTTAATGGAATCCTTCTGCATAAGGACAGGAATTCTCCTGAAGAAAAATTCCTCTGGAAAACCCTAAAAATCCATGATTTGGCATTGGCACGGGTAGCCAGTTCATCCCTCGCGCCAATGGGGAAAAAGCACACTAGTGGGCGCGCCAGTTGGCACTCTATCCCTATGTCTCGCTCGCACCAAGCCTATTAAGAAATGTTTTTAAAAAATAAATGGTGGAATTTTGATTCTAACGAACTCAGAATGAATCATCAGAAAGAAGTTGGGTTGTTTGCCTCCGGATGTCACTGATTAGGAAGTGGTTTTCCATCTCTCATGGAACCTTCCTAAGATATAGGGCTCTATCCCATGATTATAGGGATCCCAACCTCCCTTCCTCCCTCTAAAAAATCCTGCCCTCTCCATTAACAAGCTAGCTGAACACTTGGAAGCTGAACATTTGGGAAGGAAACTATAGTTGAGTGACTATTGAGAACAGAGCCAAGGAGAACCCTGTAAGAGAGAGGGCCTTGTCCAAATTCCCGACAAGCTTTATGAGACATGCTCCGCTGGAAGCCTTGCCAAAGGAAGAACGTGACGTCGGAACTCGGTTGTAATCTTTCTTTCACATTTTAATATATGCTCGACTATGTTATCGGTTCCACTATTGTTTTGTTTATCTATGTAATGCAATTTAGTTCAATCCTTTACGACTGATTGATAGTTACATGTTCGAATTATTACGTTGTATGTCATCGTTTCTTCTCTGCATGTGTATAGGTGTCTAGGCGCGGTGAGTGAAAGGATTGTGACCTATCAAGCTAGAAACGAGAAGCAACGCTTCTTCTTCGACGATAGTAGCGTAGGACTCGAGGTAGGCTATATATCATAGCTATTGTCTTTTGTAACTAGGAAGCAGTATCGTAGCATGTTTCGATTGTTGCTAGACCCACTCTGGGGCTACTGGGATTGCCTTTGTCCACAGAGGGGATTTACCGCCTCAACAATTTGGTGACTCTGCTGGGGATCAGTGGGAGTTAGTCCTTCCTCCATTAGGTTGTTTTTTGGCTTTTGATTGATTAGTCTACTTTTCTGGTTCACCTTCCTTGGTGTTAAAACCCTGTTCAGCCCCTAGAAGACTAGATCCAATCTATGTTTGTCCTTTTTTCTCTTTTTTCTAGGATAAACTGGCTTGGTGCAGTTATACTCCTGACAGTCATGCCAACTGGTGCTAGTTGCTTGTCAGGCCCTCGTGCCAACCCCTGTTTGGCACAGATTACAGCCAAACAGGCATGCCAACCCTACTTGGTATTAGAGTTTTCCTGTTCTTGGACTTTCTAAGCTTGAATTTTGGTCCTGGTTCATTTTTTATGATTTCTTGAGTGCTTTGAAGTCATTTTTAACTGTTTTTAGCCCCTATCCTCCTGTTGTCCACCTTTTTCTATCAGTTTTTCATTCTAGCCCTAGGGCTTCTAGGTGCTTCAGTGTACTGAGCTTCCTGTGGTAGTTTTGGGTCTTTGATTTCTCGGTCAACTTCGTTTTTGCTTCCTTGCATTCATCTTGCTGGATTCCATTGAATCATTACGTTAATTGATTGATTGTCTTCTCTTTCGTTCAGTTTCTCTTTGTGTTTCTCCAAGCCTAGATTACATGGTTTGTTTGAGTCTCTTTCGGGATTCTTCGCTTTAAGGGATTTCGTCATCGGTTTGAGTCTTGATTGTGTTTGTTTGAGTTGAGTGAACTTGTTTTGTTTTAGCTCTCTATTTTTCATTTCTCAAATTGATGTTTTCATTAGTTTTTCATTCATTTAGTGCATTTTCTCTAATATATTGAAAAATACCAAAAACAAAATATTTTGCATTTCGATTGGCATAGTGAAAATTGAAAGCTCTTTCGCATTACTACTGTTATATAACTCTAGAGAAAAGTTTTCTAGTTTCATTAGCTTGCATTGGAAACAATAGTGGATGTTTTTGTGTGTTCATTTTGCTGTCATTTGAAAGCTCTCAACTCTCCCGTAGATAGCTCTTCATTGAAAAAAATGATATTTAGTGGCATGTAGTTTGCATCTAGAGGTTTTATGAGATCCAACATTTGATAGGGCCTTGAAATCAAAACATAAATTGAAGATCAACTTCAAAATTTACTGAGTTAACCTAAGGCATCATTGAAACTTAACGGAACATCTAGTAGTCTAAGGTAGAGAGGTGTTCCGGCGTCATTAAGCCTAACAGCTTTCACTCGACATCTGACTACAGACAGTGCTAGTATGGACTTGTGCTCCCCGTACCATCGAGTATATAAAGGGAGACCCCATTAGGTTGCAAATCCTTTATCTGTAGGAAGCCGAGTCTGCCACCTTTTACCCGTGATACATCAGACACAGCATTCGGGGAGATTACCAGCATGTACGTCAAGTCCTTGGTTGATTTCTCTTTCCTTTTTACCAAGGTGTATATGGCAGTTCACAGATATCTGGTACACCCATTTACCTAGATTACCAGAGCAGTCATTTTGATCTTTACTGACTCCTTAAACCTGAAAAGATCATCAAGCGATTGTCCTTTCATGCTTGTTTCCAAACTGAAAGTGATAGATTCATCTTTTACTTGTTTCTAGACTCTTAAAACATGAAACACTAAAATCTCCAGTTTCAATGTGGTAAAATTAATCACCTATGATCACACGCCCATTTAGAGATTGATTTTTTCGGCCTGTTTTTGTTTTCCTTGGTTTTTGCCTGTGCGTCTTTGTTTTTTATCTCTTCCTCTTTTTTTGCTACAGTCATAGTGGCGGAACCATCAGTTTCGTCTACTGGTAGTCCTTATACAGATGATTCGTCAGAGGTATCTCAGTCCTCTACTGAGCATCAGCAGCCCGTTGTATCCGAGTTTCCTGACGGGGGACTGGTAATATCTTAACTTCCCTTTGGAGGACCAGTTGAGTTCAATTGGCCCTCGTCCAACACTTGGTTTGGATTTGGAGTAGGGGAGAATTTCCCTCCTCTTACATCAGGATCACCCTTTTTGGCTGTTGTTATACCTTCTAGTCCCCATCGTCTTTTAGTAGATCTTACGATAGGGTCAGATATGGACTCATCCAGTCCTTCTCCTAGTGAGGGAATTCCTACTTCTGGTGAAGATTACCAGCTTTTTCCTGAAGACATCCTCAAACCTTTTGTTATGTCTTCACTTGGTCCTACACTCCCATATGGATATAGGTCTTTAAGTCAGGTCATGGCTGCTATTGCCTCTATAGGAGTGTCAACTCCATCCACGAGGCCGACCATTCCCTCATTAGGGATGTCGCCATCGACACCTCTTACAGCATATCCTTTTGTTACATCGGCACTTGTTAGACCTACTATCTGCGTGGCTGCATCTATGTCTGTTGTCACTACTCAGTCAACTAGGACCTCATCAGTTCCTAAAGACGTTTATATAGCTTCTTCCATTCCAGAGAACATTTCTCCCGAGGAGTACTAGATGTCTTTACAGCTGCCGATCTCTAAGGTTGGTCAGTCCTCTCAGGATCTTAATCATCCTTACTTTTCCCATTATGGAGCGGATGGTGCCCCGATCTACATATTTCCATATCAATATGATGAGCAGGGAAACCCCCTTCATTTTCCTGCTCTTGAGGCTTATCAATATATTAACGGTTTTATATCTACCCATCCTGGGCAACCTTCTAACCAACAAGGGCAACCCTTCCAGGGACAACCTTTGTTTCAGCAAGGATATGCTTCCAGCCCACAAGGAAAACCCTTCTAGGGAAAACCTTCGGCCCAACCAGAGTATGTGTACAACCTGCAAGGACAAACCTTATAGGGACAACCTTTGGTCCAGCAGGGATTGCTTTACGGCCCGCAAGGGCAGTCTTACAATCCTCAAGGTCAACCTCTACAGCCTCACCCTGTGGTCCAACTAGGGCAACCTCAAGGATTGGAAGGGCAACCGGGGTATCAACCTGGACCACCATATGGTCCTAGGGGGAAAACCCATCCTTCTAAACCTTTGGTGCAACCTCAGTAGCCTCATTTTCCAATTGGTCAAAATGTTGCATATCCTGGGCCATCTTATGGTCCTGTCACAAGTCAACCTAGTTATCAGGCACAACCTGGCCCACTCCCTCCATTAGGCCAACCTGCTTAACCAGGGCAACCTAGTGTTCCTCATCAGCCAGGTCAACCTGTTCAACCAGGGCAACCTGCAAAGCCAAGTCAACCTGTTCAACCAAGACAACCTGCACAACCTGTTAACCCTGCTCAGTAGCCGATCTATTCTATGCCACAACCAAATCCACATGTGCTCCCAACTTATCCAACTCAGCAGAGTCCCACTTACCAGCAGTTCGCTTGACCCCAAGGTGGCTATTACCTTCAAGGTTAGTCTCGACCAGTTTACAACCCACCTCAAGGTTCTGTTTATTACCTTCAACAACCAGGCTATACTTATACTCCACATTCAAATCCATACACTGCTCAATCAGGGCCCACGTATCATCAAAATTATTACCCTGGTTATCAACCCCCGTATCCTAGTTTTCAACCACCATATCAACCCAATTATCCGGCTTATAACCCCTATGGTCAGAATCCTCCAGGACAGAACCAATGGGGGCAGAGTTATGCTCAACTAGGATGGAGTATAGGTACAGGTCCTTATCAGGGACTTGGCATGCCTTTTAACCCTCAATTTCCTTTTCTCGCCACGTTGGAGTTACCATACATGTCCAAATTGACCAATGATCTGATTCTTCATAATCCATATTAGCCTCCAGTTTCGACGAAGGTGCCTGGTGATTGTCCTAAGTTTGAGGGTAAATCTGGAGAAGACCCCCAAGCACATGTCATGACATACCACTTATGGTGTTCTTCGAATTCTTGGATCGATGACTCGATTCGTCTGCATCTTTTCCAGCGCACTCTCACTGGCGCTACTGCTAAATGGTACATAGAACTACCCCGTGGTATTTTTCAAGATTTTAATACTCTAGCTATGGAATTCCTGACACATTTCCAGTTACCGATTTGTTATGAAGCTAGGACGCATCTCCTGACATCTCTGAAACAAGACAAAGCCACTCATATTTCAGATCATATTCATGAATGGAGATGCCATCATCATCTGATCAAGTTTGACATTCCTGATCAGCTTCTAACTCACTGGTTCACTACCTCTTTTGTAAACAATATCGTATAAGACATTGCTATGGGGGCATGTGTAACCAAGGAACAAGCCATTGCTCGTGCCCAGTACCTCGATTTAGTGTACTCCCAATCCGACACGTTATATGACATCTTGACTGATGCCCCGTGACCAGGGACCTCTAAAGTGCCAACTACCCCATTGGTAGAAGGTGTTATTGGTTCCGTCTCTCAGACTTCTCGCAAGTTTTCCAATGGGAAGAAGAAATCGAATTCATCCAACAATTCTGCTCCTCCAGCTACTCCAGATTTTGGTAAGACCGCAAAGGTCAATGCCATTCAGGCCAATCCTGTGGACAAGACTTCCAAAGGGAAGAAGAAGGGAAAAGGCAAAGCCAAATCAGATGCCCCAAAATCAGAATCGTCCAAACCACGTGCTGATGATGGTTCACAGTGCAAACCGAATTACCCTTTCCTGATCTGTGATGAAGACCACTACACCAAAGATTTTCCTCGACGATCCGAGGTGCGTCAACTTCTTAAGGGCTCTAAGGGAACTCCATATTTTCTTAAGGAACCTTTTCCATCTCAGTAGACCCAGATGGTCGAGCAGCCTTCGCCATCTGCACCGTTTGGGTCTGAGGTTTTCATGATGAATGGTGTTGCACCTGTTTCTATTGCTACTCGATCGAAGGATTATGCCGGATCACGCCAGGCAGCTGGGAAGGAAGTCATTGATGGCCCTCCTCCCTAGCCTGCCTTTGGTCCTCTTGAGATTGAAAGGCCCAGTGCTGAACCTATTGTACGACCACCTTCCAAAGGTGTTCTCTGAAAGTCTTCTTATAATCTGAACACCCATGCTGCTTAGCATTATAGCATTGTTGAGGACTTGGCATAGGTGCCTTCTGCGATGTCCGTGTTGGAAGTACTTCAGAGTTGTCTGTCTCAATGGAAAGATATGTTATCTGCAATCAGTGGAATTGATCTTGTCGATTCTAGCCTTCTCACCTTCGATCTAGAGAATTTTGTCCCCCGACTTCCGCACCAGATCGCGCTTGTTATACAAGTCGGTATTAACGACCTCAATATTCACAGAGACATTGTGGACAAAGGTGCCTCTACCTGCGTTATGTCATCTGCTTGCTCGAAGGCCATTGGCTCTCCAACCCTAACTTCATCTCCCAATGCCCTCGAGGCATTCGATGGAAGGGAATCAAAGTCCTTGGGTGTTCTCGCGAGTCTACCGATTACATTTCAAGGTAAGACAGTCAACATCGAAGTGGAAGTTGTTGATGCCAAACTCAACTAAAATCTTCTCTCGGTTGTAGCTGGACCCATGCCATATTGTGCATTCCATCCACCCTCTTTCAAATTTTAAAGTTTCCACATGAGGGCAAGATTATTACTATCAATCAATTGTCTTTATTTACCACGTCCTCCAAGAACAACGTACCATACGTGGATCAAATTCCTAATCCCCCTGATAGTATAGGACCTATTATTTTCAAGGACCCCATTCTCATGGGTATTTTTCCCATTCCACCACCGAACACCATTCAAGTAAACATGATCTGTAGGTCAGATGACCCGTGGATCATCCCTTCTCTTGAACAGGTTTCCTCTTTTGGAGAATCGATGCCTTTGACCCCGGTTGAAATCAATTATTGTGAGATCATTGCCGCATCAGATCCTCCTCCTGCTGATAATGCTCCTTTGAGCATGGCTCTTGATGTTTATTCTCAATCCCCTTGGCTCGGTGATGCAGATTTTCCCGATCCTTTGAGAGAATTTTTTTCGTCTGACAAAGCTATTGTGGAGACTATGTCTCTTGAAGATCTGCCATGGAGCGATGGACATCATCGTTCCTCATTCATGCCCGACCTGGGGGCAATGTCTAATTGTTTCGAGTGTTTTTCATCTCAGGTTCCCTCTCCACCTCTCCAAACGCCAATATTGACTCATGAAGTATTTTCGGAAGGAAATATGAGTAATATCACCCAAACGATGCCTATTGACATCTCCATTAAACTAGGGGTCGTCGAGAACATCCATGTGGGAGTCACTTGTTCTCCCAATGAGATTCAAGTGTACACTATCCTTTTCCGTGAATTCCGTGATGTTTTCACGTGGTCTTATGAAGAGATGCCTGGAATTGATCCCAGTATTGTCGTGCACAAAATTCCCACCTATCCTGGTGTGAAGCCTATGTGCCAGTGTCTGCGTCCAGTGCATCCTTGGAAAGTCATTGCTATAAAAGCTGAAGTTGAGAAACTTCTTAAAGTGGGCTTCACATATCCGATCCCTCTGAGAGTGTAGGTTTTCAATATTCTCCTTGTGGATAAGAAGCAGGGCACAATTTGAGTTTGTGTTGACTATCGAGATATCAATTGGGCTTGCCCTAAGGACAACTATCCCACCCCCTTTATAGATCAGATCATTGATGATTGTTCGGGGAGTGAGATCGTTTCCCTTATGGATGGCTTTTTGGGTTATAATAAAATCAATATCCTTCCATCCGATCAACATAAGACCGCTTTCATCTGTCCGTGGGGAACATTCGCCTATAAGAAGCTCCCTTTCGGCTTAAAAAATGTTGGGGCTACCTTCCAGCATGCAATGTCTTATGCCTTTCACAACATAAGTAATGTTGTTCAGCCATACCTGGATGACCTTCCAACTCATTCAGCTCTACGCGAAGACCATCCGAAACATCTCCGCAATATTTTTCTCTGCTGTAGACATTACAACATCAGGCTTAATCCTGAAAAGTGAGTCTTCTGCATTGACTCTGGTCGGATTTTAGGATTTCTTGTCTCTAAAGAAGAAATTTGCCTTGACCCTCTCAAGGTTGAGCCTATTCTTAATCGCCCTTCCCCATCCTCACTGCATCAACTTCAGAGTCTTCAGGGGAAAGATAATTTCTTATGTCGCTTTATCCCGAACAATGCAGAGGTAGCGAAAGGTTTTATGTGACTTATAAATTAGGACATCCCTTTCTGTTGGGACGAGATTCCTCAGCAATCTTTCAACAACCTTAAGATGTTGCTTGTCAACACTCCATTAATACGTCCTCCAAACTATCATCGTGACTTTACCCTCTATTTGGCTGCCGCATTCAACACAATTTCCATGGTTCTAGTACAGAATGACGATGACAGTAATGAACACATGGTTTATTATCTATCTCGAAACCTCCTTGAAACTGTAACACATTATTCACACATCAAGAAATTGGCTTTGGCTGCGGTCTAGGCTGTTCAGCGATTTTGCCATTACATCCTGTTATGCATGGTAACCGTGATTTCTGACTGCAACCCCATGACTTACATTTTGTCTCGACAATTGCTGGGGGGCAAGTACTCAAAGTGGATTTTGATCCTCCAAGAGTTCGATTTGGAGTTCACTACTGCCAAATTGAAGAAGTCATTGGTTTTTGCTGATCTCATTTGCTCCCTCCCTACCGAATCTGTTCCGTCTCAATCCGAGGATCATATCCCAGACGAAACTCTATTCTTAATCAACACTCTCAATCCATGGTACAGTGATATCATCATGTACCTCCAGACATATACCTTCCAGTCCGAGTTAACGAAGGATGCTCGACACCATGTTCAACACCAGTCACAACCATATCGCATTGTCGAAGATACCTTATATCGTTTCGGAGTCGATTATGTACTTTGCCGGTGTTTGACCTTAGAATAGGCTGAGAAAGTTCTGAATGACTAACACAGTGGCACCTGTGGCGGTCAGATGTCCGATTATGCCACCACCCAGAAGATTCTGCGTGCGAGCTATTTCATGCCATCTATATTTAAAGATTATATTGTTGCAGTCTGGAAGTGTCATGAGTGCCAGATTTTCCAACGCAAGATGTGTGCGCTGCCTCTCCCATTACATCTTGTCATTACCGTGGGCCCTTTTGCCAAATGGGGCATTGATTTTATGACGTGTAACCCTCACTCGACCGGGGGGCATGCTTATATCATCATTGTCGTGGATTATTTCACCAAATGGGGCGAAGCAATTCTTACACTGGCTGCAGACGGTAAGACAGCTACACAATTCATTTTCAACCATGTGAACACACGTTTCAGCATTCCTCAAGCCATCGTCACTGATCATGGCTCTCATTTTCGGGACTACATGATGGTAGAGCTGACATCTAAGTTTGGCTTGCGTCACGACAGCTCAACGCCATACTACCCTCAGGAAAATGGCGAGGTTGAAGCTGTGAAAAAATTTCTTGTCACGATCCTTCAACAAAAAATTGGTATACACAAATCGAATTGAAATCTCCAGTTGTTTTCAGCTCTTTGGGCCTACTGAATGTCAGTGAAGAGTGCGACCAGATTCACACGTTTCCAGTTGGTGTATGGACTGGAAGCTACTCTTCCGATTGAATGTGAGATCCCTTCACTAAAATTGGTTGTGGAATTAAAATTGGCTGCTTTGTTTATTGAGGCACAAAAAAAGCGGGTAAAATCTCATTTCGATCAAACGGTTTCTCCGCACTTTTTTATCGAAGGGGACCTCGTCCTCTTGTATGATCAAGCCCATGACAATATTGGGGTAGAAAAATTCCAACCTATGTAGCATGGGCCCTATATCGTTAAACAAGTATTGAAAAATGGGGCTTATGAGCTGATCAATTATGAAGGCCTTCCTTTGGCACAGCCTAGAAATGGGTTGTACCTGAAGAAATATTATTCTTGAATCATTCTTGCGTAGTATATGTACATAGGTGATTTTTTCATTTTTGTGCATGTGTGGTGTGGTGTGCTTTGTAAGAATTTTTCTGCTTCTTGGGTCTTCCTGATTGTGAAAATTTCTATTACTCCTTATGTCGGTTTCGCGGATGGTGCCTCTTGTAGTACCAGGAACCTATCTTTGATAGCCTGGGTAATTTAAAATCCTGCTGGTGAATTGATTAATTTACAAGGTGTTTGTCTAGGGCCTGCTACAAATAATGTCGTAGAATATAGTTCCATTCTGGAATTATTAAACGAGGTTGTCAACCTTGGTATTCATGCATTGCTTATATATATGGACTCACAGCTTGTGGTTTTACAGCTCAATGGTCATTATTCAGTTAGAAACCCATATATTTTAAGACTGTATCTATGTATTCGTTTACTGGAAATAAATTTTGATTACATTACATATCAGCATATACCAAGATTAATGAATACACTAACAGATGCAGTAGCCAACATGGTATTAGATAGACATTTACACAATTTGTAAAAACATCATCATATGTAAGAGATATCCATGTAGAAATAGATATATATATATATATATATATATATATATATATATATATATATATATATATATGTCAGATTTTTGCAACGTGTGCATCATATAAAACCAAAAATATACATGTTTGTGTCAGTTACATCCGGAGATGACATGTCTCTCAAAAATATGCAAATAAAATCTTAGGCGACTAATCGGCATGGTGCTCATGTTAGCACGTCACTACCTGCACCAGCCGCCCCAGTAAGTGGTGGAGTCGACTCGGCACCCCTATGGCGTGCCTCTGATAAGCCAAAGGGACATCAGCTAGGCAAGCATAATCTTGAACCCCACGAGCAATCCCCTTTAGGTTCTATAAAAGCACATCCCCCTAGCCCCCCTCACCTTGAGGGTCATAAGTGAGAGGGGTCCTCGTCGCCACTAGTGACATCCCGGTGGGCCTCTCTGGGCCAACATATGCATACATATAGGATCAGATGTTATAACATGCATGTATACCAAAAAATCATAAAACTCATAAAAATAAAAAAGAGTCTTACCAAGCTCCTCATCCCAATCCTCTCCTTCCGAGAGCGGAAGGTCGGCGTCTCTAGTGAAATCAGTGCCCACATAGTGCTTGTCCTCTACGAAGATCAGCTATCGTTGGAGCCATCCAAAGAACTCGGGTTGCCATGAAATCTGCTGGCCACCCCCTGCCCTGGGCATCAATGTTTCCCATCGAGCCATCCGTGGCTCTCTCAATGGTGGATCCGGGACTATTGCCCCTTGGCCCTGGAAGATATGTATTTGTTCCAGGAAGAATGATACCAAGATTGACCCGTATCCAAACTGTTTCAGTTTTTTATTTTTTCATTTGGTCAGTTATTATTTGATGTTCATAGTCATGGCTGTGGCCCAATCAAACACTATTGGGTTCATGCATTCTGATGCAAGGAGCTGTGTTTTGGTAGCCTCGTGCTATGCCTGCAACCCGCAGCATGTGTAATAGTATGTAGCACTACTCTAAGTGCTAGATCAGGAATGGTTTGAATGTATACCTTTTCACTACCTAACCCTTTGTGTGCCCCTGCGCACACTCTGTCCATGACCATTGTCATGTTTTCACCAGAAGGCCTGGTGCCTGTCAAGATAAGAACTAGACCCCTGCGTGACAGTAGAGTACTGAAGTACACGTTTGACACTTCGAGCTCAAGTACTTGATCTCGAAGTTTAAAATTCTCCTCGTCCTCATCCCATATACTAATCAGATATTTTAGTAGTTTTGGTTGAGCCCGGAGACATGGAGTTAAGAAGAATTTCTTCAAACCGCAATTTCAGAGAGCATTCATACACAGCTCATTTTCCATTGCCATTTCATCTTCCTCACTGTGCTCTCTTTCCTTCCATTCAATCACCATTTTCACTGGGTAGCTACATCAAATCAAACATAGGAGTGTTAGAAACCTCCTCAAATATCCAAATTTGCTTTTCATTGGTTCATTTTCGATATTTTTTGGCTGTAATTTGTGTTGTGTCGTTGGCGCGGCTGTCTAGCTAACAGTCACGCTAGCTGGCGCGACCTCTGTGTAAAACAGAGTGGATTGGCACAGGTCCATGCCTAGTACCCGAGCCAACCGTGGAGCCCTAAATTTTTAAATTCCCCCCCTAAAGAACCTAAAACCATGATTAAATATAATGAAATGCAACTTAAAAGATGGCTAATGGAAGTAGCTCTTACCTGGAGAAGATGGGATCTAGATTCATCCACTGGATTGCTCTCAATCATCACCTCAATATCGCAAAGGAAATGGCTCACTATCGCTCTGCAAAGAGGTAAAAAGGTGAAAAGTAAATAAGTTTTTACTATTGGTAATATTTATAACTTTTCAAAATCAAAATTCGGTTTTGGGACTTGTTTTTCCGATATTTTACTATATTTTTGTCAAAAAATGGGTTTTACACTTGCTTTTTGTGTAGCGATAGGTTTTCATGTCATTAGGATGATTACACGAGTTGTATTTTATACTTTTTCAGACTCTGTAAAAACACGAAAAAGTCATTACTGGAGTCACCTTTCAGCTCTTTTATGACTCTCTAAAACTGAAAAGATCGCCGAGTCGCTTGTCGTTTTGAGCTCGTTAAATTGGCTGCGAAACGACATCTACCCAGTATACGTTTACGCCTTTTTCGGGCTGGGATAGATTATTTACGAAAAAGGAATACCCTAGCCTATCGCGACTGGGAGGTTCTCTCAGACATAGTTTTCTACCTTTTCGGATCTATGGGACTATCTATGAAAAGGGACTGCTGGATTTTTCTTTTTCGCTGTCTTTTCAAACTCTCTAAACATGAAAATACGTCAAGTTCTTCCTTTGTCAGACTCGTTAAAAACTAATGACATCGGACTCTGTCGTAATGAAGTTACTCGAGTTTCTCCTTCCTAGGGCTCGTTAAATGTACTAGGTTGGATTTTTCTGAAGGACAAACTTATATCGCAAGCATATGCTATCCCCTTCAAACTTGTTTTCAAAAATAATTAGGGTACTTACCAGAAATGGTGGGGGAAAATGGGACCAGTATTATAGTCGTGTCGACAGTATGTCACTCTTGAGCATGGCACTTGTCTACATTCGTGTCGGGTTGGGACCATCTCATCTCATTATCTGCTTTCCTTCATGGGTTTGGGTAATCTCTTTTGACCACTCATCTGCTCTTTTCCATGTCACCATGACCTCAGATCCCTTGATGTCAAATACTGCCAAATCCAATGTCGTGCCACCGATATGTTCAAGAGAAGTTGACCTCTGTAGTTTTCAACCTCCCTCTGATTCTCTGTTGGTCTTGATTCATAAAAATTATGTTCCTGTGTCTCATGTCGATGATGTGGGAACCATTATGGCCCACCTTCGATCAAGGTCACTTCCTGTCAACTTCAGCTCATTATCTGAGAAGCTGATCTAGAGACTCCCTTCAGGTACCTTGAAGCCTGCATGCCTCAATGGCAGGTTCTTTGCATTCAACGCAAGGTTTTCATCATTGGCCTTCGATCTAATGATTCTACGGATGTTCGACACCAGCTCACTGTTCAAATTCTGTAGATTGTACCTCTTATACCTTGAGATCCATCGTCATTATTGGCGGTTTCTCTCGCGTCTGTTAACGGCTTTCATTATTGGCTGGTAATATGATGATGTTCTTGCATGTTCGACTTCGGCTCACATATTTTCATGTTCGAACTTGTACACTGTTCAGGTCGAGATGGAGCGCAAGACCCAGGATTTTGTCTGATAAACATCCAGGCTGCGGGTTCTTTGTGGATTATTATGATTTATTACATGAATCATTTGACTGGATGGCCATGACCATACCTGAGTCTACTTGTTAGTCCTCATTTACTAGATGGCTGCACCCATACCACATATCATGTATCAGAGATATCAATTGTATTTGTATTCACAGGTTTTCCAACGACAGTGTTTTCGGTTGGGCGCGTTCTCATAAAGCATTTCACCTCTCCCTCTCTCTCGGACCTCATGCTTTAGGGGGCATCTGTTACACAACATTTTGTAACTAGCCCTTCAATCCCTCGTCCCGTACATTGGAGGACTATTCCCGTGACCTGTGGACGGTAAAATGTCCTGAAAACACCTTAATGGCATCCTTCTCCATAAGGACAAGAATTCTCCTGAAGAACAATTCCTCTGGAAAACCCTAAAAATCCATGTTTTGGCATTGGCACAGGTAGCCAGTTCATCGCTCGCGCCAATGGGGAAAAAGCACACTAGTGGGCGTGCCATCTGGCACTCTGTCCCTGTGTCTTAGTCATGCCAAGCCTATTAAGGAATATTTTTTTAAAATAAATGGCGGAAGTTTGATTCTAACGAACTCAGAATGAATCATCAGAAAGAAGTTGGGTTGTTTTCCTCCTGATCTCCCTGATTAGGAAATGGTTTTCCACCTCTCATGGAACCTTCCTAAGAGATAGGGCTCTATCCCATGATTATATGGATCCCAACCTCCCTTCCTCCCTCTATAAAAGCCTGCCCTCTCCATTGACAAGCTAGCTGAACACTTGGAAGCTGAAAATTTGGGAAGTAAACTATAGTTGAGTGACTATTGAGAGCAGAGCTAAGGAGAACCATGTAATAGAGAGGGCCTTGTCCAAATTCCCGACAATCTTTGTGAGACATGCTCCACTGGAAGCCCTGCCAAAGGCAGAGCGCAATGTCGGAACTCGGTTGTAATCTTTCTTTCACATTTTAATATATGCTTGACTATGTTATCGGTTCCACTATTGTGTCATTTATCTGTGTAATGAAATTTAGTTCAATCCTTTTCGACTAATTGATAGTTACATGTTCAAATTATTATGTTGTATGTCATCATTTCTTCTTTGCATGTGTACAGATGTCCAGGCGCGGTGAGCGAAAGGATCGTGACCTGTCAAGATAGGAATGGGAAGCATCACTTCCTCTTCGACGACAGCAGCGTAGGACTCAAGGTAGGCTATCTATCATAGCTATTATCTTTTTTAACTAGGAATCGGTATCGTAGCATGTTTCGATTGTTGCTAGACCCACTCTAGGGCTAGTGGGATCACCTCTGTCTACAGAGGGGATTTACCGCCTCAACACCAACTGAGTATCAAAACAAATCTCATTAACCCATGATTACCACAAGTAAAATATTATTTATGAAAAACCACATAACCATCATAATTAAATATTGAACCACTTCATTATTCATAATCTCATCAACCAGATGAATAATAATGACTAATTGTAATGCCACACTCCATAGAGACCTACACGTGTACTAGTCTTGTGAATCTTGTAATGTTCCTTTGAAAACATTAGTAACAAGCTAGGTTGACATCAAGGATAACATATAGACATAATGCCAACAATATCCACCTTTGAACTTGATGTCAACCTCCTACAAATAAACACCAAGTATTATCTCCCCCTTTGACATCAAGGGCAAAGGGCATAACCAGGTTGAGAGAAGTATTCTTGCTTTAATGTTTGACACCATATATCTTATCTGCATATGTGAGACAAGAATTTCTGTTGCAAGTTATATTGACCATGATCCTCGTTAGCATATACTGTACCTTGAAGTACATCCTTCCCATTAGTGTAACTGAAATAACCATTGAATCTATGATCCCATGTTAAAATTGATCACCCAAGGCTATATAGATTACCAAAGGTCCATGCATCCATCAACAAGTAGTAGTACAATTCATGATATCAAAAGTGCATTCTCAATACTTCATTTCATCATCAATATATGCATGATGATCATCCTTCAACAGTAGCATATGATATCACACCGATTACTATAAATAAGAGACTCATCAACCACATATGAGAAATAAAATAATACTTCCAACATTACAAACCATTGAGTAGAATAAGATTGATCAATAGCATATCAACCAATGATCAACCATGACATAACAACTTCCAAAAATAAACAATGCATCAAAGAATCAATGTAAGAAGACTAATCATAAAAACAATAATCATGAAATCATCATAATTCATACCAATATCATATAGGTATTTCCCATATTTAATCATAATACCAAAAATGAACCATTTGGAAGCATAGGAGCTCCTCCCCTGAACCTATGCCAATCACCAATTCAGATCATATTATACGCTTAACTCATAAACACTTCATAGATAAATACATATTATCAATGATATGAAATATACCAATGTCAAAACCACACTGCCAACGATGACCCGTTGAAGCATATGATAAGCTCCCCTTGAACATGTCATATCTTATCCTGAACATCACAACTTAAGCAGATGAAACATTAGTAGCATAAATCATCACCAAAAGAATAATCACACAATATATGAAATCATAATCAATGGAAGGCTCCCCTTAAGGTCACACGCCACTGATCTTGTTGTGAAACCAAACCAGCTCCAAAAATAGAAGAAAAGAGATATCAATGCCTTAGAAATAAGCCACTTCGAGGGGGCAACCTCCAATACATTACATGAATTAACAATTCTTGGATGATACAAATTACAAAACCTCCTTTCTATATATAGGAGTCCATAGGGCCACAATGTAATCCTAGTGGGGCCACAATGTAATCCTATACGACCTAACAATAATATTTTAAGGGCACAATAATAACAATATGGGGGTTACAAGGGTACAATAATAACAATAAGGGGGTTACACTAACAACAATAAGGGACTATACTAGTAATATAGGGACCTAACATGCCCCTCTCCTTCAAAAAAGTGTTGTCCTCAAAGCTTGAGTAGCTCTGGGTTCTTCTGTATAAAATTCTCATCCTCCCATGTAGAATCTTCAGTGGGTAAGTTCTTCCACTTGATGAGATACTCTGAAATTGATCGATTCCGTAGCTGTCGAGTTCTTGTTTCCGTGACCGCTTCAGGTTCCAATATGATTTTCCTTCCTCATCAAGTTCTGGCAATATTGTTTGAACTGGAAGATTTTCACCTATAACCTTCTTTAAGCATGAAACATGGAAAATTGGATGCACTCGTGAAGAAGCAGGAAGCTCCAATTTGTATGCCATAGTACCAATATTTTGCAACACATTGTAAGGACCATAGTACTTTGGCAATAATTTATTATCCTTCTTAGCTTGCCCGAGGGAAATTTGAATGTATGGTTGTAGCCGTAAAAATACCAAGTCTCCTACATCAAAACTTCTCTCACTGTGATGTTGATATGCTTGTTGTTTCATTTGATTTTGTGCCAAATTCAGGTTTTCCTTTAAGAGTTGGAGAACTTCTTGTTTATGCTCGATGTGATCTTCCACTGCTTGAACCTTCAAATTTTATTTTAGAGATGGTGTGATGGATCATGGATGATATCCATAAAGTTCCATAAATGGGGTCATTTTTTCTATAGTATGGAAGGAAGTGTTATACCACCATTCAGCGAGAGGTAACCACTTGACCCATTGTGTTTGTTTATCAGATACAAAAAAAATGAAGATATCCTTCCAAACATTTATTTACTATCTCAGGTTGACCATCGGATTGAGGATGATAAGATGAGCTATGAGCTAATTAAGTACCCAAACAAGAAAATAACTTCGTCCAAAAATTTCTAGTAAAAATGGGATCTCTGTCGCTCACAATAACCCTTGGGTTTCCATGTAGCTTTTGAATTGTGTCCATAAATGTAGTAGCAACTGTACTTTCTTTAAATGGATGAGATAATGAACAAAAGTGTGCATACTTGGTAAGTCTATCAACTACCACCATGATGACACTCTTTCCTTTGGAATTAGGTAAACCTGTGATAAAATCCATTGAAATCTCCTCCCAACGTTGACTTGGAATGGATAACGGTTGTAGAAGACCTGGGGTCTTAATTTTCTCAACTTTATTCTGCTGGAAAACCAAAAATTCCACCACAAACTTTTGAATATCAGATTTAAGGCCATCCCAAAAAAATTCCTTCTTCACCCTGTGGTAAGTTTTTAAAAATCCTGAGTGTCCTTCTAAAGGAGAAGTGTGCAATTCCAAAAGAATTTTTTGTTCTAGTTAGGAATTCTTACAAAGATATAAGTGATCTTTGTACCATAAGGAATCATTTTTCCAACTAAATGTATCATATGTACTAGGATCTTGCTGCAACTTTTGAATGAGTGTCCACAATTCTTCATCCTTCTTCCATTCATCTCTTGCTTCGGTTATCCAATCTGGTTGGATAATAGAAATGGCACAAAGTAATGCTTCCACCTCTTCATTCTTTCTTGAGAGTGCATTTGCAACAACATTTAGCTTCCCTTTTTTGTAGATTATTTCAAAGTCATAACCCAACATCTTTGCGACCCATTTTTGCTACTCTTCTAAATATATTCTTTGTTCCAAAAAGTGTTTAAGACTATCATGATCAGTTTTTACCTTGAAGTGTCTTCCCATTAGGTAAGTTCTCCATTTCTTTAGTGCATGCAATATTGCTAACATTTCCTTCTCATAAATAGGATTTTGTAAATACTTTCCTTTGATTGGACGACTTTCAAAAGCAATGGCTCTTCCTTCTTGCATTAAAAAAGCACCAATTCCATTTCCTCAGGCATTACATTCCATAATAAAGGTTTTTGTGAAGTCTGGTGTAGCTAAGACCGGTGCTAGGCACATTCCTCTTTAAGATGTTCAAAGGCCTTAGTTGCTTTAGGAGTCCATGAAAATGCATCTTTCTTCAATAATGTTGTTAGAGGTGCTGCTATTCTCCAATAATTCTTAACAAACTTGCGATAATACCCTGTTAACTCGAGAAATCCTCGCAACTACTTTATGGTTGTGGGGACTTTCCATTCCTTAATGGCTTTAATTTTGTTAGGGTCTACCTTAACACCCTCATGAAATACAATATGACCCAGATATTCCACCTCTTGTACTCCAAAGAAACATTTGGATGTTTTTGCATATAATTTTTTCTCTTGCAATAGTTTGAGCACCCTTTCAACATGTTTGACATGATCCTTCGAAGACCTGCTGTAGATTAGTATATCATCAAAAAATACTAGCACAAATTTTCTAAGGAAGGGTTTGAAAATGGAATTCATCAAGCCTTGAAATGTAGAAGGTGCATTGGAAAGGCCAAAAGGCATGACCAAAATTTCATAATGACCCTCATGAGTTCAAAATTCTATTTTCGGAATATCTTTCGTCTTCATTCTAATTTGATGATATCCTGAACAAATATCCAACTTGGTAAGATAAATTTCTCCATGTAATTCATCCAATAATTCATATATTACAGGAATGGGAAATTTATCTTTAATGGTGAGCTTATTGAGCTCCCTACAATAAGGACACATCCACCATGATCCATCCTTCTTGTGTACCAATACTACAGGAGCAGAGAAAAAACTTTGACTAGGTTGAATTATACCAGCCTCTAACATTTCTGCAATCATACGTTCAATTTCACTCTGTTGGACATAAGGATATCTATAAGGTCGGATGTTTGGAGGAACACTTCCTGGAATCAAATGAATAGCATGATCATAATCACGAATAGCTGGGAGTCCTTTGTGAGTATCAAACACATTGGAATGATTGTCCAAGACTCTTTGGAGATCTGGAGAAATAGATGATTTTGATGTTGGAACTTCTAGTGAGCATAATTGTGGAATTATGCCTCGTTGTTATTTCTTCATAAGCTTTGTCATGACATTAGAGCTTATTATCTTGCCCGGCTTTCCTGTGATACCCCATAATTTGATTTCCTTTCCTTCCGAAAATTTTTTAAGAAAAGTTCTTGAAAATTAAAAGCTATCATCCCCAAAGATTGTAACCATTGTACTCCTAGTACGACATCAAAACCTCCCATTGGGATGGAAAGCATTGGACTATTCAATACATATTCCCCCATGGATAGCTTGATATTATGGCATTTTCCGGATCAATTTATAGTTCCTCCATTTGCAACCATCACTTGACATTCTGGTGTTGGGTATAGGAAACAATTCAATTCCTTGGCTACCTTACAATGAATAAAATTATGGGTACTACCCGAATCAATCAACACTATTACCTTTTTCTTCTTGATATGTCCTTCTATCCTGAGATTTTGAGTTGTGGTGATTCCTGCCAATGCATTACACGATATGGTCGGACTCATTTCTTCCTCTTCTAGGGTTGGTTCATGGTGTATATCCTCTTCTTGTTCATTTTCTTCTTCCTCTTCACAATCTATGTAAAATAATTTATTCTCAACACACTTATGGCCTTTAGTGTATTTGCTATCAAAACTGTAGAAAATCCCTTTTGCTCTTTTTTCTTCCAATTTTTGTGGTGTCAAACTTGTAGGTTGTTGAAATCTAGGAGTAGCAACACTTCCCTCTTTATAGAAGTGAGGGGTAGGCTTCCTTGTCACCATAATTTTACATTCAATTTTTCTTGCCAATCTGAATGCCTTCTCCAATGAATCAGGTTCTAAAACACGAACTTCATGTTGGATGTTATCCTTTAAAGTACATTTGAAGAGATCAATCCTTTGTTCCTCTGTAATATCAGTTACCCTTATATTCAATTTTTGGAAGTCCTCAATGTGCTCCCCCACTAAACCATTTTGTTCGAGATTTATCAATTGGCTAAAGAAGGTGTTGCTATTTGTATCCTCATAATGTGCTATCATTTCCTCTGTAAAAATTGACCAAGTGACAATTTTTTTACGGGAGCAAAGTCGTCAATACCATACAAATTTACTTTGTTCTAGATGTAAAGTTGCAATGCGTACCTTTTGTGTGTTTTAGAAATTATTGAGATCAAAATATTGCTCCATCTGTAGTATCCATGTTACGGGATCCTTGCCATCAAACTTCCTCATATCCATCTAATATGGCGGTTCTTCCTACCAATATTAGAGTTTATGAAATCATGATTATCATTTATTTTATTCTCATCATTAGTTTCCTCTACTATCTTTTCACCATTAGGAAACATTTGTTGTATCAATTTTGTCAAACCTTCCATGTCTTCTTTTAGATCATTCTTCATGTTTTCCATTTTAGCTTCCATGTCATCCATCTTAGCTTCCATGCCAACTTCCATGCCATCCATCTTAGCTTCCATTCCTTTCTTCAAACCATCCATTTCAATTTTTGTTTCTCTTTGCGATAGCGAAATTTGGTGCACTTGCTCATGGACTTTTGATATCTCATGTTGCATTTCTTCATCTTCATGAGTCACAGTAGAGCCTTCTAAAGGCTTAATGGGTGTTGAGTTCTTTTTAGGAGGAATTTTAGAACCCAATACTGATATCTATGCTCAATAGGCCTTTGGAATCAACTAGAACTAATTTTTCAAGCAAGACTTATGCAATTTGAAAAAAAAATACACACCTTTTTCTTGATTTTGAAGAACTCGATATTGAAACTGAATTATCTCTGTTATTTTGGAGCTTCAATATCTGAAATTTGGCCCTACAATCACCCTCTGAATCTTCTTTTGAATGCCACAGGTCTGACCTGATTTGGATTCTTTAAGGCAAATTTATGTCCAATCTCCCACAATGACCCAATTATGGACTAGTTCATTATAGTGCACTTGTACGACTTTCCACGTGTTACTGTTTCCTCCTTTGGCTCTGAAATTGATAGAAAAGAAACTATAGTCCGTGTACTTGCAGCTACTTTTTATAGCATTCCAATCCGATGCTTGGAGAGATAGTTATGAATATTTTCCCATGATAACCTATTTGAGATGAAATTCGGGATCCTGAAAAAAACCTAACTTCCACATATCATATCTCCGAAACTATTGTGAACCAAGCTCTGAAATTTTTCAAAAAGGTTCCTCAGGATTTTGGCTTCGCTCTCTAAAAATTTCAGCTTCTAAACCTTCGCATAAAAAACTTTATAGCGAAAATTCCGCGATGACCTGTTTAAGTGAAATTCAGGAGCCCGCAAAACTCCCTACCTTCCACGGATCATATCTCTGAAAATATTGTGAACTAAGCTCCAAAATTGTGCGAAGATGTTCCTCAATATTTTTTCTTCACAACCTAAACATTTCAGGTTTTTAACCATCGTAGAGAAAGCGTTATAGCGAAAATAGCACGATGACCTGTTTGGAGTAGCGAAAAACTAGAATCCAAAGCTCTGATACCAAATGTTGTGAAACCAGCTCCAAAAATAGAAGAAAAGAGATATCAACGCCATATAAATAAGCCACTTCGAGGGGGAAACCTCCAATACATTACATGAATGAACAATTCTTGGATGATACAAATTACAAAACCTCCTTTCTATATATAGGAGTCCATAGGGCCATAATGTAATCTTAGTGGGGCCACAATGTAATCCTAGCCGACCTAACAATAATAGTTTAAGGGCACAATGATAACAATATGGGGGTTACAAGGGTACAATAATAACAATAAGGGACTATACTAGTAATATAGGGACCTAACAGATCTTGTGGACCTCATTGTTCCACATGCACTTATGTAGTCCTTTCATAAATAACATTAGATATAATACACTGTAGTGTGGACTATTTTCCCTACTCAGACTTCGAAGAGGAGGAAAATGACTTCTTATTTTTGCTAGGATTTTTCTTTAGAACATACAATTTGTTTGAAATTCTGAATCCTTTCGCTTTAAATTTTCCAGTATCTTCTTCTATAATTTTTCATCTAGTTGATGTAAATACAATTACATGCCCTTTATTAGCTATTTTTCCTATACTTAGAATGTTCTTCTTTATCCCTTAACCAATAATACATTAGTTTCTTCTCTATCATCAACTTCAAGATCAACATTACCTTGTCCTAGCACGTTTGTAGGTGAACTATTTCCAAGAATAACCTTACCACTCTTGTTTTTGAAAGAGATAAACTTGCTCTTTTTTCCATACATGTGATGATATCCTCCACTCTCCATGTACCATTGATATTCTTCTTCAAATGCACACAAATAAAGGTCACACCTCACTTATTCCTCTTTCTTCTCCTTAATATGAGGAGTGCTAGTGGATCAACCTTTTTCAAGTCTTGTGATAACAATGTTCTAGTCTGATTGGGTGCTTTGGAGGAATTCTATTTGTTGTCTGTATGAATTCAATGTCTTGTTCCTACATTTTTTTTCTACATGTCCAAACTTATTACATGTGTAACACCTTACATAACCAGATAAGGGAGCAATATAATCATAATATTTATATTTCATATTTCTTTTATTGCAATCAATAACTTTGTGACCAAACATATTGCATGTAAAATAATACCCCTTAAAGAAACTTGATTACCTAGAAAATGATGATCTTCCTGTGAAGAGACCATTCGTTTGAGGTTTGAACAATTTTGTTTTGCAGTTAGTTGTAATGTGTCCATAGTTATGACAAATAAAACATATAATATCATTGATCAAAGGATATAATTGATTGTTAATTCTATTATTGGGAGAAAATTATTCCCTTTGAAATTCACTTTCATTGGTTTCTGGTTTGGTTGACTTCTTAATTATTTACTAATATTCTCAAAGTTTTCTTTGTTATCCTCAACATTGGTTGCATAGGCTTGTGAACTAGATTATCCATTAACATATTCATGAAAAACAAGGCTTGATTTTATGTAAGGGGGTCTTTTACCATTAAGAATATTTTCCAATATCTTGGTAATATAATGGAATTTGAAATGTTTGTCTTTTCTATTAATTTACCTTTTATAATTCTTACCTCAATCTCCGGCCTTTCGCACTGATCTTCCTTTTCCATATATTGCTTCTTCATTCCTTCTGCAATGGTTCTTCCTTCTTCAACTTGCGTTCTTAATTCGATAATATCTTCCTTAAGATTATTCTCTTGTTCTTCAAATAATTGAAGTAGCTCTTAATTTTTATTTTTATTTTCTTACCAAGATATGATCTTAGATAAATGATATCATCTTCAAGTCCTTCACAATATTTCTTCCTTTCTTTAATTTGTTTTGTTGCTGCTACAATATTCATTAATTGATCATGATCCTTGTTTTAATATTCTTGCAACTTATTTTCAAGACTGTTAATCTTTTTCAAAGAAGAAACAAGTTTTTTTCTAAGTTTAATTACTTCCGATAACTTGTATTCTTATGAATCAATAAATCCATTTGATATAACAAAGGTTGTTTTATGATCACTCTCATTTTCTGAAAAACACAATTTACTTTAGATTCATTTAATGTCTCGAAAAAAATATTACTTTTTGGTTTACCTAATGATCAAACTTCCTTTACACGTTTTACTTCTCCTTCATGGATGATCTACATATGATCCCATACCTCCTTTGAAGTTCATAACTTTCTCTAATATTGAATCAGGTATGTTATAAAATATTTCATTTAATTCCTGACTATTCTTCTAAAGACCTTGTCCTGATGGTGGAGTTTTAGTATAACCATTATAGACTAAATTTCAAACTCATAACGTAGGGCCATTATCCAAGACTTCATCTTTTCTTTCCAATCCTGATAATTATCATCATTAAGAATGGTCATATATTTATTATCCATACTTTCCAACTTGTCTTGTTTTGTTATTTATTTTCCTTGATTTATGCATGCAAATATTTCCACGACATTATATACATTATTGTCATTATTTTCTTAATTTGACATCTTCCTTTTTGTTTCTTTCCTCTTGTGCTTCTTTCCCATTTTCCCTGATCTACTCTCAAGCAGTTAATATTTACTGGAGTGATCTTCTCCGATTCCAAATGTTAGAAATACTAGGGGGGGAGGGGGTGGTGAATCAATGTTTGATTCCCAATTCAAATTTACTTAATTTAGATATTTATTTTCCAAGTTTGTCTTCAATTTCTATTTCTTTAGTTGAAAAATGTGTTATAGATTAGAGATTATTCAGTAAACCACGAACAACATTAAGTATAAAATCATGTAAACCATAAGAATCCAAAACAAATAAACGTCATATGGACACTATATTTTAGGTGGAAACCCAATGTCCGATAAAACCACCACTACTGTCATTTTGTCTTCTTCTTATTATTACAAATAAAATATTCTTACATTTTGTATTGGCGCAAAATCTTTCCATTACGTAAGCCACTACCTATAGGAGGCTAAAACCTCCACAAGTTCTCCAACTCATATTGGAAGGGATCTTCTACTCCCTCATCAAATTTACTAGCTCCTACTGGAAGGAAGCTCCCACTCAATTACTGAAGGTTATGAACCTCAACACCTTTGTGGACCATGTTTCATAATTTTCATATTGGATCCACCTGTCTCAATCAATCATCAAACATTTCGTCCACTATTGAACAAAAATTTGAATACTAATAAACCAATCACCTCCCCTAATTCAATTACTGAATTACCAAGCCAAATATCAATATCATCAATGTCAATACCAAGACACAACTAGATTATTGTTTTTTCCCATTAACCTTCTAAAATGTCAAGCCAAAGTCCTTTACACTGTCAAAAAAATCTCATGCTCATCAATCCTAACTATGAAATACTCAACAAGACATCATCAATCATTCATCGCATTAAATGTACCAAGGAAACCTATCATAAGCATAAAAAAATTGACAATCATGCAATATATCCTCAAACCCTAGTTCATTAGGTACCGAGCCAAATTGTTCAGTATCAAGCCAACTCACTCCTCAACAACATTGTCATATACCAAGCAGAAAAAGGTACATCATAACTATTGTTCCAATCCTTCTCTTCATAAAATATTATCTCTGAATGTACAAGATGATCCAACTATCAACTCAATACATATTGATTCAATGTCATGACAAGCACATCTATGAAAATTTAATGATATCTCTTTAAAGCAACATCATCAATAGGCATTCATGAATACAATAAATAACATAAGTCTCTATTCACTGATCATGGATCTCTGCATCATGGCATGTCACTATAGTTTCCCTGTCATCAATCTTATTCCCCATATATTTTGTTAGCTAGACATATTGTCATCAATACCAGTTAAACAAATCAAACAACTCTATCACAAGAATCATACTGCTAGAACATGAATAATGCTGCAGTCACATGAATAACAATGATGTAACAAGAAATTTTTCAATACTCTCCTTCAAACATCTCTCTACAAACTATCAATCCATAATCATAGAAATAAGGGAGTCAGCAACATACAAATTATCACTTTATACATCTCATTATATATCCAAGTAATTTATACATTCAGCATATCTCACCCAATTAGAAAAAAAACTCAAGTTTTTTCAATAAGAATTATCAAAAATTATGTCAAAACAACGATCTAGGCATACAAGAAATATTCCCCAAAGAGGACACTAAAGCACACTTAAATCACTAGCACTAATTAATTCCAAAAATCATGTCATAAGAGAATGAAGGTTATTTTTTCATTTAACAAGTCTCGAAATCATTCTCCAATATAGTGAAAATCCTTCATCTGAAACCATACTCCATCATATAAACCAGATTCTTCCACAACCAACATTTTTGTAATCGGATCACTTTAAAAATGTTCAAAAAAATATTTTAGTACACATATACCAAAGAACAAACAAAACATATTTCCTAGTTATAATATTTGTCCTAAAATGAAATTACACTGTTCAATATAAAGGCAACAAATTATTAAATCAATTAATCCATCAAGAATAAAATGTGCACAAGCATATCTTAACTGTTAACTTGTAAAAATACACAACCCATAAACGTGACTATATATTTTTTAAAGTGTGCATGAATTAGAAAAATAATTTATGTTGTGCATTATCCCTGGAATAAAAAGTTTCCTACAAATGCATCATAAAAAAAAACATCACTAATAATTGCAGTGAGTTCTCTTCAATTGATGCATAGATCGCTGCCATGCTTACTGCCAATACTGAAATGCACTGTCCAGATTAACTTTTGCAAAATATAAAGTTTAATGAATACTTATCAATACATCTTTACCCTATTCACATATATCTTTCCAAAACAAACTTTACAAGTCGACTGTAGATATACAATTGCCACTTTTGATACATGACACAAATCTAATTGTTCTACCATTATTTATTTTATGCCCAGATCTAGATCAATCAATAAAAACATGCTCATAATTTTTTTAGTGTTACTACTATACACAATTAATATCAACCTTGCACACTTCAATATTCCCATCAATTATGCTATGCTATCGTGGAGAACCATGTTGACCATCCTTCAGAAAAATGCAAGCCAGTAAAAATGATGATCAAATGCACACTCCATAGCTTTTTTGGGTAATGTATATATATATTTTTGGAGATCTGACCCAAGATAGATAAAGAATGTGCATAAAATGGTGGAATGATGAATGGTATTTGACCATTTGATTGAGCCTTAATGTTAAAAAAAAAAAAAAAATTTATTTGGGCTAACTATTTTCTTTCCAACTGTAAACTTCAACCATCATTGACCAATTCTAGGTTTTGTTATTGGTTTAATTACACAATTACATCCTCATAAAAAAAAATATTCTTTAAAAATATTTCTTATTTATTTGTAAAGACCAATCTGTAACCAGCTCTAAGAATAGTTTATTATTTATAAAATGTATGAATAATTTTACTTCAACCAATTCTACAACTACAAAATATTCTTTTATGAGGGAGATTAGGTCCAATAATTAATATTTTAACATGACCACCACAAGTAAAATATTGAAAATATTTCTCATTGACTTGTAATGATCAATCAATCTAAAATATTCTTTTATGACAGAGATTGCGTCCAATAATGAATATTTAACCATGACCACCACAAGTAAAATATTCTTGATGACCAACCACATAAATACCATAATTAAAATATTGGACCACTTAATTAGTCATAATCTCATTAACCAATTGAGTACCAAAGGAAATCTCATCAACACATGACCACCACAAGTAAAATATTCTTTATGAACAACCACATAACCACCATAATTAGATATTTTAGCACTTCATTATTCATAATCTCATTAACTCATTGATTAATAGTGACTAATTGTAATGCCACACTCCATAGAGACCTTCACATGTATTGTTCCTATGAATCATATAGTGTTCATCTGAAAACACTAGTAATAAGCTAGGTTGACGTAAAGGACAAGATATAGCCATAATTCCAACACTTGTAGTGGAGTTTTTCGTCTTTATCTAATTGAACCGATGAGATTATCATCCATGTCGACCTTCAGAATAACCCTCGACAAAACCTTCTACCATTTTTGAATTCAAACATTGTGAAGACATCAAAAAACCCTAAAAAGGGTTGTGAGACATCTTGTCAGCAATACCAATGACAAAAATGATGATAGAGATAAACAAATAAGGTTAGAGAACACCATTAGCAGGGGAGAGGGAAACTACAACCAGTGGCTGGGAAAATCCAACTGTGACCAGCGACCAGAGAAACACAAGCTTCTGCTTGCGAATAATGAGTCTAGCCACAAGCTGAGACCTAAAACCCTAAGAGCTCCATCCCTTAGTTAACTAATTTTTTATCTAAACTTTAAAAATGAAATGAAAGATAATTTTTTTAAATAAATTAAAATAATTATATTAATAATAAAATATATATATCTATTTTTTTTAACATATTAAATTAATTATATTAATGAGTTCAGTTAGTTAATTTAAAAGTATTATTTCACTAAGGGACACTTTCTAGTCCAGTATGTAAGAGATGTTGTAAGGTTATGTTATGTTTTGTTATGTAAACCTTGTGACTCCATTAAATTACATAAAAATAAAATAAAATTTAAAAAATAAAAATAAAAATTTTAATTATTAATTAAAAGTTTTTAACTCGATTAAATTATATAAAAATATACCATTGAAATATGTTTTGACTCTATTTATTGTCTAGATGCAAGGCTAGAAGGCATACAAGATTCCCACTCTACTGTGATAATCAATTATTTGTGACAAACTTGTTTGTGGATTGTGTTTTTTCACAGGTGGTGTGGAGAATGATATTGTTTGAGGAGGCATGTGCGGGGACGTGATTGGGTAGGTTGCTAGGGAAATGCCTCGAAGATTGGACAAAAAACCCAACCTTGGAGCATATTTCCAATCTTCCAAGATTGGTTTTTTGGCATATATGGTTACACTAGAATAGAACCATATTTGATAATAATGTCCCAAATATTTAAGAGGTGGTCCATAAAAAAAATATAGCAATGAAGGAACCCAATATAGTAGGTTTAAAGAAGAAAAGCAGAATTCTAATTGGACCCATGATAGATAGTTCAAAGGCTTAGGCCTTCTTTCATGGAGCCATAAATCATGTCAGGGTTATATGCAAAGTGGGAGTTTCATTTCACCTTAATTACAATCACACTTTCATACTTAGCTTGGGGTTGGGACATGGAACTAATAATAAAGAAAAATTAATTGGTATTTGGCTTGTCCTTGACTTTGCAATGTCCATGCAGCTGAAATTATTACAAATATTAGGGAATTCTCGAGTAGTTATTTATTAGTTCTTGGGGATCATTACATTATAAATTTTGGCCTTAAATCCTTGACAATAAATAATTCTTCAATTACGAGAATTTTTTTAGTTTTAGGTATCACATATCCATAGGGAACACAATGTTGATGTGAACAAAAGATCGATGGAAACATTACTCCAGTCTGTAGGTAATTTAGTGATTATAAAAAAATTCATTGATGTCCAGCGAAATGAAACAAAATTTACTGAATTGAAGTTGTTATAATCTTTGGGACCTTGCATGCTTTTAGTTTTGTTTGTTTTATGTATAGGATTTCTTTCTCACTACTACAACACCCTCCAAAATTTCACTACATCCGAATTTTGAAGCCTACTTCATTTCCATATCAAGTGTCGCCTTGGTCACCAAGTGTTTTTTTGTGTTGTTTCATCTGTATTAAGTGTTCTTGAATTTTTTTCAAGTGTCATTGCATTAACTAGAACATATCTATATGCATTTCATGGTCATAACACCTTTGTTGTTGTAAAACGACACTTTCGGGTCACAATTGCACACACTTCAATGGTTAGACTCAGGGAATGTGCATAAAGTGTTGTTTTGATGAATATTCATTATTGATCAAGCTTATCTAAGTTTTATCGATGATTTAGTATTTTTCACACATGTTTTTATGTCTAGAATTCATCTTTCTCACCCCTTGACCAATCATCCAGAATTAGAAAAATTTAGTTTGCAAAACGAGCTCATTAAGACTAAGAGCACATGAGTGCACATGGAAGCCTTCATGGGAGACCCTTCATTTTTCAAAACTGTACCCTATGCCCTCCTTGAGAACTGAGTGCACTCCCAAAACATGAATCCATTTCCTTGCTCTGAACTGTGCCCTTCAAAAACCAAGCCTTCTTTTGAGCGCACTCCTTCGACCTGAAGGATTGGGCCCTCCTTGGGAGAACTCCTTCAAATTTAATGAATGCACCCTACTTGGGAGAACTAATTACACACAAAGTAATGCACACTTCTTTAGCGCATGAGCGCAACCCGAAGGCCTTAAGCCCCACCCTTCAGCCTTCCATAATATGCCATGCACCCTATTAACCCATTGAGCCCATGAGCACACTTCAAAGGCACAAATAATCATCTATTAGCCTTTCGACTTGTGCCATGCACCCTATTTGGTCTACTCATCATATGAGCACACTTTCAAGGCATGAAGCATCATCCTTCAACCTTCATACTTGCACTATGCACCCTCTTTAGTATCTTGAGTGCATGAGTGCACTTCGAAGGCACAAAGCTTCATCTTCAGTCTTTGGACTTGTGCCATTCTCCCTCATTATTTTCTTTTGAGTGCCCTCTTTGGACCCTAAGATATGCACCCTTCGTGAGAGAACTCATTCGACCTGAAGAGACACGCCCTCTTTGAGAGTACTCCTTCTACCTAAAGATATGTGCCTCCTTGATAGTACTCCTTTGACCCGAAGAGATGCACTCTCCTTGAGATCACTCCTTCAACTTGAAGGAATGCACCCTCTTTCTCTCTGTTGAGCACACATTGAACTTGGGAAGCTCGAAGCCTTCCCATTTTTCCTTCAAACTTGTAACATGTTCCCCGCCTTTATTGTCTCCCTCTCATGAGTGCATGAGCGCATGCAAAGCCACTAGCCTTTCCCCTTCATCTCTTCTTCCTTTCAAAGTGCTCCAATGCACCCAGAATCCCCTTTGACCATTTTGAGCACACATAAAAGGCATAAAAAGGAAACCTACATAAAACATGGTAGATTAGGATATTTTCAGGCTAATAGTTTCTCATCGTGTGTGATTTTAGAAATAGGTATTCTAGGGACCTCATGGAAAGCACACATGATGAAGATCGGGAAAAGAGGATAAACAAAGGAAGCATGAAAAGAACTAATAACACACTTGAAACTTGATGATCGAAGCACCCCAAGAACTCCAAGATTAAATACCTTTTTGAGGGTGAAAGTGCCACGATCAAAAGATAAACAAAATCATATTAAGTGGCATCCATGTCATTCGTCATTACGAGTCCCAATCATCAGATATAGTGACATGTCAATTTTCATCATATGTTGATGTGGAGGTCATGATGTAGTTTTATAATCCTTGTAAAAGACAAATAAGTGTAAGTCCAAGATTTGTATGTGGAACATGAAGATTCACATAGTCATGTATGAAAAAATATTGTATTGAATTCCAAAACTCATTTAGAAGTTCAAGAATGTTTTAGAATTCCAAAGGACACACTAGGAGTCCAAGAGTCATGGGAGTAATCCAAGAGTCATGAGGATATGAAAGGACATTGCTCTTGTTATAAAATAAACCTCATGGATCAAGAAAATTGATTTTGGAGGCTTAAGCTTTGGAGAGCTAGTCTTGGCTTCTCTACTTGGAATAGGAGAGAGAACTATTCTTTGGAGAAGCAAGAAGTGACTTAATGTTCCACTATTGGAGCTAGTCTCTCATCATTGCAACTGTGTACTTAGATATTTCACCTAATTGAAGCTCTATGAGCTCACACATTTTCATGCATGTATAGAAATTGTTTTAAGACTATTCTTTGGATTTTTATGGTATATTTTGTGTTCATATGTACTGGGTAAATTGAATTACTTCGATGGCTTCGGTACTCATCTTGTTGAATGTGTGTTGTACTCATTTTAAAATCATTATGTGAACTATTTCTCTCACAAAGGTTTTTATGCTCTTGTATGTCTCTCTTAGGTTAGTACTATTACTTTCCTTCTAGAGGTTCAATTTTGTCTCTCCCCTTGTGAAAGTCTCCTTTTACACATTGAAATCAGTGTTTCACAATGTCAACTTACTTGCTTATTCAAGGTTTATTTATAGAATCTATTATGTTATCCGTTGAAATCGAGACAAACCTTTGTGTTATGGTAGCCAAGCTAATACTCTGGATGGGGCTCCTACTCCAAATAGTGTGAGGTTTAATTGGGACTTCACATTAGGGAGACCCCCTATATGTTGGAGGTATCCAACAATGTCAAAATTATGGCACTAGAATGAGGGAATTGTGAAAATTTGTGCCAATTATGTCTGTTTTGAATCTCTTATCTTTAATGGTTCATCCTCATATCATACTCCCGGGGCGTTTCTCTAGTTTATGTCCCCTTGGTAAAATTTTAATCCCCGATGAGCCTCTTTATGACTTGTCTCAATTGAAATTTGATGGTGAGGTTGGAGCATCCATAACTAAGCACATATCTAATTTTCCTAAATTCTGTGAATATTACGAAATCGATGATGAAAATTTTCTTGTGTGTATTTCTTCCTCACCATAGAAGGTCATGTTAATTGATGGTGTCATACCTTACCATCTGCCTCCATCCATTATTTTTACCAATTACTCAAGGAGTTTCATCAATATTTTTATAGGTATGATTACCGAGATGTTTTGGAAAGAATCAATAAACTTAGAATGAGGGCCCAATGAATCAATTGAGGATTTTTCTAATTGATTCCTTCACTTATGTTGTGATTTCCTTGGAGAAAGTTTGGTTTTGGATTTCCTTAAATCAAAGTTTGAATGTTTAGTTTGAATCTCTTTACGTGGTGAATCTAAATCCCCTAATGTTTATGTTCCCCCAAATTTTGTAAATTGTGAGACACCTCTAATTCCATAGGAGGAACTTACTATTCCAGTTTTTCTTTGTCCTCCTCATTTTACGGTACTAGTTTGGGTACCTGCTTGTGATAATGTTGAAGTTAGGAAATATAGAAATAAAATTCCTAATCCATCTTCTCAACCTTATCCCACTTTCCATGATTCATATCCAATGGATGAAACCTTGGAATGGTTCATGGAGGCCAAGATGAAGGCAAATCCATTGATTTCTCAGGAGGGTATTGACACTCATAAATCTAGTCTTAAATCTGATTTTAATTCCTGTTATCCTCTATTATCTCTTTCTCATGATCCCTTGCCCCATTATTTTCTTGATAAACCTATTCAAAATCAAAACAATGTTCATGCGTAAGGTGACTACTCTTCACAAGGAGAGTTGAAGGAAATTGAGGATCCTTTAGATCTTTCTTCTCTTTTCAAAAATCCTCCGTGTCAATATTATGCTCTTCCATCCTTGGTTGATTTTGAATCTAACAATATTGGTGATGAATCAAATGAAATTTATTTTCCTAATCAATCTAAATTATTTGGAAACCATCATTCTGATGATGATGATTCTATTAATGTACATGGTGACAAATGCCCAAGTGCACCTACTGATCTTCCAGTTTCTCGAGAATATTTTGATTTGAATATTTAGATATTGAATCTGATTTTGTCCAAGAAGATGTTTTTATTGAAACTTCCTTTTCACCTCACTATCCCTTACGTCATACTGTTTGTAATGCATTAAATTGTGAAGAATATACTCCATGTTTTCCATGTTCATCATCTAATGAGTTGGATTTGAATTTACACAAGGTAGTGAGGTCATCCATGATGAATTAAAAGGTAAGAATCTTATCCAATATCCATTCCATTCTTTATCACTTCCAATTTAGCATGAGATTTGTCTAATTTATCCATATTTAGATGTGCAATTAGAAGAATATTTTGACTTGGGAAATCTGTTTGTTGAAGATATAATTTATGATCGAATGAGTGACGTGGATAGCTACCATTTGGATGATAGTGATCTTGTTGAAATTTCTGATGGTAGTTGTCCATACACCATGCATGATATGATCCAATCTTCTATATCTCATTATATAATATTGGAAAGTTACAGGAATTATCAGGAAGTTGATTCACTTCAACTTATGTTGATGGTTATGTCAAGTTCTCGTGACTCTAGTAAGATCCCTATGTTAATTCAAATCTATATTTTCTCGCACGATTATTTTCTTTGCATGGTTTCATTGGATGTAAATCCCTTATTGAAAGATTCCTTTTATTTTGAATATGGCCTTTTCAACTTTCAAGATCTCGTTTCTGGTTGGATTGAAGATTCGTTTTAGTTAGCTCATCTTCATGAAAATCTCTTATATCAAACTTAAGTTTGGAATGTATACCTTTCATGGATGAGTGAATATGTGAATTTGATCATTCTAGATATTATATTATGCCGAGGGATTCATAATTTCCACATAATTTTGAAAGAAATCAACTCCTAATCCTTATTGTAAATATTCTAATATTAATTATTTTCTTCATGGAACAAATATCCTCTTCAGTGTTAGTGAATGGTTGTGTTTGTAAGTTTTAAACCTGTACATAAATTATCTGCAAAATAATTCTTAAAAATAGAAAACAAACGATAGCAAGAGCATAAAACATAAAACAAATATACACAGAGATTTTTCCCCTGGATCCCAAATCAGGACTACGAGCTTGATTTTTTATTATATTCCTTTTAGTGTTACAACACATATATATACATGTCGAAGCATTCATACACCCCAATCCATTAACCTTGGATTAGAACATAACCATAGTTCCCTTGACGAGATCTACAAAATACCAAGGGCATAAAACCATCATGCCCCAAAACCATGTGCAAACCCATGCACAAAACCATAGGCGGGTCCGCCCACCTAAAATAGGGTCCAAAAAGAATTTCCCAAGGTGTTGCCATGGATCCCGTGTAAGGGTCTACCGTCTCCCTCTTTCCCCACACTTCACGCCTACTTCTTATCGTGGAAACAATATAACATAAACCCAACAATTTTATTTTCTGAATCAATGTAATATCCCTAAGGATAATTTACAATAAATAACAAGCATACATAGACATAAAAACACATTCAAAATAAACATCCATCCCAAAACACCATTTAACCATGAAAATTGCATTGATAAGCCATTTTATTAATGCGAGAATGTGTACAAATTAGGTGTTGGAAGGAATGAACTTGGGATTTCTCAACGCAATCTAGAAATCCAAAAAAATTGATGTCAGACACCCTCTATCTCTCTGCTCTACGTGGTTTAAGATTTGTGCTGGAAATGCCCATAAATGGTGTTACTTCCTGGAATGATATGGTGTTAGGTCATCCTATAGTGCTAATAAAATTATAGGAAATTAATCATGGCCTCTACTCCATAAAACCAAAATAACTCACGAAGGGTTTGGCTAAAGTTTGACCCTGAAAATTGGCCCTCTTGGGCTTGGATACCTCTGCTGTTGGGAAATTTGATCCTCCTAGAAATCATGATGCTAGATACCACCAAAATTCCCGAAATCCATGTTAGAAGGCTTCCCAAGACTTCCCACCAAATCTCCTCCAAAATCTCCCTTCACTCCTCAACTCCGAGAGTGACTGTGCAGCCTCTCCGATGTTATGACTGCCTTTATGTTGTTGGAGAAGCCTCTGTGCTGAGGTATGCGATATCTGCTGGTAAAATTAATCAAAAAAATATGGACCTCCTTCCTTGGGATATCACTCAAAGTCCACTGAAGCAAAGAATGGGATCTTCACTCGAAAACACTTGTTTGTTGAAAAACACATGTAGAATTGGCTCACTACTCAAGCATGCTCTCTCAATAGATAATATCTAAAAATATGAATGAATGACTCAAATGAGCCCCCCCCCCATGTTTTTTTCCAAGTCCCTCCAACGTTCCTGTGGGCCCCATGCCTACTGTTGTAGCACAATTTCACTCAGCAAAAATTCGAGAGAAGTACTTGGAAATTTAAGGTTGTTGAGCAACAATTATTAGAAAATTAAGAAGAAGTGGAACAAGTTCAAGGAGATAAACAAAATGTTTTAAAGGCATTTGAAACACTGTGCCTAAGAAATCTGTTATTGGGCGATTTAATTACATTGCAGGGGTAAGACTAATTCTTTCATTTTGAAAGCTTATGAAGGTGTTGATGTTCATTTAATCCTCAGTTATTGGAGAGCTGAGCAGGTTGTTTTGGAATGTATTCGGTGCATATTTGGAGCAGTCATTCCTGATTTGAATTAGGTGTTGGCACTTTGAGAAACCGAAATAGTTACTTTTGAATAATGGATTGAGTATTAAACAATCACTGTTGTTTTAAGGTTTGGTCAAACATTGCGGGATTAAGACAATCAGATAGTCCATTTACATCCATCTAATTGTCTTGATCACAAGCCTGAATGGGTCATATACAACGAATATGTATTGATAAGCAGGAACTTCATTCACACTATCACAGATGTTTGTGGAGAGTGGCTGATTAATATCGCACCACATTATTATGATTTGAGCAATTTTCTGCAGTGTTAGGCAAGGTGTGTTTTGGAGAGAATCTACCTTAAGAATGAGAGGGAGAGATCAGAATCTAAGAGCAAAAGCAAAAGTTCTTAAATCTGCTCTTTCTGTGCAAAGGAATCAGCTTGAGTCTCAGATATAGTCCGTTACAGCATACGTATTTTACCATGAATCTTAAATGGGATATGTTATTGAACTGAATATTTCATCAAAGCATCTGTCGAATTTGAATGGAAAGTAAATTCGAGATGTGTTTTGTAAAAAAATTGCGGGAACAGGATAGAGATCTCATTCAGAACAAGAAACAAAGATCTTCAGCAAAAAATACCCTGCCTCTTAGAAAGACATACATCACAAAGAGAAATAGCGACAATAAAACAGAGAGATGGCTTCAGCTCTTGCAAAATCCAAACGGCAAAAAGAAATTGCAGGGGACAGAGCTTATAGCTCAAACATCCCCTCTCCGCAGATCGCCCCAAAGAATCATACCAACATGCCTATAATGTAAAATACTAAGCAGACTCAATCGATATCGAAAACTATGGATAGCCGTGCTGTATCTCAAAGGTTGCAGTCCAAGCTGATGATAGCATTGAGGATGAGTGATGATCCTGGAATTTCAGCTTTCCCAGAGTCAGATAACATGTTTTCTTGGGTTGGCACGATAAATGGTGGAAAAGATATTGTTTATGAGGGTCTATCATATAAGCTTTCTTTGCGTTTTCCAGTAGATTATCCTTTCAAGCCTCCTCAAGTGAAATTTGAAACAACTTGCTTCCATCCTAATGTTGAACAGTATGGAAACGTCTGCTTAGACATTCTTCAGGATAAATGGTCATCTACATATGGGGTTCAAACTATTCTTCTATCTATTCAGAGTCTTTTGGGGAAACCAAATAACAAATCTCCTCTTAATAGCCATGCGGTAGCAATATGGAACAATCAAGAAGAGTTTAAAAAGGTGGTATAGAAGCAGTACAAGGAAGATGCTGGGATAACTAGTCAATAATTTCAATTCATGCTATTTCCAAGCCTAAGATTCTTTGCATTTGGTGCAATCAAATTGTGCCAGGTACTACTTCTACTATTTTTTCTGGAAATCATACTATTCATATTGCCAATACATCTGGAAAATGTCGAGGAAATCCTGTAAAATAATCATATGCAATTTCCTCAGGTTAGAGGGTGCTCGAGCTGTATTTCCTTGAATAATCGAACACGAAGGAAAGATATTTAAACTGTTAGGTCAAGAATATATCCGATGATTGATGGTGGCTTTATAACATGTTGTCATGTTGACCGATGATTGGCAACTCATGTTTGACAATTCTGTCCACATAAGAGATTGAGGATTCATAAAATGAATTTCAAATTCGAAGACTGCTGTAAATTTCGACCTCATCTTATGCCAGAAGAGTCTAAACCACTTTTAGAAATAGATCCAATGTTAGTGCGACATCACAAATTAAACAGAATTTATGGTAGATGGTTCCCCTACAAATGGTTTGATTTAAACCACTATTTATGAAATCTACGGCTATGATGCATTACGGCATCACTTGGCCTTTTCTCAAGAAACCGCCACCAGTGCTTCCGTAGGCGGTTATTGGTTTTCAAAAACCATGGGTGATTTTGTCGATTAATACATATGGGTGTAATGGTGGGACCCAAAAGGTACCATTCGTTCTTTCTACTTCACTAGAGTAAGATCCTATTTTTGGTTTTATATTATATATTATATATATAATATTAAAACAGGCATTTTGTAAATTTAAATAATTCCAAAACTTCCAAGAATCAGTTTTAAAACTGATCTTAGCAATTAGGAAGTTACATTAGATGGCAGACATAAAGGCAGAGGTAAGAAGAGGAGTGGAGGTTCCAGTTTTTAGACCTGCAGACAGTGGTCTTTGTACTGAGATTTCAAGTGATTAATGAAAGAAAAGAAAGCTTCTAGTATTTGTTGATATTGATACGTCTTCTATTTTACATAATGTATTTTTAGTCCTTGAATAAAATGAAGTATCGAAGTAGCAGGTCTCTTTTTACGTGTGTGAATAAGAGTTAAAACCCTTAATAGGCACTCCTTCATTTTAACTGTTCTTTCCTTATAATTCTTCTAAAGTTTGAGATGATAGATTCTGTACAATAGCATATCATTTTGGGCTTTTTCTTTTAATTCTCCTCCTGAACATTTCATTCTATATCAGCAAATAATAGCATTGTGGGACATTTATAGAATTTGATTTTAAAGATTCAATGATTGAACTCTGGAGGTGATTAAACAAGGATCCATATTTCTGTGACATAATTATATGAATGTCTTAAGCACAGATTCCTTTTCACAGCCAAGGAATTGTTTCTTAAGGTACAACACCTACCTCCAACCTCCATTCTACTCCAATGACTATGTAGGCTCCATGTGGGCCTTATTTTCCTCCAAATGGGCCCCATCCTCCACTAAAGCCATAATATTTGGCTCCAGTCTAATGTTTTGGGGATCATAGATGCCTAAGTCTAATTGTGGGGCCTCCAAACCCACTTCTCATAAGTCAAAATTGTAATAGTGGAAAATTTGGAAAAAATAATATTTCTACTTAGCATAATTGTTAAGAAGGAATATTACAATCTTCCCCACCAAGATGTTGCTTGTCATGAAGAAACTGCAATGATGGATTTTGAATTATATGCTCCCCTTGCCAAGTATCATCCTCATCCAGTATTTTTCGCCATCTGATCAATAATTCCTTGATCACCTTGTTCCTCACGTGCCTTTCCCTGGAATCCAATATGGCCTCGAGTTATAGCACCAAATGCCCTTGATCATCCATAGGGGGTAACTCAGTCGCTGTTGTAACCTCCTATCCTAATGCATTTTTCAGGAAATACACATGGAAAATTTTGTGCACCTAGCTTCCTAGAGGTAGCTCTAACTCATAGGCCACCGCCCCAACCTTCTGAGTGACTTGTTATGGCCCGTAAAAGCAAGGCTTGAGCTTCTTGGCCCCCTTCTGCCTCAATGTATACTACTTGTACAATTGCATTCTAAGGAAAGCAAGGTCCCCTACTTCAAAAGCTCTCTCAACTCGGCCTCATACTGAACACATTTTATGTTGGTTTTGTGCAATCCTCTTGTTGTCTTTGAGAGCCTTCAAAATGTCTTGGTCTCTCCTATATCTAGTATTTTTCCCTTGGGGCCTTACTTTCTCCAAACATAATGTCAGTAAAATATAAAGGATCATATCCATATAGTGCACAAAAAGGAAACATACCTATGGAAATGTGGTACGTGGTGTTGTAGCATTACTCTCCCATGTGCAACCACTGTATCCATGCTCGTTGCTTCCCTGTCACATAGTTATGCAAGTATCCCTCCATCCACTTGTTAACTATCTTGGTTTTCTCGTCTGTTTGGGGGTGATAGCTCATTCTAGGTGTGAGGTTCGTGCCCACTAGACGAAACAAATCCTGACAGAATCCTCCCATGAAACATTTTTCCCAGTCATTGAAAATGGTCCTCGGAAGACCATGTAGCCGAAAAAAATCCCTGAAGAACAACTCAACCACCTGTGAATCCGTGTACCAGGATGAGATGGTGAATAAGTGTGAAAACTTCATCAAATGATCCACCACCACATAGATGTATTCCTTTCCATATATTGTGGGAAAATCGGTAATGAAGTCCATCCATATGCCTCCCATTTCCCCTTAGGAATAGGAAGAGATTGCATCAAGCCTGCTAGGTGTGAATTCTCACCCTTGTTCCACTGGCATGTCTCACACTCCCTGATATGCTATAGAACATCAGCCTTGATGCCCTTCCAGAAAAACCACACCTGAATGGCCCTGTATATCTTGGTGTATCCCTGAAGTCCTGGTAGAGGTTAATCATGGGAAGCCTGTAGTATCTTCTCCCTTAGTTGGGAGTTATCCACCAAGTAGATCTGGTCCCTGTAATATATCACCTCATTCATCACCTAGTATCTATTATCGAGCACCATCCCATCACAGACCTCACAAGAAAACTGGTCCTTGGAATACTCCACCAATAGCTGGGCCCTCCAATATGGATCAATTCTCATCAAAGAAAGGGAATTTGGCCTCCTAGAAAATGCATCTGCCACTACATTGTGCTTCCCCTTGAAATAATCTATTCCTGGAGCTTGTTCACCCATTTTGTTGCCTCTCTTGTAGCTTCTTCTGCTCCAAAATAAACCTGAGATTGTTGTGATTAGTCCTCACCCGAAACATGCGCCCCAACAAGTACTACATGAACTTAGCTAACGCATGCATGATGGCTAGCACCTCCTTGTCATATATGGCGTACAACCTCTCGTGAGGTAGTAAATTTCAACTCTCGAAAGTTATGGGGTGCCCTCCCTGAATCGACACGTCCCCCACTCATTTTCATGATGCATCACACTCCAAGGCTAAGTGAAATCAGGAAGTGCTATCATGGGGCACCTACTCATAACCTATTTTAAGCACTTGAAAGCCTCCTGTGATGTAATTGTCCATGCAAATTCACATTTCTTTGTCAGATCTATAAGGTTTGCTAAAAAATATGGGAAGCCCTTTACGAACTTCTAGTAATAATTAAAAATGCCCACGAACCCCCTCAACTCTATCATGTTCCTGGGCTTTGGCCAATCCCGAATGGCGCTGATCTTCTCCTCATGCACACGCACTCCATCAACCCCAATGATTTTCCCAAAATAGAGCATCTCAGTCAGCCTAAACTCGCACTTAGAAAATTTGGCATAGAACTACTTCTCCTCTAGGATATGCAATACTGCCTCTACATGTTGTAAGTGCTCCTCTAAAGTCTGACTATAGATCAAAATGTCATCAAAAAACAATAACATTAACTTCCTCAACTACCCACGAAATACATGGTTCATGCATGACTAAAATGTGGTTGGTGTGTTGATTAGCCTGAAAGGAAAAAACAAGAATTCAAAGTGCCCATAGTGGAATTAGAAAGTTGTCTTACGGACATCCTGATCCCTCCCCTGAATCTGGTGATACCCTAACTGTAGATCAATATTTGAGAAAAACTTGGCTTCCCTCAACTCATCCATCAACTCATCAATGTGTGGGATGGGGTAGCAGTTGTTCATGCTCTTTTTGTTGAGGGCCTTGTAATCAATTCACATGTTTAGGGACTCATCCTTATTCTTCACCAAAACAATTGATGAAGCAAATGGGTTAGAGCCAGGCCTAATGTTCCCCAATGCCAAGAGCTCATGGATGGCTCTCTCCATCTCATCTAGGTAAGCCTTTGGATGCCTATAGGGAGTATTCATCAATGCATATACTCCTAGTTTCAACTCTGTGGTATGCTCAAAACCTCTTTCGGGTGGCTTGCTCGATGGTATATCTCCAAATAATATAGGGTACCTGTCAAGGATGGCTTGAATCTCTGGTTTTGGTGGCTTAGCCATGCCTCTAGCCTCTGAAATTATCAACTCTACAAACCAATCAACATATTTTTCCATCAATTCAGCCTTCATAGTGTAGGTTGAGACTTTCTGTGCTGGGTAGGATGGCATACCCCTTAGCAATATTGGCTTGCTAGGTGGATATAAAAAATTTATCTCCAACTTTTGTCGGTCATTGGTGACTCTAACAAGTGAATAGATCCATTAGAATACCAGCACTACATTGGTGTCTGGTATATCCGCCACAAATAAATGGTCTGTCATGGAGTAGTTCCCCATGGTCACAGTCAAGGTGGGGACATAGTGTGTGCACTGCATAGTCCTGTCACCCGACATAAGAACTGAAAACCCTCGAACTCCTATGTGGTGATTCCTATCTTCTGGACAATTTGGGAATCAATAAAGTAGTGGGTGGCCCCAATGTTCACTAACACTATACACACTTCCCTTGAATTCCCCCCTGATCCTCATAGTCAAAAAATTGGGTATCCAATGCAGTGATGCGAGGAACCCTCCAGAAGATACAAATGAAGCTCCCCCTACTGGTGGTGGTGGTGGTGGTGGTGGCCCTCTCTCCTGAGGTGCTACATTTTCATCTCCTCCCATCTCAAAATATGTCTACTCCTCCCCATCACAATCTGAGAAGACCTCTATGTAATGGGCCTTTCCTGCTGCACACCTATGGCCTGGTTCCCATGGATCCTGAAAAGTGAAGCATAACTTCTTCCTTTGAAGGTCTCTTCAGGTGTCATCATCTAGCAACCTGCATCCTTGGTTGGCTCTAAGTTGTGGGACTCTCATATCTCTCCCCCTCTGCTAGAAACCAGGTTTGCTTGGCATAATTTTCCTTGCTCTGGGTAGGGAATCTTGTAGGTCCCTAGCTCTCCCCACTGAATCCTACAACGTAGTGGGTCTGTTGGACCTCACCAGCCCCTGTAATGGCTCTCCCAGATCCTCTTTGAACATGTAAATCCTCCAGGACTCCAATAAGTCTGAAAACATCACAAATATTCTCAAAAAATCTGATATGTATATCTCTACATTCTCAGACTACTTGAGCTTATTCAACTCCAAAAAATATTCATCAAGGTCCTTCCTCTCAAACCACTCTAGCACCCTCCTGGTAAACCCATCATATGTTGTGACCCTTGTGTACCCTAGTGTGGTCATCCCATGGAACCACCAGTCATGAGTTTCCCCTTCCAGATGCAGCGTGAAAATATTTATTACCTCTCCCTCGATCATCTGGTTCTGTTGGAAATAAACATCCAGATTCTTGACCCATGCCTTGGTCGACCTATTAGATTACCCATCAAAATTAGGGAGAAACAACCTCCCCATGGTACGTTGTAAATCAGTCCCCTTCGTGTAGCCTCTGCCACTCTGTCCCCTAGGTTTGTTGTTTCCCTTCAGCTAAAATAAATCTTTGAAATTAATGTCCCTCCCAAAATTTGGGCCATGAGACTGGTACTCCAGGAAGTACTCTCCATTGTGTGCTTCCTCCTGCTCCTGTTTTCCTTCTACTCCTGAAACTAGGAACGTAGGAATGGTAGCCTACAGGGGTGTGTATGGTACAATAGGCATATGTTGGAAATATTGTCATTTATGGCAAAGGATCACAAAGGAGTAGCACCAGAACTATCATTAATGAAAAGGAGCAGAGAAGCAACAACAATAATCCAAAGAACCAGATTAGACAACAATGTAGTAAGAAAACATAAAAGAGAGGCAGAGGAGCAGTAGAAAGGTAAGGAGAAGCATTAAACCATTAGCAAAGGAAAAGGAGCAGAGAGGAGAAACTTTAGAATCAAAGGAGAAAAGGGAGTTAAGGTGGGAAAGGAACAAAGGTAGCAAAGGCAACAAAGGAACAAAGGTAGAAAAAAGGAAAAGGCAACAAAGGCAACAAATAAGCAAAGGCAGCAAAGGAAGTTAAGGTAGAAAATGAGAAAATGTAGCAAAACAGCAAAGGAAGATTCATGAACATGTTGGGAAGATTCATGAACGGTAAGTGGGTCAATTCGTGAATAGTAAGCGGGGCAAGTTGTGAACGTGGGAAAATTTGTGAACAATTCAAGTGTTCTACGAACAACAAAAAATAAATGAATGGGCACAACCAAAGAAGCAAAGTCGGAAAACCAAAGTAAAGATACAACGAGGACCATTTGATCTGGGCATAGATCAACGACAGATATTAAATCGAAAACCCAGTGGTATTTCACACTTCGATGATTTTATTGTTTATGTTTAAAGACACCACATGGTAAGCTATTTTATTTGCGATGCGAAGCAGATCAACAAAGGAGCAGTGATGATTGTTAGATCTTGTTGAGATCAACAGTGAAACTTAAGTTACACCCAGCGGTATATCGCACCTCAACGATTTTTTTTTTTAGTGCTAATACTTCGCACAATAAGTTTTTTAAGTTGCGATGCGAAGTGTGGGTGACGAAAATATGACGTGGATATGACGTGGCAGATGACATGGCCCCGACCCCACAGATTGCAAGTAATTTATCATGACATGGAAATGTGACGTGGCGATGACATTCCAGGGTGACGTGGCATGATGAAGTGGAGAGGACATGGATCTTGCCCACATACCGCACATCACATATCAAAAAAGGTAATAGATACTTGGTATTGCTATAAGCTAAAACTTGCAAAGTGTGATAAAGAGGAGCGGATGTGATGGAGCTTCAAAGCTAAAGTCTAGAGAATTTAAAGTCTGACGTGGGACCCACTCGCATACCACACATCGTAATCAGCGATTATTACAATTATATGTTAAGACTTCGCAAGTTATATTTTTTAAGGTGTGATGTGCGATAAGGAGTTGGCTGTGATTTGTGAAATCGCATAATCGCAAGTATTGCAAAATATGTAAATTGGTAAAGTTGCGAAGTGTAATTAAGAGGGCTGGTGCGATGTAGTTTCAAAGGTGAAATCCAAAGGATTTCAAATCCATATGTAAACCTTTTTCTATGTTAAATGGCATTGGAGGAGGAAAAGTAGATTATAACATAAAATCTATGGAACGCCGAAGTGCGAAGTGCGATTTCTGAAGCAGATGCAATGCGGCTTAGAGGTGAATATTAATATATTTCAGGTCCAAGGTTTAATTTGCTTGCATTAGTTTTATGAAGAAAGCCATGGAAGCGGAGGTCGACTCGGGTTACAAAGGAAAGGCCTGAACGCATGAAAAAGGACATGGAGCTCGGGTAGAACATTTTTATGTCGTTATAGCTGTGAGTTAAATGGAAAGGTTGAACACAAGAGAATGGACTCAGGCAGAGAGACTCGACAGTGTGTACAGAGAATGTTGAACATTGCGGTTAAATATAATAGGCAGAGTCTGGAAAAATAAGGGTATAGTAGCCTTGTTTGAAATTTAATAACTGGGTTAAGTCGGGCTAAGAAAATAATGCTCCAGCATAGTTGGAAATATAATAGTAGGTAGAGAAGACAAGTTGAACAGAAAATCAAGAAGCTAAAAGGGCTGAATTGAAATATTATTGTAACTATAAATGTAAATTCATTGATGATTTTATATTTTTTTTATGCAAAGGCAAGTCTCCGTAAGCATAGGAAAAACTCCATGAGTGCTGTAATGATCATTTATAATGTAATAACTTGAACTAAAGTGTAAGGAATCGAATGGGTGGAAGGCAAAGATTCATGCCTATTCACTTCATATTCCCATAGAGAATGAAAACAATCATGAATTTATTTGTATAAAACAGGTAATATCCATGTGCAGAAGGTTACGAAAACAGAGAGAGAGAGAGAGAGAGAGAGAGAGAGCAGTAGAATTAAAGAGAGTTGAAGATTGTTAGAAAGGTGCAGAATGGAAGAGAACAGAATAATATAAGAAATTCGCAGAAGGTTGGAGAGTGAAATAATAAGAGATGACTAATAGACATGTTGTGCATATCAGGAGTTAATATGAGGCAGATATGAAGGTTGAAAAGGAATCAGTGAAGATGGAGAAAAAGAGAGCTGATATCCAAGTAAATCAACATATGATTTTATTGTAGTGTGAGGGAGTTGGTGCTTCCATATCAAGTTGTAGCTTGATAGATGTCCAACTGTAGCTGGTTGAGGTAGGAGGCTCCTATGGGTTTTAGCCTGTAGAAAAATACATGGGATTTGGTGCTTCTGTTTCAAGTTGTAGCTTGATACATGTCCAGTTGGAGTTGGTTGAGGTAGGATCCTCATGTGGGTTATAGCCTGTAGAAAAATACATGGGATTTGGTTCTTCCATTTCAATTTGTAGCTTGATATATGTCCAGTTGGAGCTGGTTGAGGTAGGAGCCTCCTGTGGGTTGTGGCTTGTAGAAAATAGATGGGAGTTGGAGCTTCCTTTCAAGTTGTAGCTTGCAGAATTTTAGGTAGTAGCCTCCTGTAGGTTGGAGCCTACAGAAAATCAGTGTTGAGAGGGAGTTGGAGCTTGCCTTTGCATCACAACGATAATAATATGTGGTTTTCTCCCTTATGGGTTTCCACTTATATCTATTGTCTATGTGCTTGATGATTATGTGTTGATGTGATGTTTTAATCTTCTTAATTACTTTCTCTACACAAATTAAGTTTGTTGATTCATTGTGTATTACGATTCTTATTAACTGAAGGTGTAATTGAGTTGAATGAAAAGAGTTTTAAATGTCCATGAATGTACTAAACTGATTCACCCCCCTGGCCCTCTCTCAGTTTAGCTAAGATTTCATCAATTGGTATCAGAGCCAGTTCCTTTGGTGTAAGCCTAATAGCTTGAAGGAGATCTGGTTGAGTCATGGACTATCAAAATGTACCCATGTTGAATACAACAAACTTTCCTGAATGGAGAGATAAGGTTAAAACAGATTTAGTGGCTTATGAACCTGAGGTATGGAAGTTTGTATGTGTTCGTTACCACATAGACTCTCCCTCTTTGCAAGAACAATAGTGTAATGCCAAGGAAAAATGTGTGATATATAACAGCCTTCATAATGATGATCTTGATTCAATAATTGATTTAACCTCTGTAAAAGGAATCTGGAATAGATTGCATCTCATGCATGAAGGAGACACTAGTGGATGCATTATCAAGAAGGAGAAGATAAAAAACAAGAAGAATAAAAAATCCTTTCAAAAGGAAAAAGGTCAATCAAATGAGATACCGACTAGGGTGAATGGATGTGAGTACCATGAAGAAATTACAGTTGAGGAAAAAGCCAAACTTGACACAACCTTGACTAAAATAGAAATATTTCGGAATGAAAACAAAAACCTTAAGACACTATTGCAAATATGTGATGAGAGAGAATATGAAGATAAGGAAGAAATTGTTGACATGAAGGCACAACTTGAAGAAGCAAGGAAAGTAGAAGACACTCTACTACAGAAAATAAGAGAGAAAAGTCTAGAATGTGGAAGATTGGAAGAAGAGGTGGTAAGCCTGAGGATGAAATTGGAGAAGCCCCAAATTGAACTAAATATGAATATTCCACAAATGAAAAGCTTTGGACAATTGGACCAGATTATAAATTCTCAAAGGTTTCCTCTCATAAAGTCTGGGATAGGCTATGAAGGAGAAACCAGTAAATCCAAGGTATAAGATAACAAGAATATCATTTTTGTAAATGTTGTAAAGGATAATGAAGCATCTCAAAAGATTCCTACAGAAGTAGAAGATAGAAATAATGTGATTTGTAAAGAAACAAACAGAAACAAGCAGGAACATGAAAGGACAGAGAATGAAAGGAAGAAATAGTCAACTGTTAAAGGCTCATATGCTCCAAAGGATGAATTTAAAAAATTAGGAAGATGTCAAAGGAGGTTCCCTCCTCCTGTGAGAAGTATCACTTGTTTTGACTGCCACAAACCTAGAGATACTATGACATAATGTAAGACAAAGCAAATCCAGTCCAACCAACTAAAGATGTAGCTAATGAAAAGACTACCTCAAGAAAACAAATGGAGAAGACAATCTATCACCAGGTACATAAATCATTTCCATGACTATTGTTATGCATGCAATGGTTTTGGACATAAACTTTTTGAATGTAAATTATGTTCAAAAGGGAGCACAAAATATTATACATCATCTCAAATGTACCTTGGTAAAATAAGTTGTTATGTATGCCACAAGCTTGGTTTCAAAGCAAAAGACTGTAAGCTGCCATATACATTAAATAACTCTAGATAGATGATGGAATCCAATCAAATCAGAAAAAACTGTGAATCAAAAAGAAGTTCAAACATTATGAATAACCCCAATAAAGTATGGAAGGAAAAGAGAAAGGGGGGGCCTGTTACTTCAATAAAATAAAGAATCCATCATGGTATGAGGGGGAGCTTCTCTAGGAAGCAACATAAATATATAGCCAGTAATAGATAAGAAGCAACATCCCAGGGGGAGAGAAGTTCATAAAAAGTCCCCATAAAATCAGTCTAAGAAGAGCTCCTTAGAATAAGAACAACTAAAAGTTCAAGAAGGGAAAGGAAAATTCCTCTGACAGAGAACTATAGAGGAAGAAGGATACCTGAAGCATTCAATAGCCAACAGGTTGATGGAAGGAGAGAAGCCAGCAACCAACCATGGTGGTAGAGGGAACATCAGCCATGAACATGTAAGCTAAGAAGACAACAACACACTATGATGAATGGTTAAAATCACAAAAAATTATGTTTCGAGCTATAGAACTGGAAATATCCATAGAGGATGATCACATTGTGCATCACACTGCAAGTGTTAACAATAAAACAAAGTTAAGAAGGATGAGTAAGAGAAATGTTTGTCATAATTACATCATTACATCATTCATCAATAGAAGGTCCCCTTGGAGGAAAATAGTTAAATGAATTATAAAACTATGAGTTGTCTACCCTTTTAGATTCCAAGTAAATAAATTGAGGATGTCTTCCTCAAGGTAATTATGTTAGAACAGTTTAACTGTATATAGAGAAACAATGATTCTGGAGCAGTCCTAGAAAGGAATATGTCGTGACATTATTTTAAAAACACAATGATATAATAAGCAAAAGGTTAATGATGCCAGAATCAGATTCTGTATATTGATTATTGTTTTTGAGAATAGTGGAGAGCTCAATAGTAGAAACTATGAAGTTTGTATTAACTATGGGTGTATGTGTGAGCTGAAGTGAAACTACTGTATGGATTATCAATTTGTATCAATTGGTATCAATTGGTATTTCGAACAAGTAACCTGCCTATCAGTAGAATACCAATTTTTATTAGTGGAGCATTGGTATGGTACAGGTCCTCAAGATTGGAGTATTATGGAACGTGTACATCAAGGTAGTATTCCCAGCGATTATCAACATTATAGTATATGTGGATTAAGCTCTAGCTGCTCTGATTATTAAAAAATATTTTCTAATTGTAAATATTGGAGAATGTCGAGCTGCATTATTAAAGCATGGAAAGGTAAATGAAAATTCCAAAGGATCATCATCTTGTTTTCATTTGAATTTTTATATTTAGCATTAAAGAAATATCTACTCTTGGATATAACTTCATGCCTTCCTCAAGTCAGTATGGATATATATTAAAGGTCTTTTTCTTAAGATCATTCATAAAACTGTGTGAATTTTATTTGTTGAGATTTCAATTAAACAACTTGAAGATGTTTTATTGAAGATCATTATGATAGAATAGTTGAAGTATCTAAAGTATGAAGAGCTATTGGTGTTAATATAACTATTGAAGCTCTTGAGAGTCTTTTATTGATTCACATAAAGCCTACTTCAGAAGAAAGGAATTTCTGGTATTTCAACATTGCAGAGAGGTTGATCATTGACATACATACCCCCTTATGTCATAGATAAAATTGTGTACTTGATAAGCGAGACTAACCAATGCATTGAATGTATCTAGCCTCAAGGGTTTGTTTTGAAAATACTCTCTACAGTATTAAACTCATTTGGTCTCTTAGATTGAAAGATATTGTATAATCTTACAATAAGTTGTAAGTTCTGGTTTAATTCATTGTTCACATCAGCTTGAAGAACTTTTTCCTTGTAATAATTATATCTTCAGAAGTCTAGCACATATCACCACTATCAAGCAGTAGGGGATAAAAATTCGTAAAATTCTATGGTGACATGCCTTCCATCATTCTCATGAGTTTGGGATAGCATCAATTTGTTCTTTATATTCATGCAATCTCAATTATTTTCAAAGTGTTCTCCCAACAAGTCTTATACACCAGTCTGGAACAGCAAGGTATAAAGACAGAATGAAGAAGGCCTATACAAAATTCAGAGAGAAGTAATGCAAGGATGGAAACTACACTAAAAAAATGTGTAATGTTGGACATTGGATATACCAACACTCCCCCGTATGTTTCGAGACGTGGACTAACCGCCTCTCGTGGATCCTTATCTCTGGCGATGCAATCGTTGACTAACACCTGTGGGTTTTTGTCTAATGGTGATTGTGATTCCCAACATGTAACACTTTTCCATTGATGTCAAAGGGGGAGTAAAAGCAAGCAGAGGAAGAAAGACACTTCTCAGAATTAAAGGGGGAGGAAGTATTGGAGGAAGTATTGGAGTGTTGGAGGAAGCGTTGCCATAAATGCCAAAGGGGGAGACTCTTGGAAATATTGTCATTGATGGCAAAGGAGCAGAAAGGAGCAGCACCAAAACTATCATTAAAGAAAAGGAGAAGAGAAGCAATAGAAATAAGGCAAAGAAGAATATCAGGCAATAATGCAGTAAGAAAGCATAAAAGAGAGGCCAAGGAGCAGCATTACACCATCAATAAAGGAAAAGTAGTAGAGAGGAGAAACTTCATAATAAAAGGATCAAAGGTAGAAAAGGAAGTTAAGGCAGAAAAGGAACAAAGGTAGCAAAGGAAACAAAGGAGAAAAGGCAGTAAAAAGGAAAAGGCAGCAAAGGCAGCAAAGGAAGTTAAGGCAAAAAAGGAGCAAATGCAGCAAAATAGAAAAGGCAAAGTCACGAACATACTAGGCAGAGTCGTGAACAATAAACAGGTCAAGTCATGAACAGTAAGTGGGGCAAGTCGTGAATGTGAGCAAATTCATGAATTAAGCAAGTGTTCTATGAACAACAAGAAAGAAACAAACAGGAACAACCAAAGAAGCAAAGTCGGAAAACTGGAGTAAATATACAACGAGGACCATTGGATCTAGGCATAGATAAACAACGGATATTAAATCGAAACCCAGTGGTATTTCACACTTCGGTGATTTTATTTTTTATGTTTAAAGACACTGCATGGTAAGCTGTTTTATTTGCGATGCAAAGAAGATCAACAAAGTAGCAGTGAGGATCGTTAGATCTAGGCGATATCAACGGTTGAACTTAAATCGCACCCAGGGGTATATGGCACATCGACGATTTTTGTGTTTAGTACTAAGAATTCGCACGATAAGTTATTTAAGTTGTGATACGAAGTGCAGACAAAGAAAATATGATGTGGCAGTGACATGGATATGACGTGGCAGTGACGTGGCAAGATGACGTGGCAGTGACATGGCAGTGACGTGGATATGATGTAGCAATGATGTGGAAAGCTAACGTGGCAGATGATGTGGCCCTGACCCCATAGATCATAGGTAATTTATGATGATGTGGCAATGTGACGTGGAATTGACATGGCAAGGTGACGTGGCATGATGACATGGAGATGATGTGGATGGCCCACATACCGCATATCGCATATCACAAAAGGTAAGAGATACTTTTTATTGCTATAAGCTAAAACTTGTGAAGTGTGATAAAGAGGAGCAGACGCAATGCAGCTTCAAAGACAAAGTCTAGAGAATTTAAAGTTCAGCGTGGGACCCACTCACATACCACACATCCCAATCGGTAATTATTATTTTCATATGTTTATACTTTGCAAGTTATATGTTTTAAGGTGCAATGTGCGATAAGGAATTCACTGCAATTTGTGAAATCACATAATCGCAAGTATTGCAAAATATGTAAATTGGTAAAGTTTCGAAGAGTGATAAATAGGACGAATGCGATGTAGTTTCAAAGGTGAAATCCAAAGGATTTCAAATCCATATGTAAACCATTTTCTGTGTTAAAATGCATCTGAGGAGGAAAAGGAGATTATAACGTAAAATCTATGGAACGCTGAAGTGCGAAGTGCGATTTTTGAAGCGGATGCGATGTGGCTCAGAGGTGAATATTAATATATTTTAGGTCCAAGGTTTAATGTGTTTACATTGGTTTTATGAAGAAAACCATGGAAGCAGATGTCGACTTGGGTTACGAAGGAAAGGCCTGAATGCGTGAAAAAGGACCCGGAGCTCGTGCAGAACAGTGTTATGTAGTAGCATCTGTGATTTAAATGGAAAGTTTGAACGCAAGAGAACGGACTCAGGTAGAGAGACTCGATAGTGTATACAAAGAATGTTGAAGGTTGCAGTTAAATATAATAGGCAGAGTCAGGAAAAAGAAGGATATAGTAGCACTTTTTGAAACATAATAACTAGGTCAAGTCGGGCTAAGACAACAATTTTGCAGCACAGTTGGAAATATAACAGTAGGCAGAGAAGACAAAGGGACAACAGGCAGGGAAGACAAGATGAACAGAAAATCAAGAAGCTGAAAGCGCTGAATTGAAATATTATTGCAACTATAAATGTAAATTCATTGATTATTTTATATTGTTTTTTATGCAAAGGAAAGTCTCCATAGGCATAGGAAAAACTCCATGAGTGTTGTAATGATTATTTCTAATGTAATAACCTGAACTGAAGTGTAAGGAATCAAATGGGTGGAAGGAAAAGAGTCATGCCTATTCAATTCATATTCCCATATAGAATGCAAGCATTCATGAAGTTATTTGTATAAAACAAGTAATATATATGTGCATAAGGTTACAAAAACATAGAGAGAGAGAGGGAGAGAGAGAGAGAATGCAGCAGAATTGAAGAGGATTGAAGATTGTTAGAAAGTTGAAAAATGCAAGAGAGTAGAATAATATAAGAAATCTACAGAAGGTTGGAGGTTGAAATAATAAGAGAGGACTAATAGAGATGTTGTGCATATCAGGAGATGATATGAAGAGATATGAAGGTTGAAAAGGCAAAAATAAATAAGGAGTAAAACATAGCTGATATCCAGGTAAATTAGCATATGATTTTATTCTAGTGTGAGGGAATTGGTACTTCAATATCAAGTTGTAGCTTGATAGATTTCCAATTGTAGCTGGTTGAGGTAGGAGCCTCTTGTGGGTTATAGCCTACAAAAAAATACTTGGGAGTTGGTGCTTCTGTTTCAAGTTGTAGCTTGATAGATGTCCAGTTGGAGCTGGTTGAGGTAGAGGTTTCCTCTCGGTTGTAGCTTGCACAAAAATACATGGGAGTTCGTGCTTTTGTTTCATGTTGTAGCTTGATAGAAGTCCAATTGGAGTTGGTTGAGGTAGGAGCATCCTATGGGTTGTAGCCTGCAGAAAATAGATGGGAGTTGGAGCTTCCTTGCAAGTTGAAGCTTGTAGAATTTGAGGTAGTAGCATCTTGTAGGTTGGAGCCTACAGAAAATAAGTGGTGAGAGGGAGTTGGAGCTTTCCTTTACATCACAACAATAATAAGATGTGGTTTTCTCCCTTATGGGTTTCCACTTATATCTGTTGTCTATGTGCTTGATTATTTTGTGTTGATGTGATGTTTTAATCTTCTTAATTACTTTCTCTACACATATTAAATTTGTTGATTCATTATGTATTAAGCTACTTATGAATTGAAGGTGTAATTGAGTTGAATGAAAAGAGTTTTAAATGTCCATGAATGTACTAAACTGATTCACCCCCCTCTGAGTTTAGCTAATATTTCATCGACATATTGGGGTTAATTGATGTCTGGTGCTACGAGGTGCTAGATCCTTCTCCCAACTGGAAATCCGCTTAGATTCCCTTCCTTTGCTACAATTGTTATTCTGGTGACCCATCTCTTCAATGTTCTTCGAGTGGTCTTGCACTGCCTTCAGAAGGAGGTGAGAAAAATCCTCCTCCTTTCTCTTCTTCTCCCCTTCTACATCCCTCATTATTTTCTCCACAACCTCTGGTTTAATGGTCACAGGGTCTGGACTGATTTATAACTTTCTTTCCCTACTCTTATACCTTTTCCTCCTATATGTCACATTATGCTTGTCTTCTGGTGTCATAGACTGCATTTCTCCCACATGCTTAGCCAAGTCTATGAGCTCTAATACCACTATAATATCCATAAGGATAATTTACAATAAATAACAGGTATACATAGACATAAAAACAAATAGAAAATAAACACACATATCAGAACATCATTTAACCATGAAAATTATGTTGTTGAACCATTTCATTATTATGAGAAGGTGTAAAAATTAGGTGTTGGAAGGAATTCACCTGGGATTTATCAAGGAAATCCAGAGAATCCCAAAAATGTGATGTCAGGCACCCTCTATCTCTCTGATTTGCGTGGTTGTAGCTCTACACAAGAAATTCATAGAAATGGTGTTGTTTCCTGGAATGATCTGCTACTATGGCCTACTACACTACTCATGAAATTCTAGGAAATTAATCCTGACCTCTACTCCATAAACCCAGAATAACCCACGAAAGGTTTGTCCAAAGTTTGACCCCGTAGATTGGCCCTCTTGGGCTTGGATGCCTCTGTTGTTGGGAAATTTGGTCCTCCTGGAAATTCTTCTTTTGGATTCCACCAAAATTCTTGAATTCCCTATAGAAGACTTCCCAAATCTTCCCACGAAATCTCCTCCGAAATGTTCCTTCACTCCTGAACTCCCAGACTGACTCCCTCAAGTGACTACATTGCCTTTGCACTATTGGAGAAGTCTCTGCAGTGAGGTATGTGATTTTTTGGTAAACTGAATCATAACAATATGGAATAACTTCCTTGGCATGGCACTCGAATTCCACTGAAGCAGGTTGTGATCTTCACTTGAAAACACCCATGTGGTAAAAAAAACATGTAGACTTGGCTCATTTCTCAAGTGTTCTTTGTTAATATAAAATTTATGAAAATTTTTATGAGTGACTCAAATGATCCTCCCAAGATATTTTTTTCCAAATCCCTCCAACATTCCTTTGGGCCCCATGTGTACCTCCAACCTCCATTCCTCTCCAATAACTATGTAGGCTCCATGTGGTCTACAATTTCCTCCAAATGGGCCCCATCCTCCACTAAAACCACAATATTTGGCTCAAGGCTAATATTTTGGGGCTCATAGATGCCTAAGTATAATTGTGGGGCCTCCAAACCCATTTCTTCTAAATCAAAATCGTAATAGTAGAAAAATTGGAAAAAAATAATATTTTTTCTTAGAAGAATTTCTAAGCAAGAATATTACAATCAACTTCCTCTTTTTCATCCAATACATATTGACTGGTTTCACGTGATTTCGATATTGGCATTCCTCTTTAATGTTGATGATGTCATTATGGGCTGTATCCAGTCATAATAGATGTTTCTTTAAATTTAGCATATGAGGAAGATGATTCTGTCATTCAAATCATTTGTAAAGCTACTCAAACTAACCTATCTTTTTTTTATCCTAATCGAGAATATTATGCCTTAATCAAGCCATCTGATCATAGTTCTTTTTTTAACAACTGTCACTTAATTGATCATTTTCCCACTAGTGTATCTAATTATGGTCGTTTTACATCACCTGATGTTCATGGTTTATCATCTCAATATTTAAATACTTGTAAATAAGTTGAGGCACTTCAATCTCCATTGATGGTTATGTCAAGCCCTCACTATTTAACAAGCTTTCTTAATATGATCAGATTCATTTTCCCTCACAATATTCTCATCCCGATTCTACACTATTAATTGAAAATTATTTCCCCCAGGGATTTAAGGATTTCGAAGATGACGTTTTTGAATTTCATGATCCCATATTTAATTATTTAGAGGCATATTACTTAGCAATCCCATTTGATAGAAACAAGTTTCAGTTTATCTTGATGTTTTTTAAGGAATAAAATTTAAGTGCAGATTATTCACAGGGATTTGTAGAGGTTTGTATGATTTCTGTTCTTATCAAAAGGGTGCGGTGGTAGTTTGGGTAAATATAGGTAATATGAAACGTCTTTATTTCTTTAAGAAATACCTTCTATATGTTGTATAAGATATTAAATCTTTTATCTTTTCTGATGGAAATTATCATATATTTGTTTTCATTTCTTGTATCTTTGTGATTGTAGGTCCAGAGAAATTATGATTGCTTCATTGGAAATATAATTACACTTAGCCCTGACTTTATAGTTGGTTAGGTTAGGTGTAGGCTTAGTTGCATTTAGTTTCATTTGCATTGCATACACCTTATTTTCTACTCTTGCTCTATTCTCCACATCTATTTTGTTTTTGTGTGATGTTTTGGCTTCAGTATCCATTTGCTTTGTCTCTTGTTTTTGCTTTTGTTTTTTTTTTCCTTTCTCTCATCTTTTCTTAATAAGACCTTGCATGAAAAACCACATCACTCAAAAGGGCATTTGTCATGAAATAAAAGAGAAATGTGACAACCACAACACTTGGATTTTTGTTGTTCTCCTTCATTGTTTGGGAAAATTCTATAGGTTGAGCTAAGTCTAGATGGAAAATCTGATTTGTCTAAGAGGAGAAACTCGAGGGAACCTAATATATTCGCACCTATACTAGTGTCTAAAATACTCAACTTGGTGCAAATCTATCTGTGTGTTAACACTTTTCCAATATAGTAGAGAAAGGATAAGGGGAAAATATAAAGTTTGAAACCAATATCAGAGGTCTTAAAATACTTCTTTGAAGGGGAACCTCATATTTTCTCAATAATTTGGGACCCCTCTTCCACTTGTTGAAAACAGTAAGTGTCGATGCATAGTCCTATTAACTAAATAAATAGAGTGAAAGAAGAGAAAGGCTTTTTGTGCTGGGAGGCAAAGTAAGTGACTTCGTCAGGGTACCTTCCACGCTCGATGGCAGTGAAGTAATGTTTGTGCTCATGAAGTGACTATGTTGGGGTACATTCCAGGACAACTGGTAGTAGAGAAACACCAGGGATGAAAACTCAATAATATGAATATCATCAACTCACCATGCACATTACCCTTACCTGGATTGAAACAATTGTGATATGGTTATCTCTGCATGTGTTTCGACCAAGTAGAGAAAAGTAAGATGCTACGTATAAAAATAGGTCGAAATGAGGAAATTGGGGCAATTAATACTTCTTGAAGGTATGACATTTAATTGAAATCTATTCCTAGACAAAGAAGCTAAAGTCCACCCAGTGTTTTCCCTGCTATAACACCCTCCAAAATTTCACTACACCCAAATTTTGGAGCCTACTTCATTTCCATAAAAAGCGTTGGCTTAGTTTTCAAATGTAATTTTTTTCTTTTTCATATGTATTAAGTTTTCATGAATGTTTTCAAGTGTCTTCAGATTTAATATAACATATTTATGTGCATTTCATGGTCATGATACCTTTACTATTGTAAAACAAAACTTTCGAGTCGCACTCACACACACTTCATTGTTTAGACTTGGGGAATGTGCATAAAGTGGTGTTTTGATGTATATTAATTGTTGATCAATATTTTACAAATTTTTTTTATGATTTATCATGTGTTGGACATGTTTTTATGTCTAGAACGCATCTTTATCACCCCTTGACGAATCATCCAGACGTGGAAAAATTCAGTTGCAAAACAAGCTCATTAAGGCTAAGAGTGCATGAGCACACTCTGAAGCCTTGATGGGAGACCTTTTTTTGTTCAAAATTGCACCCTACATCCTCCTTGAGAGTTGGGCACACTCACAAAGCACAAATCCCTTTCCTTGTTCCAAACTACGTCCTTAAAAAACCAAGCCTTCCTTTGAGCGCACTCCTTTGACTTGAAGGAATGCCCCTCCTTCGGAGCACTCCATAGACCCAAAGGAATGTGCCCTAATTGGGAGCACTCCTTCGACCCAAAGGAATGCACCCTCTTTGAGAACATGAGCGCACCCTGAAGGCCTTAATCTCCACCATTCATCCTTCCATAATGCACCATGCAAACTCTTGACCCTTTGAGCACATGAGTGCACTTCGAAGGCATGAACCATCATCCTTTAGCCTTCGAACTTGTGCCATGCGCCCTCTTTGGTCTCTTGATCACATGATTGCACTTCAAAGGCATGAAGAATCATCCTTCAGCCTTCGTACTTGTGCCATCTGCCCCATTTGGTGTCTTGAGCACATGATCACACTTTGAAGGCACGAAGCTCCATCCTTCAACCTTTGTACTTGCACAATGTTCCCTCATTGGTTTCCTTTGAGCACACTCCTTTAACCTAAAGAGATGCACCCTCCTTCAGAGAACTCCTTCGACTTGAAGAGATGCACCCTATTTTAGGGCACTCCTTTGACCCAAAGAGATGTACTCTCCTTAAGAGCATTTCTTTGACCCAAATATATGTGCCCTCCTCGAGAACACTCCTTCAACTTGAAGGAAGGCACCCTCTTTCTCTCCCTTGAGTGCACATCACACTTTGGAATACCAACTCCTTCCCCTTCATCCTTAGGACTTGTGCCATGTACCCTACCTTGATTTTCTCCCTCTCTTGAGTGCATGAGCACATTTCAAAGCCACAACGCCTTTCCCCTTCAGCCCTTCAACCTTTCAAAGTGTGCCCATGTTCCCAGAAGCCTCTTGGACCATTTTGAGTGCACCGAAAAGAAATAAACCAAAAATATGCATAAAACATGGTATATTAGGATATTTTCAGGTTGATAATTGCTCTTCATGAGTGATTGTAGAAATAGGTATTCCAGGGACCTCAAGGCAAGCATATATGAGGAAGATCAGGAAAAGAGGATAAACAAAGGAAGCATGAAAATAACCAAGAACACACTTGAAACTTGATGATCGAAGAACCTCAAACAATCTAATATTGAAGACCCATTGGAGGGTGAAAGGACCATGATCAGAAGATAACCAAAGAGAAAATACAAAGTGGTAGTCTTGTCACCACTGGAGAAATTCCATGTCATCAGTCACTATCAGTCCCAGTGATCAAAGATAGTGACGTGTCAAGTCTCATCATATGATGATGTGGAGTTCATGACATAGTATTGCAATCATTGTAAAAGACAAATAATTGGAAGTCCAAAAGTCATATTTGGAACATGAAGCATCACATAGTCTTATATTGACAAATGTTGTATAGAAGTCCAAAAGTGATTTATAAGTTCAAGAAGTATTTAGAAGTTTGAAGGACACACTAGGAGTCCAAGATTCATGGGGGTAATCCAAGATCCATGAGGATATGAAATTTCATTCCTCTTGTTATAAAATGAACCTCGTAACTCAAGAAAATGACTTTTGGAGGCTTAAGCTTTGGAGAGCTAGTATTGGCTTCTCTACTTGGCATAAGAGAGAAAACTATTCTTTGGAGAAGCAAGAAGTGACTTAATGTTCCACTATTGGAGCTAGTGTCTCATCATTGTAACTGTGTACTTGGATCTTTTACCTAATTTAAGCTCCATGAGACAAAAAAATTCCATGCATGTATCAAAAATGTTTTAGGACTATACTTGGGATTTTTATGGTATATGCTGTGTTCATATCTACTAGAGAAATTGAAAAATTTTGGTGGCTTCTATACTCATCTTGTTGAATTTGTGTTGTATTCACTTTAACATCGTTATGTGAACTATTTTGATAAAAAAATATTTGTATGCTCTTGTGTGTATCTCTTAGTTTAGTACTATTACTTTCCTTCTAGAGGTTCACTTTTGTCTCTTCCCTCGTGAAACTCTCCTTTTTCACATTGGAATCAATGTTTCACAATGTCAACTTACTTGCTTATTCCAAGTTTATGTATATAATCTCTTATGTTATCTGTTTAAGTCAAGACAAACCTTTGTGTTATGGTAGCCATAGTGATACTCTGGATGGGGCTCCTACTCCAAACGATGTGAGATCTATTCAGTCTTCAAATCGGGGAGACCCCCTATATGTTGATAATATCTAGCATCATAAACAGATTGTTATAATGCCATATCTCTTGAAATACATGTTTGGGAGGATGTAATTTAACAATAATTTGTATAATTTTATTTTAATGAAATGGAAATTATATCATTCTTCCATGGGAAAAAATACATATAAAAATTTAATGAATTTAATTATTAGTTATTAATATTTAAACCAACCTATATCCATATTAACACTCAATCTATCACATGACAAAGTGATAAAATATCTCGATGTAGAAATTTGAATAACTGATATATTATTCACCGAGATTCTCCTGATCACACACTATTTTAGCTTCATTCATAGTACAGAATCTCTTCTACCATTGATCATCACATGCGGAAATAAAATCAATTGCTTGCATACATTAAAACCACAAACAGTCACACATATGAACACAGTATTTAATGGGAAAGGTTAAAGCTGAAAACCCCAACTATCTGTATATTATATGTCATGGAGATCATGTAACAATCATAGTACAAAAGCTCCTCACAAGCTCTCATGCACACCCTCAATTGCTACACACTATCAAGCTAGATCTAGCAAAACACATGCTCCAATCTTTTGCCACTTGATAGCCAGCCTCTATTGCATAATCAATGCTATGGGATGGCTCATTAAATAACATAAACCACCTGGCTTGTACTACGCAATCCTCATGGGCTTCTCCACCTATCTGTGTGTTGCAAATAGCAACTGTATAGTCACAAATGATAGTTAACCTGCTCTTTCACCTATCTCTGCACTGGTCTCCACTGAAACTGTCCATGCACTGAAGTTAACTGATGTATTCTTTAGTTGATTAATGAGTTTATAATTAGTGAATTAATTAATAATTAATTCACACCACTCTTCACTAATTGTATCAATTATTTAAACTAGATACAAATAGCTCAACTATGTTTAGATTAGTTAAACTGAACACAACTCCACCAAACTCTGTCACATGAGTTCTAACTGAAGTATCCATGCAATAGCTCCACTTAACCCTTAGGAATAGCGTAATTCCTTATGTCAGCTCCTGTGCCACATCTGTGCACTTAACTGAAGTGCTCCAAGAGAATAAGATAATGTTTATAGTCCAAATATTATTAAGAGCTAATAATATTCGACATATCTATTTTTATTCTGGCAATCTAAAAATAGATTCCGCCCAATATGTCTAAAAATAGAAGTCCATATATTTTTCCGACTTGACCAACCATCCACAAATAGCATCCTGCAACTCATAGAACATGATCCATATGTCTAAAAATAGACATAGTCTAAAAATAGACTTTGTGACAAAAATAGCCTACGGGCCCACTTAGTGAAGGTGAATCCTTTCCACTAAGCTCATCATCTTGTTGCAATCTCAACACTCCCTCTCAAAAAGATAAGGATTATCTGCAACCCCTATCCTGCCCCTGTGGTATTCGAATTTGCTCTTGGTGAGCGCCTTCGTCAAGATATCAGCATCCTGATCCTTTGTGGGAATGTATGAAAGTAACATGATCTTCCACTGCACACAATCTCTGATATGATGATACCAATCCGTGAAGCCATGCCGCCTCAACTCATCCTCTTGTCTGTACCATGATCCATATCCTGATGTGCCTCTGAGATATCTCAATACATGCTTCCCCGCCTTCCAAAAGAGCTTGGTAGGCTTAACCATAGCTTGTGAAAGCTGGTTAGATGCATAGCATATGTCGAGTCATGTATTGACTAGATACATAAGTGACCCCACCAACTGTCGATAAACAGTGGCATCCACTACCTCCGCCGAAGTAGAATCCTCCTTCCTCCATCCACCAGGAAGAGGAGTATCAACAGGCTTGCAACCATGCATGTTGAACTTCTCCAGTATCTCCCGGGCATACTTACCCTGAGAAACAAACAGTCCATCACTGCGCTGCCAAATTTCCAATCCCAGGAAATAATGAAGGAGGCCTAAGTCCTTCATCTCAAACTCCTTTGCAATATCAGCATTGCATGAGTGTATCAACAGTTCATCACCTGTCAAAATCAAATCATCTACATAAAGTACAGTGATCAACAACTTACCCTCCACCACTATCTGGTATAGGTTAGGATCTGCCTCACTCTTGGAGAATCCAAATCCGGTGAAATAACTTTCTATCCATGTGTACCAAGCACGAGGTGCTTGTTTCAACCCATACAATGCTCTCTTGAGCCTGCACACATGCGACTCGCTGCTGAAGATCTCGAAACCTTCGGGCTGATCTATGTACACCTCCTCCTAAATGACTTCGTTGAGGAACATAGTATTCACATCCATCTAATGAATGTGCCACCCCATCTGCACTGAGAGAGCAAGAATCGTCCGTGTGGAATAATACCTTGCGACAGGTGCAAAGGTCTCCTCATAATAGATCCCCTCAATCTGTGAAAAGCCTTGGGAAAAAAATCTTACCTTATACTTCTCCACACTCCTGTCAGCTGCCTGCTTCACTTTGTAGATCCATCTCGAACCCACCACTGATTTTCCCTCTGGTATCGGGACAATCTCCCATGCACTGTTTCTGACAATCGAATCATACTCTTCCACCATGGCATCTACCCATGTGGGGTCCTCCATAACTTCCTCGAAAGAGGATGGCTCTGTCACGATACACTTGCTCATAAGAGCCATGTATCCAGTATACCGGTCAGGTGATTATCTCTGTCTACGTTGTGATGTAGGTGCTCCTACAACCTTCTCTGCATCTTGAGCCAGTCGCTTAGCTTTTGTAGTGCGCTTCCGCCCTCTGATGGTTGGCGCTACCTGAGTGGTATCTTCCACTCCATGAACCTCATCTTGTGGCTGATCCACATCCTGAGACTCATCCTTAGGAACTAATAGCTCCTCATCTACATGCAAGTGTGGCTCCCTCTCAAGCGAACACTTCATGGCTTTCTCCTCATGAAATTTGATATCCCGTCGCACAGCTATCTTGCATTGTCTGTAAAATACCGATAGTTGTGGGGTGTATTAGTGTGCCAAAAAATATCATACTCATGATTAATCGGCTTCTTCACGGCATCCTTCGTCACATGAATTTAAGCAGTCGAACCAAAAATCCTCAAATAGGAAATATCAAGCCTCTTACCAAAAAACGCTTCCTCGGGTGTACTCATGCCAAGTATCCTGTGAGGACAACGGTTCTGCAAATATACTGCAATATTGCATGCCTCTGCCCACAAGTGTATGGGTAGGCCCTGATCATGCAACATTTCCCGTGCAGCACCCACGATCATTCTGTTCTTCCGCTTAGCAACCCCGTTCTGCTGTGGGTTATGAGGTGCTATGAGCTCTCTTCGAATTCCTTTTGCGCTGCAAAAGTCCTTGAATTCTCCAGAGATGAATTCACCACCATTGTCGCTCCTTAGAGCCTTCACCTGCTTCCCCGATTCTTTCTAAACCAGTGCCTTGAACTCACAGAACTTTGAGTATGTCTCACTCTTCTTTTGCATGAAGAAGATCCAGCACTTACGAGAAAAATCATCAACAAATATCACATAATACCTGTGCTTTGCTGTCGAAGCTACTGAGAAAGGTCCACACACGTATGTGTGAATTCTCTCAAGGATCGTCGTGGCGCGACTATCCTTCTCATGAAAGGTGGCTTTCACAAATTTTCCCAAGGTACACCCCTTGCACTGATCTGACTGCGCAAGAGTGCCTTTAGGAAGCCCAGTAGAAATCTGCTGCGGTATCTTCAAAGCTCCATGGTGAAGGTGGCCCAATCTCCGGTGCCACAACTCGCCATCATCCCGGCTCACCACTCCTTCTGCCTTGCCTGCCATTGCTGCACAACCATCTACCTACAATTGATAAAGGTTCTTAACTCGAACCCCTATCCTCCGGGTCTCACCAGTTGCCTTACTGCGCAGGAAAGCCTTTCCCTCGCTAAAGACAACATCATATCCCTTGTCTTCTAACATCGCCACAAAGATAATATTCTTCTTCAATCCTGGAACATGCATCACTTCCTTCAATCTGAAGGGTTTACCAGACTCCCTCTCAAAGGAAATGGTACCGATACCGGTCGCACTGTATCTACCATCATCGCCCATCTCGATGTGCACTCCAAGATCTTTCTCATCCCGATCAGTAAACAAATCTCGATCTCCTGTCATGTGAAAAGACGCACCACTGTCCAGAAACCACACTGAACCCGTCATACTTGAGACCAAGCATGCGATCGATGAAAAATCCGGCTCAAGCCCTGCCGAGGCTAAGGCCTCTCCGGAAATTCATGATCCCAGTGGCTGTATTTTCTTCTTCTGCGGACAATTAGTGGCGTAATGTGTCGTTTTGGTGACGGTGAAAGCACTTCACCTTGGACATACATCTGCAACTTCACCTTCAGCACTAGATTGAGAATGTTTCTTGATCTCCCTTCTTTTCTTTGGCGACCAAAGCGCAATTTTCTTCATCTGAGTTCTTTGATGAAGATCCATCCTTGGTACTTCGCCTTATCTCCTCTTGCACAAGATCCGACCAAAGTCGCTCCCATCCTGGCAATTTCTCCCGACCATTGACAGAGTCCTGATAGGAATGCCAACTCTTCGGAAGCCCAAGGAGAGCCAAGCTCACCAAGTCCTCATCATCAACAGTAACCCCCACACTTCCCAGCTCATCCTTGCATTGGATAAACTTCGTGAGGTACTTGGGCATACTGTCGCATTTCTCCATCTTTATGTTCCTGATTTTGTCCTTGAGTGCCAACTTCCTCTGGTCGCTCTTGCTTTGGAATAAATCTGTCAAAGCTTTCCACATCAAGAATGGAGAAACCTTACCATGAAGGCTGGAAAATATGTGATCCTTCACGCCCTCCAATAGAATCCTTCGACACTTTGTTGTCTTCTTTTTCCATGCGTCAAGTACGGTAGCATCACTAGAAGTAGGTTTTGGAATTTCTACATATATGAACTCCTTCAACCCATTTTCATCCAACACCACCTCCATCCTATCCTTCCATGCAATATAATTTGAGCTGCCCTCAAGGGAATACTCCAATCGCAATCTGTTGAAAGACATCTCAACTTCGACACAAGGAAAACACTACTGCAAATTCGAATTCCACCAGCTCAAAACTTAACTGCTTCAATGTTTTGCAATTTCTCCAATGATCAATATCGCTCTGATACCATGTATAAATTTGAATAAATGATATATTATTCACCGAGATTCTCACGATACTATTTCCCAGCTTTACGCCATGTCCCAGAATCTCTTCTACCACATTGAGTCATCACATGCGATAAATCAATTGCATGCATACATTAAAACCACAAACAATCACACATATGAACACAGTATTTAATGGGAAATCTTAAAGCTAAAAACCCCAACTATCTATGTATTATATGTCATGGAGATCATGTAACAATCATAGTACAAAAGCTCCTCACAAGCTCTCATGCACACCCTCAATTGCTACACACTATCAAGCTAGATCTAGCAAAACACATGCTCCAATCTTTTGCCACTTGATAGCCAGCCTCTATTGCGCAATCAATGCTATGGGATGGCTCATTAAATAACTTGAACCACCTGGCTTGTACTGCGCAATCCTCATGGGCTCCTCCAATCACTGGTTGTTGCAAATATGCAACAGTATAGTCACAACTGATAGTTAACCTACTCTTTCACCTATCTCTGCATTGGTCTCCACTGAAACTGTCCATGCACTGAAGTTAACTGATGTATTCTTTAGTTGATTAATGAGTTTATAATTAGTGAATTAATTAATAATTAATTCACACCACTCTCACTAATTGTATCAATCGGTTAAACTAGATACAAATAGCTCAACTATGTTTAGATTAGTTAAATTGAACACAACTCCATTAACTTCCTCAATCAACTCCACCAAACTCTCTCACATGAGTTCTAACTGAAGTATCCATGCAATAGCTCCACTTAACCCTCAGGAATAGCATAATTCCTTCTATCAGCTCCTGTGCCACATCTGTGCACTTAACTGAAGTGCTCCAAGAGAATAATATAATGTTTATAGTCCAAATATTATTAAGAGCTAATAATATTCGACATATCTATTTTTAGACTGGAAATCTAAGAATAGATTCCGCCCAATATGTCTAAAAATAGAAGTCAATATATTTTTTCCGACTTGACCAACCATCCACAAATAGCATCCTGCAACTCATAGAACATGATCCATATGTCTAAAAATAGACATAGTCTAAAAATAGACTTTGTGCCAAAAATAGCCTGTGAGCCCACTTAGTGAAGGCGACTCCTTTCCACTAAGCTCATCATCTTGTTGCAATCTCAACACTCGAGGTGTAAGCCTTTCCTCAAGTTTGTCACTCAAAATAGAGGTTTGCACCTTGAGAGATTTGATCCCTATCATTTGTAATACCCCTATTACTATGTTTTGTAAATATTGTAGGTTTTAACTCTATATATAAATTACCTGCAAATGAATTCTTAAAAACATAAAATATATAAAATGGCTATAACATAAGAATATACACAGAGAGTTTCTCCTCGAACCTAAAACTGGGAAAAAGAAATTGATTTTTCATTATATTCCTTTCAATGTTATAATACAGTATATACATGTCAAATCATTCATAAACCCAAATCCATTAACCTTGGATTAGAACATAATTGTAGTTCCCTTGACCAAATCTACAAAATACCATGGGAAAAGCCATCATGCCCAAAAAGCATGCGCAAAAACCATGTGAAAAACCATGGGTAGGTTTTCCCACCATCCTTGGGTATTCCCCACTATTATTGATCTGCATAAAAAGGAAACATTCCCAGGGAGCTTCATCTGACCCTATGTAGGTGGCTACTAACCCCCTGCAAACACCCTAATAGGGGGGGATACTACCATCGTTGCACCCCACACAATGTAACAATGCATCGGGATAGTCATGGAAAGAATCTAATGCATAGCAAACAAATATGATGAAATTATGCATATTTTGATATTAATATGTTGAGCCAAAATCATTTCACTTCCCTGCATCCATGTATTTGTAAATATATATTTTGTGGTTAAATGTCCCAAGGACTTGGTTATTGGGAAGAGGGGTTGGAAGGTCCAAGGTTTTAATTATGTATTTTTTACATGTATATAGAATAATAATAAAGAAACAACTAGCTGCAGGGCTGAATCCATGAAAGAGTATGGGGGCTTGTCAATTTTGTGGCAATGGCAACATGTATTATGTTGATGTTTTTGTAGATGACACCTGGGGACCCACATGGCCCTAGTGCATTCCACATGGTTGTAGATAGCCATGCAAAAGAAAAATTATATGTGTGTGAGTGAGAGAGAGAACCTTGTGAAGGGGGCATGGTATGGTATGGTAAGATGGTGATTATATAGTACATGGTTTATGCCCTTCATTCCATGATGGGCGGAGAGCTCAAGGGTTGACCGTAATGTCCCATGATTGAGGGTTCAGGTACAGGGGAAGCAGATGTACAGAGGATCATTATCAATTTTCCCGTTGTCAATGGAGTTGGAACCTCATCTCGGTGATGACTGGTGGTTTAGCACGATGAACCACGAGCTTTATGGTTGGGTGGAATGTGGAAAGTATTTCTCTTATAGATAAGTGTTCTTGTTTATGTGTTGTGCGTATTGTTAATATTGTGTTAAAACCCTAGTTTCAGGGTATCGTGTTAAATGATTCTAATTATCTGATGTTATCATGTAATTCGTTGTAAACCCTTGTTAGGGTTTGATATTGATGTTTATACTTTTTTCTCAATGTTCCTATTCATTTGATACATGATAAATTGCTAAGAATAGATGGCTTCTTGTGCTATTTTATTTCACATATGTGCCCTTCCATCATATCCCTTTTATTGGTTTTGTATGATATATATATATATATATATATATATATATATATATATATATATATATATATATATATATGATGTTGTGTAACCCCAATTTGCTAATAATACATGTTTTAATGGGATTTAGAGTTAGGGTTTATGCATAGGTTACAACCCATAGAAGGGTTTTCCAAAAATTACTGTAACACTGGTAGTGAGCCAAGTTTTGATGATTGTGATCAGAAAATTATGTGCTTCTAAAGGTGTTTTGGGTGAATGTGGAGTTTGGGGTAAGTAATTTCGCACAGTTTTAGATAGGGGTCATTATATTGGTTCCTGATGGATTTGAAGTTAATATGGATCTAGGTTGGTTAATTACTTTGTAAGACATGTTAAAAATGTATTCTTATAATCATAAGTTAAATATAGAAACATATTTTTTTTTTCTTTTTTTGGGGAAATATCTAGGCAAATCCACCAGCAGGGATCACATCTTGTTGTCTTATTAGCAAAGTCTAAACCCAAGGTTGTCGGGGAGAATTGAATCCATAACCTCCCATTAGAAAGGTTTTTTAGTGATATGAATTTGACCAATTAAGCTAACCCTCAAGACTACAAACATAGTTATTTTCACTTAAAAATTTAAATACTTTTTCTTAATTGGAAAGAGAATTTTTGGAAAATCGTTAACCTTTAAAGATCAACTGGCATTATTACATAATATATAACTATTTCATAAATTTCACCTAAATTGAAATTATAACATCTCTAATACTTAGCCCCAATCAACCAAGAAAATAGATTTTTCACAAACCCACTTGAACTAAAATCTTTTAACTTAAATATATTAAATATTAAATTAAAATTTCCAAAAAAAAAAAATCTATTTTAATGGATTCATCTATAATTGATATGAAATAATAATTCATCGTAATCCTATTCACCCTCTATACAAAAATCCATCAATCATAAAATTATTATTTCAAATATAAATTAATTATATAAATATAAATATACAAAATATTAGATAATTTAAAAGATTATAAAAATTCAATATAAATTTAGAATATCTCAGATTTAAAAAAATTATATAAATGTTAACAATCAAACAAATTAAAATAAAATATTATATATAATTACAACTTATTAATTAACAAATTCACAATAATTTTTTATTTAGGAAAGAATCTAATTTTAAGTAACAAAGCAATTAAATGTTTTACACAATATAGATAAATTAAAATAAAATATTATATAAATGGTTTTTTTTATTAGTAAACAAATTCATAATAATTTGTTTTTTTAATCTATTTAAAAATAGTAATTTTCTTTTAAATCCATAAATTATAATGCAGTAACTATTTTGCAAAATATAAATTTACAAATATAATATATACAAGTTATAACATGCAATGTAAACATACTAATGAATTTAATTCTAAATTATGTGCGATAAATTAATGTCAAATTATTATTTTGAATTCATAAGTTCAAAATTACTATTATATTTTATTTTAATTATAGGTAATGAATTAATATAATATTATTATTTTTTCTAATTTTTTTTTATTATTAATTTTTTAAAATTATTTGAAATTTGGTTTTCGTTATAAAATATTGTAAAATATACAAATTTCAACTTCAAATTAGAGAAACCAAGTTTTTATGCTAGTTCAAAATTTCTTTTCATTTTGGGAAAACATGTTTTATTGAGAATCCAAAAAGGTAGGTAATAATAAAAATGACATTGATTGTAGCAAGAGTTGGTAGTGTTTAAAAATGGAATTTTGTCTATGGCTAGTATAGTTTCCTTCAACAACAAGGTCTATCCAATTATTCCGACACACAATATTATAACTCATGAAATATATGCAATAAAAGAACCAAAATTCACCATAGGAGGGGTTGTGCTCTAGTGGGATCCATGGAGTTACCTCTTCCTTGATAAGACCTAGTTTCATGGAGCTCAAAGTATCAATAAAGTTATATGAAGGTGGGAGTTATACCTATGTCACCATAATTGGATTTTCCTGGGATCCCTTCGATCCCTTTGAGCCCATTGGCCCATCTCTATCCTCTACGTGTTCCACCCCTCGTACTACAAATTTACCAAAATAGTCAGCCTAAATAACCCTTTAAGGAAGGCCTCAAACTTTCCTTCAAATATGAGCTACTGCTCTGCATTTTTGGTTGTATTCGTAGTAATGGCTTGTGCTACTAGTGATTTTTTTGTCCAATACATCTCTACAAGCCTAACATACCTCATTTCCCTAGTTTGAGAATTTTTGGGGTCACAGCGTGAGCATTCAGTCTTTGATAGAAGTTGTTCCATGTCCATGTTATCACATAACTTCTACTTTGCCATGTTGACTTCATCTATTTTTTCCTTGCCCTTTGTTTGGAACCTATATAGAAACTGGATACAAGCTCACTCCATGTCTTGTTTTATGTACATGACATATAGTTTCCAAGATTCTTGAATTTGAGTTTAGGCACTATAATATGAGAAGATATTTTTCCTTTTGTTAATTCTACAATGAGTCAGTGCCTTTTATCCTAGGTGCTCTACAATTTAGCTATGTTAGAGTTATTCCTCCCTCATTGGAAGGTTCACAATCCTTAAATCTCATTTCATGGAGTCATTGAACCTAAGTTGGAGAGACCAAAGCCAAAGTAGAACTCTAAATAATGAATTTAGGACAACCTACCTGATTCAGTGCATTAAAATATGCTAAAAAATTAAAGTTTTTGAAATGGCTCGAAGCCTGTGTGATTTTGTAGATCTCATCGTTCTTAATCTAGAGCAACTTGTTTTGCAGAAAACCGACACCGTACACTCCTACAGTTCGTACAGCTGACTAGACCTCCTGATTGGGAATGGTTGATTGGACTTCATTGGGCCATTCATACTTATCCACTTGTTCCAAGGTCATTGGCACTGAATTGGGAAAATTTTATTAGTGGGTTGGTTGCCAACCATAAGTTTCCATGTGGCCCAATCGGAGGCCGCCACGTGGCAGGGTGGTGCCACCAAAATTTGGCTAGAATTCCGAAGTAGACTCTACAAGAGTCGAACCTCTGACCTCTCAACTAACAACATAGATCCTTAACCACTTGGGTTAGTAATTGGTCCTTGTTTAACAAATGAACCAACTACTATTTAATTTTGAAGCAGTCAAGTTAATGGGGTAAGGGTCTAGGGCTTAGCCCTGACCCTCCCAACAAACCATACCATACGACCCTTGGCACAAAACTGTGGGCACAACCCCATTTTTTTTTAATAATTAAAAACTTGGACCTTAAGCCTTGGCAAAATTTTAACCATCCCATGAGCTCCACCAGAATTTCACCAAACTGGCACTCCGTTAGCATAATTTAAGGCGAAAATGTAGGACAGTGCCAGGTTTTGGGGAAATTGTAGAGCAACTAGTAGAAAATCTAGGGAAACTCATAAATTCCTCATTTTTTGACCATTTTGGGAGAAGAAAGAGGTTAGATAGGGGTTTTGGATAGTTCTGAAGCTAATGGAATAGTTTTTGAAGCCACTGGAGCACTGTAAACTATTTTAATAACCATTTGTTATAATAATGATATAGGTCCAAGCCATTGGAAGTTGGACCCGGAGACATAGTCGAAGAGGGGTGAACCCTTCATCACTTTCTGTGTAATGGTTATTTTTATGGTGTATTTTTCTATTTTTTTCTGCTATTTTATAGTTTAAATTCATTCTTTATGTGCATAATAATTTAACATAAAACCACATAAAAACTCAATTTTAACACTTGCAATTTAAACTACCTCAAGCACATTTACATATAGATCTCATACAGATCAAGTTTGGTATCAAAGCTATGGTTTTTTTTGCTACTGTGAGGATTTAATTGTTCACAAGTGTTTTTGATGCTTAGAAGGTTGAAGATCAAGAGAGGAGAAGGAAAGCTTGTGGGGCAGTTTCTCAAGTTGGGACAAGGCCAAGGAGAGAACATTTGCCACAATATCCACCACAAATTCCACCTAAAATTGCATATAAAGCTTAATTAAGTATGTCACATGAAGGAGGAGTTGATAATATGTCAGAAGATGAAAAAGATTTTAGAAAATCATTCTTTGACATGACTAAGATGGTGAAGATTCTCTATGAAGAGATAAATTCAAGATTTCAGGTTGACAGTTCCAAGCCTTCAAAAGGAGAGGGTTATTCTGGAGGAAAAGGGGGATATGGTGTCAAGCCTTCAAAAGGAAATGGTGACAAACCACCCTCTTCTCCACCATCAACTTGACCTCCATCATCACCTTCATCTTCTTCCTCTTCCACAACAACTATTACTCAAACAAATCCACATACCGCAAGGGTTCATGGTAAAAATATCTTATTAAAACTTGATGTTATAGGTCAATTTGGGCACCATTCCCAATGACCTGGTTAACTAGACATCATCTCCAGGACCAATGATCAAGGGTCTATCATTCCCTATCATTTCAGTTGCTATATGCCCTAAGACAAGAAACAAGACAAATCAAGGAAGACTTTCATCAAGCAAAGGTTTCCAAGGTTTGAAGCTTATTATATAGCATATGAGAGCTCACCAACACATGCTCTAAAGGGTCTAAGTGCATTGCATATGTAGGTAGCCCCATGCAAGGCTACTCTGAAAAGCACTTCCTAACATTCACAGGTGCATTGGTCACATTGGGAGCGAAATTCTCATTGTTCTGGAAACTCCACTTAGCCAGTGCCTTCTAGAAGAGTTCACATGTGTCAAGCTTCAGATCCAAGTGTCCATTTGACATCTACATGACTGGAAACATGTCTTGCCTATTATTGTAAAGTCATTGATTGCAGAAAAACCTACAGTTCATCTATAATTTGAGCACAGATCTAAGTTCTTGAGAGGAAGAATTTGATTAGATAAATGCTGGAGAATTTTCAATTCAAAGCTATATTTTTGTAGTTGCTGCTGGAGAGATTTATACTGTGATGGGGCTGAGAATTGTTGCTGGAAGGGTCACTTCAAAATATTCATTTGGTTGTAACCTCTCCTTCTATCATCAATAAATAATACATCTTATTTTTCCCTATATGCATCTGTATTGGCTTTGATTTTCCATATTGCAAGATCTTAGTTGATATGTATGGTTTATGATTTACTGATTTAGCTAATTAACTTGAATATATATCTATATTATTGCATCTTTTGTTGTTACAGTGTTCCTTCTTTCAGGAAGCATTCAGCTCACAAACTACTTGAATTTCAAGCTGCAACAGAAGCGACAGAAGGAGCCATTTGGAAGAGACTGAACAAGAAAGCCTCCAATCCTCTCTGTGTATCTATTCCGAGTTAGGAAAAATATTCGTATAGTCTTTCACCTATTGTTATAGACTAGCACCTATCTAGGGAAGCGTGATTTATCTGTAATTCACAATTCTGGCCCAACAAATTGGTGACTCCACTGGGGATAATTTCTCTTATATCTAGGTGTTTAAGCCTTTGATTTTCTTTTTTTATCCACCCAATAGTTGTTACTCATAGAGATTAAAATTTTTCAAAGCTTAATTTGCAAATACAGTGAGTTAAATAGTAGTATTTTTCTTTGTATATTGTGCCCAACGCACCCTTAGACAGGACACAATGCTTTGCAGAGAACTGTCTCCCTTCCTAGCCTGCGTTGCAGAGCACTGTCTCCCCTTGGAGACTGTGTTGACTCCTAAAAATACGTATATTCCCTTGAATTTTCCTTTTCAATTTGCTTCAGTTTTGTTTGCTACTGTGTTTTGAAAATTTTGATGCTCAATTGACCAGTGACTCTATATACTTCTTCTCGTTTCACTGAAAATTTGTTCAATGTTGTTTTAAAAAAGTTTTTCTTTATCATTGAAAATTTGATTTCAAAGTAATTTTTATAGTCGCATTAAGAATCATTTTCTTTCGAAATAGGAAATTGTCGTAAAATCTTCATTTCCTTGATAGGAGAAATTGTTGTTGAAATCCTCATTTTTCCTTCAAAAGAGAAATTGTTGTTTGTATTCTTCGTTTCTCGAAAGTAAAAAGCATTTGAATTATTTATTTAGTGCACCTATTTTATTTTATGCATTCATGACATTAAGGAAACTGAAAATAAAAACTTGCATTTGCATGTAGAATAATGTGTGTTTTGCAAAAGGAACATTAGGAAATCTGCATTTAGTTTGATATTCATTGATTTGTTTTTTTCATCGATTTGTTTGCTATCAAATTATTTTCTCTCTTCCCTTAGTAGCTAGGTTCTTCATTGAAAAAGCTAAAAGTGAAAGTTTGTTTATCATTCTTAGCTTGCATTCTAGGAATTTCATACAAATCATCGTGGCGAACCTTTGAAAGGTAAATTGTTAAGCAAGATCAACATAAAATTAATCTCAATTTACTTAACAATGCATTGGAACCATAAGGATAACATTTAGAAGGTCTAGGCTAGAGACGTGTTCCAACATCGTAAAACATAGCAGTTGTTGTTAACTTGTCTGTGATACATTCCGAGTGTGATACCTCAATCTACGTACATAAGTATATCGTAGCTCGTCCACATACTTTCAGGTATATCGGGCAGTGTTACGGTACGATAAGTATAAAGGGGTGCTCTCACTGTGCAGTTTCGCATCAAACAACACTAATACGGATTTGCGCCTCCACGTACCTTTGGGTATATTTGGGAGGAAAAATTTTAGGTGTTATCCATCCATAGTGAACCGAGTCGGCCACCTTGAAATTGTGATACACCGAACACAACATTCGAGGAGATTACCTGCCCATACTTCTTGGTTTGCCAGGAGGTATTCTGCAGTTCACAGTTTCTTGGTAAACCCTTTTGCCTAGCATTACCCTCTTTTTTTTATTTGTTTTTGGTTAAAATAAATCAGTAATCGTGGAAGAACAAAATCCTATACCCCGTCGTTCGCGTAGACTATCTTTAAAACCACCTTTACCACCAGAAGTTACTTCTGGTAGGCGAAGGCGATCACAATCTGCCGAATCAAGTACAATTCATGCCTCTAGCAAAACATCATCTTTTAAACCAGAGTTAGCTCAAATTGTTTCCAGACATCCCGGTTCATCTACTATTGTCGAAACGGAGTCTTCACAGCCACCCGTGGTCACGATCCATTCAATCGCTGAGACCATACCTCCTGGACCCGACGTTGTTCAATCACAAATTGATCCAGATCATGTCTCTTCTTTGCCAGAACATCTGAATACTGAATTTGAACAACCAGAAGTTGTTCCTAGCTTGGTCATCCCACAAATTTCTGTAGCTATTGAAACTCCTATATCACATAGTCAACCGTTTGAAATATATTTTGGGTCTGATGATGAAGTTCTTCCTCCTGGTTTAATTGCAATTGAATAAATCCGACAAGACAATATAGCTTTAAATCCAACCCATTTTGGGGAGGACCTTTACCTGTACCAGTCTTTTCCTCAATCGTTTCCATCTGCTTTTATTGATCATGTTCCCATTCAATCTCCCGTCGATTTTTGAGGGTATACATTTGGTCAAACAACCATGTCTGAACATCTTTGGTTGGGTCTATTGTTCCAATTATGCCAACTCCTACCCTCGCTACTCCGTTGATGTTCACAACCTCACTAGAGTTATATTTTCACGGTGGCCCTTCAATCCCAATAGGTTACAAATCATTATCTGGCACTTTCTCTGGTGCATCTTCACGATCATGGTCTTTGCCAATGTCATCATCCGATATTTTAACTGGTATTCCTATCGTCAGTACTAAACGACTTGATTCATTACATACATCATCAGGGCAATATAAATTCGGTCTTTTTGGGTCAATTCCTTTAAATACCATATCAACTAGACTCCCAGCATTTGGGGAAAATTATTTTTCGTCTTATTATCCTCCTTATGCTGGGGGGAAACCTCTTGTCACCCAATATGAAAATACTTAGTCACTTTTTGGTCAAACTAATGTTGACATGAATGTTTGTCAATGGAAACCCACTCTACCTATCCAACCACAAACGGTTGTACACTCGTATAAACTGGTTCAACCTATTACACCCACTTCATTACCACTTGTTAATACATCTATACCCTTGTTAGAGAATCAAAATATTGTACATCAACCTTATCAGGCGAGTTATTCAACTCAATATCATCAAATTTTGGGTCCACAGACTCAAAATCCTTTGGTTAATTTACAACAACCTGTATCAGGAATCATTTATTCACAAGTTGGTGTACCATTTTATGGGATGTCGTAAACACAACCTGGTTATACATATCAACCAAATCCAACTTATACTAATTTGGGTTATAACATTGGTGGATAGACTCCTTGGCAGCCACAGGCGCAAATGCCTCAAACTTCATTTCAACAAGTATCATATCCCAGTTTTGGTCAACAGAATTATCAAGCGTTTGCTATGCAAAATAACCCCTATCTAGGTAACCAGCAACATATTCTGTATGTTGGTTCTGAAAGACCTATTTCCCAAGCAATTCCATCTTACCCTGGCTATGCTCAACCTGACCTTAATCGATAGTTTCCTTTTGTTGCAACCTTGGAATTACCAGATTTAAACCGGTTAACCAATGATCCTATAAATTATGCTCCTTGGTGGCCAGTGATACCTCATAAATTACCCTCCGATATTCCTAAATTCAATGGAAACCCTGGAGAAGATCCATCAACACATGTCATGACTTATCATTTATGGTTTTCATCAAATTCCCTGAATGATGATTCTGTTCGATTACATCTTTTCCAGCGTACGCTCACAGGTCCAACTGCTAAATGGTACATTGAGTTACCTAGAGCTTCTTTTGAAAATTTCACTACTTTAGCTACTATATTTTTGACACATTTCCAGTTAAAGATCAAATACGAAACTGGAACGGAACTCTTGAATAACTTCAAATAGACTAATTCTACTCACATTTCTGATCATATTCATGAGTGGTGTCACCGTCGAAGAATGGTTAAGAAATTTGTTCCAGATCAGCTCATTGCTGAATGGTTCATTAAGTCCCTATTACCATCTATAATTGAGGATGTGGCTAAGGGTGGCGTCATCATAGAAGAGCAATCTATCGCTCATGCCCAATATTTAGACTTGATTTACACTCAGTCTGGCACGCTCTCTAAAAAAATTCCTAATGCACCGCGATCTAATTTCAATGTTCCTCCTCAAATAAAGGACTTCCATGCCGGAGACGGCTTGATAGGCACTGCAAACACACACCACTCTACTACATCTGATACTGCTCCTACTTCCAAAATTAACACCATGTAATTTGACAAAGGCAAAAGTGACAAGCAACCAAGAAGTAAGAAAACGGGGAAATCAAAGAAAAAGAAAACTTCTAACCCGCACGAAATATCATCTGATCAACCGTCAAGACCACGGAAACCTCGTTATCCATGCATAATATGTAACAAGGAAAATTTTGTTAGAGATTATCCTCACCATGCTGAAGTCTCAAAAATCATCAAGACTTCCCATGCATCAGTTGTGCTGACAGACCCATTTCCAAATCGAGACACTAATTTGGTTGCTACGAATCCAGCCCCTAGTTCCCAAGTGTTAATGTTATCCATCACAAAACCTTCACAACATATTTTGGTGTCAACATAGTATAAAGACTATGGTAGTCCGACCACTGATCAACCTACTACCTCGACAATAAATCCATCTACTGAATCAGTACCACCTACTATTATTCATAAATTGATAATTAAGCCACCAAAGGGAGTAATTCATAAATCGACATACAATCCTCGAGCAAGAGCTGCACAAAATTATAATATAGTTGAATATTTGGCTCAATCCCCTTCAGTTATGTCTGCTCTTGAGGTATTACAAAATTGTCTCTCCCAGAAGCAGGCTTTATTGTCGACCATTGGTGGAATTGATCCGACTGATTCTAATCTTGTCATCTTTAACCATACGGACTATGTGCCACAATTTCCAGCAAAATTGTCATTTTCCATACAAGTAAATGTTCTCAATCACCTTATTTATCGCACTATTATTGATGAGGGAGCATCTATGTGCTTTGTGTCTCTAAACTGTTGGAATTCACTTGGCTCGCCGCGATTATCATAGTCATCAACGATGTTGAAGGCTTTTGATGGACGAACATATAAGCCTTGTGGTAATATCAATAACCTACATGTTGAATTAGGGGGAAAAATAGTGAATATTGATGTCGATGTTGTTGAGGGACTCCTTGACTATAATATTTTACTTGGAAGACCATGGGTATATGCAATGACTGCCATTGTTTCTACATACTTTATAATGGTTTCCTTTCCACATAAAGGTACAATTACAGTCATTAATCAATTATCCTTTTTTTCCTCCGCTTCACAGGTAACTGGAAACGTTCCGTTTGTTCACTTACCCCAACTAGAAATCCAGAAAATTGGTGTAGGACTCTTAAAGCATTCCACTCTTATGGGAACCTTTTCATTACCGCCGCCCACGACGTCGGAAGAAATTGCAAGTATAGAGACCTACTACATGATCTCTTCCACTCTATCTGGCTTAAGGGAGAGTACGGGTGATTCTGAAATTTCTACGTTGGATGATGTTTTACTGCCCAACCCTATTGAGTTGGCATAACAATGAATCTATTTGTCTTGGGCGGCAAATCTGAAATCAGTGTCGACGAGTGTTTGGGTTGATCGTTCCTTAGATTTTGGTACTCCATCTGCTCTATTTTCCTCACAATTTTAGAGAGTTGAAAATATTTTGGAGGCTATGATGTCAGAAGGAGAACCATGGGAAGATTATCATCATCGTTTCCATTTTCCTGATTATGAAGAAAACAATCTCAGTGAACTATATCACTCATCCATAAAAACTTTCTTTCCGAATTATTTACCGATTAATGCAATTGACTCTGAGCGAAACTTATCAAATATTGAAGAAATGATTTCTATCGATATTTCGACCAAACATGGCATTGTAGAAAATATTCATGTCAATGTATCTTGTTCTCCTTCAGAACTTGATTCATATCGTTCTCTTTTTCGTGAATTTTGTGATTTATTCGCTTGGTCTTACGAGGAAATGCCAGGTATATATACTAGTATAGTTTAACACACTATTAATATGTATCCTGATGTCAAAACGGTGCATCAACGGCTTTGTCCCGTTCATCCAAAGAAAGTCATTGCCATCAAAGCATAAGTTGAAAAAATTTTGCGTGTTGATTTCATTTACCTTGTTCCGCTAACTGAGTGGGTTTCCAATATCGTTCCTATCATGAAGAAACAAGGAACCATTAGAGTGTGCATCGATTATTGGGATGTTAATCATGCTTCTCCAAAAGACAACTATCCTACTCCTTTTATCGACCAGATTATTGACAATTGTGCTGGATGCGAAATATTCTCATTCATGGATGGAATTTCCGGCTACAATCAAATCAATATCTTCCCAGATGACCAACATAATACAGCATTCATCTGTCCTTGGGGCACATTCGCATATAGGAAACTACCATTTGGTTTAAAGAACGTTGGGGAAAATTTTCAGAGAGCAATGGATTATGCTTTCAACGACATCAAGCACATTTTTCAACCATATCTAGATGATTTACCAGTGCATTCACGAAATCATACTGATCACCCGATGCATTTGAGAGCCATTTTCTTATGCTACCGACACTACAAGATACGCCTCAATCCACATAAATGTGTTTTTTGTGTTGGTTCTGGTCGATTTCTTGAATTCGTAGTCTCAAAAGATGCAATTCGAATAGTCCCACTGAAGGTACAGGCCATTATTGATTTGCCTGCACCATCAAACTTACTTCAAATACAGAAATTTCAAGAAAAGGCTAACTTCTTGAGAAGGTTCATTCCAAACTACACCGAAATGGCTAAAGGATTTACTTGATTATTGAAAAAGGGGGTTCCCTTCCATTGGGACCAAGTTGCGCAAGCTTCTTTTGATGATGTCAAGGACACTCTTGTCTGAGCGTCATTAATGTATCCTCCTAATTATCAAAATGATTATTTCCTATATATCGCCATGGTTGAAATGACCATCGCTATGGTTTTGGTTCAAGTAGAAGATGGAATTGAACATCTGATCTATTATTTGAGTCATAATCTCAATGATACGGAAGTTAAGTACTCGTACGTAGAAAAGCTTTCCTTGACAGCTATTCAAGCTGTCCAAATATTTCACCATTATATCTTGCTCTGAAAAAAAACAATGGTTTCGGATTGCAACCCCATGACTTATGTCTTATCAGGTCAATTGCTGGGGGGGAAATATTCAAAATGGATTTTCATTTTGCAGAAATTTGATTTGGAATTATCAAATCGAATTCAAAGAAGTCTTTAGTTTTGGCTGAGCTTCTCTCTGACCTTCCCTCTTATAGTACTGTTACTACGTCAGAACCATCTATTCTAGATGAGTTTCTGTTTCTGATCGGATCATCTGATCCTTGGTATGGGGATTTCATCATTTATCTCCAAACCCAAACTTTTTGACCTAATACCTCTTGCTCTAAACAACGACGTATTCAATATCAAGCCAAAGATTATCTTATCGTCAGCAATACACTTTATCATCGTGGTGTTAATAACATTCTAAGGAGGTGCCTCACTCATGAGGAGGCCGAAAAAGTGTTAAATTATTGTCATGCTGGGGCTTGTGGTGGACACTTATCTAGATATGCTACCGTGAAGAAGATACTCCGCGTTGGTTACTTTTGGCCTACTATTTTTCGATATTGCATCCTTGCAGTCAGAATTTGTCATGCATGCCAGATTTTTTATCATAAAGTCCGCAAATCGCTAGTGCCAATGCATCCCGTTGTCTCTGCTGGACCATTTACGAAATGGGGTATTGACTTCATGACCTGTAACCCTCCTTCGTCGGGGGGGCATGGTTATATTATTGTCGCAGTTGACTATTTTACCAAATGGGTCAAAGCGATGCCTACATTCAATAACACAGGACAAACAACTGCATTGTTTTTCTTCAACCATGTTATTGCACGGTTTGGGGTCCCATAGGCTATAGTTACAGATCATGGGAAGCATTTTCGCAACCATATGATGTTTGAATTGACTACCAAGTTAGGATTTTCACATGATAATTCTACTCCTTATTATCCACAATCAAATGGACAAGTTGAGGCTATTAAAAAAATTCTTAAATGAATGCTTCAACGAATGATAGGAGTCTGTAAAAGGAACTAGCACTTGATCCTGTACCCCACTTTTGGGTGTATCAAACCTCAATGAGAAACGCAACCGTATTTACTCCTTTTCAATTGGTGTATGGTTTGGAAGTTATCTTACCAATCCAATGCGAAATATCATCGTTAAAACTCACGATAGACTTGTTACCTAACACCTCAGAAGAAGAATCTCGTCTCCTTAACCTCATCCATATTGATGAAATGCGTTGTGAAGCCCAATTGGCCAACGAAGCACATAAGAGATGTATAAAGGCAGAATACGACAAAAATGTCCAACCTCGCATCTACTCAGAGGGTGACTTGGTCCTTCTTTACGATCAAGAAGCTGATGTAAATAGGTACAGGGAAATTCGAGCCATTGTGGCATGGCCCCTATATTTTCAAAAGAGTTCTTGCTAAGGGTTCCTATGAGTTAGTTGATTATGATGGGGTTCCATTGGCACAGCCTAGAAATGGGTTGTATTTGAAACGTTACTATGCTTAATCATGAGCGTAGTAATTTCTTGTATTATATTGTATATTTGTTGTTGATTTTTATTCACTATCTTAATTTGTTTTTAGAGTTTTCTTGACGTTACTAATCTTCTTTACATTTTATGGCAGATTTCTGAATCTTTGGAACCATTTGTTGGATATGGTGATGGTGCTAGTCATAGTACACAGAATCTATCCTCTGTAGTGTTGGCCATTTTCGCTCCAAACAATGATTTAGTGATTTTTCAAGGGATTTGTATTGGTATATCGATGAACAATATCGTTGAGTATTGCGCGTTGATCGAACTTCTCTCTGATGCCATTTCATTTGGTATTAATCGCATAATCATAAGGTTAGACTCACAACTTTTAGTATTACAATTTACTAATGTTTATACTGTTAGAAATCCAACACTTCTTAGATTGTTCCTAAGAGTTCGACTTTTGGAAATACATTTTGATTTTGTTCAGTATCAACACATTTCCAGAAATTTGAACACTTTGACTGATTCTTTAGCTAAACAAGTTGTAGATAGACATTTGCGACATAGGTAAAAAAAAAATTCACATCATTGAATAATATTGTGCATTAAACATAGGAAAAACTCTAAAAACATATAGATAGATAGTTATAGGTTTTTAAAAAAATTGTGCCCAAGACACATTGGTCATCTGACCTCAAAATGTATGCAAAATGTCACAAGTAAACTAGTGGTGCTCATGGTAACATACTATAGATCTAGAAATCCTACGGAGTAACCGCATCCAACGGTTAGGAACCCAAATCGTGTGTAGCTACATTCGCATGGGAAGCTCTTAGATCCGGCAATCCGGAATCCCGAAGGTCAACCCCTCTATGTGTTGCTGAAGCTCAGCCAGAGTCTCAGCCATATCAAGGTCCTAAAGGACTACTCTCCCAATAGCCCTCTCTGTTAGTGAATCTTCTTCACGCTCTGGTTCCTCTGCTGGTTGAACACGACCGATATCTACATTACATCAAACATTTAGTTTAGTCTTGGAAAGAAATAAAAACACAAAAAAATTGTATAAACCTTAGAAAAATCAAAAAACATGGTCAAATCATTCTTACCTATTGCACCCCATTGAGCGCCTTCTGGTAATACTAGATCTGGATCTCCTTGGAAGTCGACGCCTGCATATGTGTACTCATCGATGGCGACAATCTGTCGCCAGAACTAGGTGAAGAACGTAGTAGAGAACACAACGGTCGATTGGCCTGCATGCCGACCCATGAGTTCTACCCATCTCTGCATTCGACGATCTCTAGGACTAGATATATCTAATGTTACATGATGTGGTTGCATAGTGGAATCTGCTCCAAAGCGAAGGAGATAAGGATTTAACCATAGCTAAAAAATTTCTTCCTCCCTCCCTTTTCTTTATTCAGTTGTTCATTTATTTGAGATAGAACAGCTTCAGACCAGTTGAATATTGTTGGCTCTAAGCACTCTATCACATACTGCATATACGATCTATTCGCTACATGTAGTGTAACGGTGCCAACAAGTTTAGCGATCGTGAAAAGGATAGTTCTTAAAAGAAAATCCCTGACGTCCCAGATGTTTATTTTTCCATATTTACTAGCTTCTACCCCTGGATAGCAATACTGCATAACATAATCCCTCACTGTCTCCCCTCCAATGGTAGACCCTGTGACAGAAATGGGCAAACCTCTCCTTGACAAACCTGTGAGAAAATACACGTCCTCAACTGTTATGGGTAACACTTTATTTTTAATGTGAAATACCTCTATCACCAGATCCCATGCTCGAACTAAGAACTCCAAGAGTTCTATTTATTGCCTCATTCTTGAAAATTTGAAGTACTTAAGTAGTCCACAATCTCTTGAGGCTCTTACAGTACCCGGATCATTCAAGGCAATCATATATTGTTCTTCATGTTCTCTTTCCCTCCATGTAATCGTCATTATAATTTGATGGAAACCTAAAAATACAACCATAAGATCCATTAGATTCCATTCATTGCAAAAAAATAGGAAAATTTTGGGCACAACATGAAAACCAAAAACATGAACTACACCCAAAGCACTCCCTGGGTTGAGACAGTGTGTTGCACATGCAGGTACCCTTTATTGTACTTGCTATGCAACGCAGGTTTCGACATTTAAGGGTGTGTTTCCCTCATTTTGGGCATAATTTAACCTAAGGGCCTTAAAACCCTAAAAATTTGCAGAGAATGGAAATTAAATGAATACTAAAGGGAAGAGGAGGTTCATAGTACTAACCTGCATCAAATGGCAACAAAATTCGTCCACAGAAACGACCGCAATCGATGACTGAAGTTCGGGGGAAAAATCAGGTTCATAGCTCCAAAATGAAAATGGTAACTATGGAATGGTAAAAATGAATAGTGAAAATACTTTTTATAGTCATTTAATTGTTTGCAAGTTAAATTTATTGCTATGACTATAATTTTATTATGTTTTTATCATGAAACATGTATTTTTAAACCATTTGATGTTGTTCTGAATAGGAAATACAACTAATGAACAGATTAGTTGTGCAGATTTATTTCAAAGAATGACTTGACAAAAAAGCATGCTTTTTCTCCTTATTTTTCGAGCTTTGTTAAAAACGAAAAAGAATTTTAAGCGCAATTTTATATCTTTTTCGAGCTTTGATAACAGCGAAAAAGGAACCCCTGGAGTCTTCTTATAGCTCTTTTCAGACTTCGATAATGTGAAAATATTGTTAAGCACTTGTCTTTTCGAGCTCGTTAAAGTAAATGAATTGATATCTACTCAGTATAAGTTTAACCCCTTTTCGGACTGAGATGGATTATTTACGAAAAAGGAATACCTTGGTTAAACATGACCAAAGAGGTTCTTTCAGATATTATTTTACAATTTTTCGGATCTAAGAGACAAATTTACGAAAAAGTACTTTTGGAGTTCTCTTTCATCCTCTTTTTCAGACTCTCTAAATATGAAAAAGGACCAGGCTATCACTGTCGTTAAGCTCGTTAAAACATAAAATAGTGACGGGCTTGTCGATCATGGCAAGAATCGAGTTTCATTCATCGCTAGACTCGTTAAATTATTAAATAGCGATATTTTATTCGCCCAAAGGGTTGAATTATAGATCAAGAAAATGTTATCCTCCTCAATCTTGTTAAAAAATAAAGAGGTATTGGTCGAAAAATGACCGAGGAAAATTTTGGAAAAGTAAGCAAAGTTTCTTTTTGGTAGAAAGTCGCTCTTGAACATGACACTTCTTTCACTCCATGTGTGTGACTGTTTGGTTTGGGTAATAATCTTGATGGTTCATTCACACCTGTGGTTCATCATACCTTCACTTCGGTTTTGGGTCAATGTTGCCAACTCATCACAGTGTTGCCGATATGTTCAAGAGAAGTCATCTAGTGATTAAAAACTCATCCTTCTGTAATAGTCATAAACCTTCATTTTCATGACCGTCATCCCTGAAAATTGCTATATCAAGTCATACCCTTGTCTCTGAAATCAGTAACTCCTGTTTTGAAATAATGTGACTTCCTGTCGACAACAAATCAATATCTAGGAAGTTCACTTAGAAACATTAGATTCCAGTACTATGAGGCTTGTTACAGAATCGACAAGATCCTCGCTTCTGGACCTTTGACCGAAAGATTTTGTTTGGCATTTGATATAAAATCATCTATTCACACCTTATGAAATGTAATGCAGTACCTTGAGGGCCATTGACATTAATGGTGGTTCTCTCACGTTTGTTAACAGCTCACATCATTGGTTGATAATCAAATGATGTCTTTCCATGTTCGACTACAAATCATATATTCACATGGCTGGACTTGTACCCGAATGATCGAGTGAACGAGATAGGAAGACCCCAGATCTAGTTTCATCCATCCGGGCTGCGATTTTAGGATTGTTGTACACATCATATGTACGGTGAACTTACATACATATTTTCATCCAAACGTGGGCCTATACCTGTAGGAATGTCTGCATCTGGGCAACATTCTAATGAAGACGACTTTCTAAATTATGTACATGTTATTAGATTGTTTTATGTGCTGAACATGGGAATTCTTAACCTTAGAAATTATGATCAAAGAGGATATATCCTGATGTAATGTATTGTAATATTGATGCGGGTGACCACTCCGCTTCATTTCCAGGCTCATCACAGTGTAAATCATCTCAATCAAATGTTCTTATTATTTGGATCTCATGCTTTAGGTGGCAATTGTTATAGGTCAATTTAGGCACCATTCCCAATTACCTGGTTAACTGGACATCATCTCCAGGACCAATGATCAAGGGTCTATCATTCCCTATCATTTCAGTTGATACATTCCCTAAGACAAGAAACAAGACAAATCAAGAAAGACTTTCATCAAGCAAAGGTTTCCAAGGTTTGAAGCTTATTATATAGTAGATGAGAGCTCACCAACACAGGCTCTAAAGGGCCTAAGTGCATTGCATATGCAGGTAGCCCCATGCAAGGCTACTCTGGAAAGCACTTCCCAACATTCACAGGTGTGTTGGTCACATTGGGAGTGAAATTCTTATTGTTCTAGAATCTCCACTTGGCCAGTGCCTTCTAGAAGAGTTCACATGTGTCAAGCTTCGGATCCAAGTGTCCATTTGACATCTACATGACTGGAAACATGTCTCTTCTATTATTGGAAATTCATTTATTACAAAACAACCTACAGTTCATCTTTAAATTGAGCACATATCTAAGTGCTTGAGAGGAAGAATTTGAGTAGAGAAATTCTAGAGAATTTTCAATTGAGAGCTAGATTTGTGTAGCTACTGCTGGAAAGATTTATAATGTGATGGGGCTAAGGATAATTGTTGTAAGGGTCAATTCAAATCAGTCATTTGGTTGTAACCTCTCCTTCTATCATCAATAAAGAATACAGCTTATTTTTCCCTATATGCATCTGTATTGGCTTTGATTTTCCATATTACAAGATCTTAGTTGATGTGTATGGTTTATGCTTTACTGATTTAGCTAATTAACTTGAACAGATATATATATTATTTCATCTTCTGTTGTTTTAGTGTTCTTTCTTTCAGGAAGAATTCAGCTCACAAACCGCTTGAATTTGAAGCTGCAACAGAAGCGACAGAAGGAGCCATTTGGAAGCGACTGAACAAGTAAGCCTCCAATCCTCTCTATGTATCCATTATGAGTTAGGAAAAATAGTCATATAGTATTTCACCTGTTTTTCTAGACTAGCATTTGTCTAGGGAAGCGTGATTTATCTGTAATTCACAATTCTGGCCCAACACTTGATATCAAATTTGAAAAGCCTATGTATAATGGTGAAGTGAATGCTGAAAGAACTAATAATTGGGTTCGTCAACTTGAAGTTTATTGCAAGATTAAAAACATCAAAAATGATGAAACAAAGATTCAATTGCCTTCATTAAGTTTGTAAATTTCTTCTTTGATTTGATGGGAAGCCAAAACACAAGAGGATATGAAAAAGCATGGTAAGGTCTCAACCTCTTAGATGTATTTTATTGCTGCACTTAGAAGACAATTTTATCCATTATCTTATATGCAGAAGGCTATTATGGATTGGCATAATTTTAGACAACTAAAGGGTCAAAGTGTGAAAATTTATACCCAAGATTTTAGAAGGAGGTCTTTGATACTAGGTGTAGACTTGCAATCACAAGACATTTTGTTGAAATATATTTTTGGTTTACACAGTTATTTGAGGCATACTGTACTTATGTTAAATCCCACAATTTTATATTAGGTTTGTGTTCAGGAAACACATCTTGAAGCAAGAGGGAAAAACATTTCACAAGAGGGTAGCAAGAAGCCATTCACAAGTGGAGAAAAGGGTAAGAGTAAGTTCAAAGGGAAAGGAAAGAAGAATGCATCCATCAAGAAGGAAGGAAAAAAATTAACATCTAAACATTGTTCCAAAGAGGATCATGATGAAGCTCATTGTTGAAAGCTTCATCCTGAGATGAAACCAAAGAAGTTTAACAACAAAGGGAATCAAAATACAACTGCAACTACACAACATGACTTAGGCTCTGATTTGGGAGATGAAACAAAAATCACAACAATGGGAATGAAAGGTAAGGACATAGAAATCACTATCTCTTCAAGTTGTCTTAATGATACTAAATATGTGAAAACAAGAATTGAACTTTTCCGTATTTAGGTTATTTCAAAGCATACGAAAATTGATACACTCTTTGAGAGTGGTTCACATGAAAATTTGATTTCTAAAGACTTAGTCAAGAAGTTAAATTTAGAGACCATTCCTCATCCAACACCATATCCTTTAGGTTGGATATTTAAGAATTCAAAGTTACAAGTGATGAGGAAATACATACTTAGATTTGCAATTACAACAAACTTTCTTGATGAAGTTGAACTCGATGTAGTTCCACTTGATATTTCCAGAATTGTTTTGGGAAGCCCATATTTGTATGATAGGAAAGATATATTTCATCGCCATGAAAAAAAGTATCACTTTTTCAAATATGGTATTGAGTACATTTTTAGAGCACATCAACAAAAACTAAATCTTTCACTTGTGAATGAATTACAAATGAAGGGACTCGTTAACTTTAGCAAGAATTTTATGCTTTTAATGGTAAAAAAAATAATGATGTTGAGAATGAAGCTTTTCAAGGTTGTGACTCAATATTGAAATCTGATTTGGTTGAGTTTGTTAACCAATATGATGAGACGATTCAAGAGCCAAAAGGATTTCCTCCCAAGAGGGGAATCCAACATGAAATACAATTGCAGCAAGATTGTCCTCTTCCTAGCATTGGCATGTACAAGATGTCAGTGATGGAAAGTGTAGAAATTAAAAGTAAAAATCAATATTTTTTGGACAAATGGATCATCAAACCAAGTATTTCACCATGTGGGTCACCTATTGTTTTTGTGTCGAAGAAGGATGGAACATGGCACATGTGTGTGGACTTCTATGCATTGAAAAAAAATACAGTAAAGAACTGCTACCCACTTCTAAGAATAGATGATCTACTTGATCAATTGAAATATGCTAAATATTTTACTAAGTTTGACTCAAGGAGTGGCTATCATCAAATTAGAATTGTTGAAGGTGAAATATGGAAGAAAACATTCAAAACAAGACAAATTTTGTTTAAATGGCTAGTTATGCCTTTCGGTCTTTGCAATGCTCCTGCTACCTTCATGTGTGTGATGAATGATGTATTGAGGCCATTTGTAGCTGAATTTTTGATAGTCTACTTAGATGACATCTTCAATTTCAGTAAATATCGTGAAGAACATGTCAAAAAGTTACTTGATGTCTTAAGAAATAACAGTTATTTTTAAATATGTGAAAGTGTGAGTTTGAAAAAACTTATCAAGTGTATTTAGGTCATATTGTTGGAGGAGGTGAATCGAAAATATATCCCTCCAAGGTTGATGTAATTTTGAATTAGCCAAAGCCAAAATAGTTACGGAGGTAAGAAGCTTTTGGGAGCAGCCCAATATTGGAGGAAGTTTATTGCTAACTTCTCTTCTATCACAGCTCCATTGCATGCATTGAAAAGTGTGAAGAAGTTCTTCAACTAGGGAGGTAAACAAAAAAAATAATTTGGTGCATTGAAGGAAAAGATCATTTCAGCTCCAGTACTTACACTTCCAGACTTGAGACGGACATTTGAGATTCATAATGATGCTAGTGATGTTGGAAATTTTGTCATTGATGGCAAAGGAGGCAGCAAAGAGAGAGACAGGCAAAGGAAGCAGCAAAGAGAGAGACAGGCAAAGGAAGCAGCAAAGAGAGAGACAGGCAAAGGAAGCAGCGAATACAGAGGCAGAGCTATTATCATGGCATTGGAGGCAGCAAAGAAGCAAATGAAGGAAGAAAGGAGACAGGCAGAGGCAGAGGAAGCGAATATAATAGAGGCAGAACCGTTATCAGAAGCAGAGGCAGAACCGTTATCATAGCTGTAAAGGCAGACGTAGAGCGACAGAAGCAGCAGAGGCAAAGACACAGTTATTATTGCAGAGAAACAGCTATTATTATAAGAATCGTTGTTCCCACCTAGTGAATATATATATATATATATATATATATATATATATATATATATATATAACTAAATTTCGAGAATCGCTACCTCAGCCGGAGGATATATGTATATAATTCCAGGAATCATAACCCAAGTGGCAATGTAATGCATAGTTAATATAAATTTCATTTCGGGAATCGTATACTCCAGCGGCAAAGTATTGCACTTTATATTCAAAGGACCAAAACACACACACACACACACACACACACACAGATATATATATATATATATATGTATAGCCATATATGGCACGAGATCCAAAGAAATGTAGTAATATAAGGTGGAACCCTTCCCAATCGCATCGGAAAGAAACAGACCGTCAGAACATATATTAAAAAACTTGCGATTGCGATTGAAGTCTGGACCCGATGGGTCTATAAATCATGTTTAACAAGTGTTTGAAGTCCAGTTCCAATCGCATCGACAAAGAGCAGTGAACAGTGGTCAATCGCATCGGAAAGAAACAGACCGTCGGGACATATATTAAAAGACTTGGGATTGTGATTGAATTCTGGACCCGATGGGTCTATAAATCATGTTTAACAAGTGTTTGAAGTCAAGTTCCAATCGCATCGGCAAAGAGCAGTGAACAATGGTTAATCGCATCGGAAAGAAACAGACCGTCAGAACACATATTAAAAGACTTGCAATTGCGATTGAAGCCCAGACCCGATGGGCTTATAAACTTTGATTAATAATAATTTTAGTTCCAATCGCATCAGCAAAGAACAGAGAACAGTGATCAATCGCATCGGAGCAAGGCATCTTGCGATTGCGATCAATCGCAATTGGAAATCACTAGAGGAATAACTTAGTGCATCGGAAAGTGTGGCAAGTGGGCCTGAAAGGGCATTAGTTATGTATTAAACATGATTCTTCACTGTTAAAGTGGACATGAAATTTGTTTGTTAAAACGTATAACGATGCCGAGAATTGAAATTACGTTATATATATATATATATATATATATATATATATAAAGGCGTTGGTATATATATATATATATATATATAACGCATTGTTGCGATTGTATTAAAAGATGCCGCATGGTTTGTGAACCCACGTGCCTCAGCTTAAGGTGGAGGGTGATTTGTAATATAAAATGATTTCGATGCATGTATGTTCCGCCTGCGAAACTCCCACATCAACATGACACTTACTGTGTGTAAAGGGTTGGAACTTGCCCAGAATTATAGTCAGCAGTTACACATATTTACAAAATGCACTGATATAAAAAGCTTAGTTACATGTATGCAGCAGTTACACCACAGCAGATGAAAGAAAATAAAATAGAGCTGAAAAGAGATAAAACACAGTCACAGAAAAGACAGACACAGTCAAAGAAAAGACAAATGCGCAGCGAGCCAAAAGACTAAATGAGTTGAGCTGAAGTTTTCATTATATGTGAATGTAAATATTGTAATTGAATTTTTTATTGTTTATGATGCATTTGAAAGTCTCTGGAAGAGAACAAATATCCCACTGTAATGTCAAATTGATACCTACAGTTATATTTTTTGAATGAGAGGATAAAAGAGATGAGAAGGTAGAAGGCAAAGAGACATGGCTGTCCATTTCGAATTACCAATAGAATACAAACAGCCATGAAACTCTTTTGTATAAAACAAGGTAATATTCAAAGGGAGATGACAGATGAAAGAGAGTGAGAGAAGAAGAGAGTGTGCAGCAAAATTGAAGAGAGTTGAAGAAAATAAGAAAGTTGCAAGAGGTTAAAGAGAGTGAGTGAAGAGAATGCAGAAATGAAGCAGTGAGGCAAAGAAGAAAGAGGAGCTAAGAAAAGAAGAAGGAGGAGCTGAGCAGAGAAGAAGGAGAAGCTGATAGAGAATCTAAGAAGATGCAGAGATGATACAGGGCAGATATGAGAATAGATGAACAACAGAGCAGATGGAACAGAACAGAGCTGATATCCAGGGTAAATCAGCAAGTGTTTCTCTTTGAAAGAGTAAGGAAGTTGGAGCTTCCCTATCAAGTTGTAGCTTGATAGATGTCAGTTGTAGCTGACTGAGATACGAACCTCCTGTAGGTTGGTGCCTGCAGAAAATAGTTGGGAGTTGGTGCTTCCACATCAAGTTGTAGCTTGATAAAATGTCAGTTGTAGCTGACTGAGGTTGGAGCCTCTTGTAGGTTGGTGACTTGTAGAAAATTGATGGGAGTTGGAGCTTCCTTGCAAGTTGTAGCTTGCAAAATCGAGGTAGGAGCCTCCTGTAGGTTGGTGCCTACAGAAAATCAGTGGTGAGAGGGAGTTGGAGCTTGCCTTTGCATCACAACAATAATAATATGTGGTTTTCTCCCTTTATGGGTTTCCACTTATATCTGGTGTCTCTGTGCATGATGTTTATGTGTTGATGTGGTTTATCTCATATGCTTAATACTTGCTACTCTCATATTAAATCTACTGTTACATTTTATTAATACTTGCTGCTCACATTCTAAGACTACTCACATATTAAGTTGAACATGAAATGAAAGTGTAAATAATTTTTTTAAAAGTCCATGAATGTGTTAAACTGATTCACCCCCCCTCTCAGTTTAACTAAGGGTTCAACAATTGGTATCGGAGATGGTTCCTTTGGTGTAAGAATAATAGCTTGAAGGAGATATGGTTGAGTCATGGACTATCAAAATGCACTTGTGTTAAATACAACAAACTTTCCTGAATGGAGAGATAAGATTAAAACAGGTTTAATGGCCTATGAACCTGAGGTATGGAAGCTTGTGTGTGATGGTTACTACAAAGACTCACCCACGGTGAAAGAACAACATAGGAATGCCAAAGCAAAATGTGTGATATATAACAATCTTCATAACAAGGACCTTGAGGTGATAATGGATTTAACCTCTGCAAAAGAAATCTGGGATAGATTGCACTTCATGCATGGAGTAAACACTAAGGACTGCACTAACAAGAAGGATAAGAGAATTAAGAAGAAGGAAAATTCATGTCAACAGGAAAATATTCAATCAAATGAAGTACCTGCTAGTGTGAATGGAGATAAGAACCATGAAGAAATTACAACTGAAGAAAGAGCCAAGCTTGACACTACTTTGACTGAAATAGAAAAATTAAAAAATGAAAACAAAGACCTTAAGACAGTGGTGCAAATATGGGATGAGAGAGAATATGAAAATAGGAAAGAAATTATTGACCTGAAGACACAGCTTGAAGAGGCAAAGAAAGTAGAAGACACGCTGCTGCAACAAATGAGAGAGAAAAGTCAGGAATGTGAAATATTGGAAGAAGAAGTAGTGAGCCTAAGAAAGAACATAGAAAAATCCCAAAGAGAACTATTAATGAATACACCTCTAATGAAAGGCCCTGGACAGTTGGACCAAATTCTAAAGGCTCAAATTTCACCTCTCATAAAGGCTGGGATAGGATATGAAGGTGAAACTAGTAAGTCCAAGGTTGAAGATGATAGGAAAATCATTTTTGTAAAAGCTATAAAGAACAGTGAAGCAGCTCAGCAAATTTCTCCAGAAGCAAAAACCAGCATGAACATGAGTTGCAGAGAAACAAACAAAAACAAGCAGCAACATGAGAGGATAGAGAATGAAGGGATGAAACAGTCAGCAGAAAAAGGCTCATACACTCATGAGGATGAAATGAATAAATTTGGAAGATGTCAAATAAGGTTCTTTCCTCCTATGAAAAATAGCACAAGTTTCTCTTGTCATAAACTAGGACATAATGTAGCATATTGTAAGAAAAAGCCAATCCAGTCCAAGCAGCAAAGGATGCAGCAAAAGAGTAGAACCCCTCAAGCAAGCAAATGGAAAAGAAAATCCTTCACCAGGTACAAAAATTACTTCCATGGCTACTGTTATGCATGCAATAATTTTGGACATAAATCTGTTGAATGTAAATTGTATTAAAAAAGGGGAAAATTATTGTACATCAGCTCAAACATACCTTGGTAGAATAAGATGTTATGTATGCCTCAAGCTTGGTCACCAAGCAAAAGACTGCAAACTGCCATATACATTAAATAACTCTAGACAGATGATAGAAACAAAGAAAATCAATGAAAACTATGAATCTAAAAGAAGTGCAGAAATTATGAAGAACCCCAATAAAGTATGGAAGGAAAAGAGAAAGGGGGAACCTATCATCTCAATAACATAATTAATCTAGCATAGTCTCAGGGGGAGCTGCTCTAGAAAACAAATAAAATATCCAATCAGTGATAAATATGGAGCAACATCTCAGGGGGAGAGCAGTTCATAAATAATCCCCATGAAAGTAGTATAAGAAGAGCTCCTTGGAATGAAGAAAGCTATATGGACAGGAAGGGAAAGGATTTTTTATCCATCAGAGAACTATAGAGAAAGAAGAAAATCTGAAGCACTCTACAGTCGAAAAAATGATGGAAGAAGAAAAGGCTGCAAGCAGCCATGATGATATAAAGGAAATTCAGCCATGGACATGTGAGCTAAGAAGACTTTAGCACATTAAAGTGATGATCACAGAATGCATCATACTACTAGAATTAACAATGAACCCCATTAAGAATGTTGAGTAAGAAAGGTGCTTGTCTTCATTAATATCATTACATCACTCATCTATGAAAAGTCCCCTTGGAGGAGTACAGTGAAGTAAGTGATAAATCTCTGAGTGATCTTCCCATGAAGAGTCCTAGGAAAGAAATTGAAGATGTCTTCCCTAAGATCACTATGTTAGAACAATAGAGTTGAAGCAGCAATGATTCTGGAGCAGTCCTAGAAAATAAAATGTTGTGACTTCCTCTGAACAAAATGACAGAAAAAGAAAAAGATTAATGAGGCCAAGATCAGACTCAGTATATTGAATATTATTGTTGAAAGCAGTGGAGAGCTCAATAATAGAATCTATGAAGGACGTCTTAATTATGGGTAAATGTGCAAGCTGCAGTGAAACCTCTGCATGGTTTATCAAAGAAATATCAATTGGCGTTTAGGTACAAGCAGCATGCTTATCAACATATTACCAAGCATTATCAGTAGAGCAGCAGTATGATACAGGTCCACAGGATCAAAGAACTATGGAAAAATAACCTCAAGGTAATATTCCTAGTATTATCTGCATTCAACATGAAAAGGTCAGTAGCAGAGAAAAAATATCATTATCTTGCTTACACTTGAAGTAGTATATTGAGGACTGAAGCAATATCTTATTCTATATATATAATTGCATGCCTTCCTGAATTTGGTACATGTATATCTTCAAGGCCTCTTTCTTAAGATTAGTTACAAAACTGTGTGAAGTCTGTTTGCTGAGTTTTCAATCAAACATCTTGAATATGCTCGTGTGGAAGTTCATCCTGATAGAACAGTGAAAGTATCTGAAGAATAAAGGACTAGCTATGATTACCATCTGAAGCTCAAAATTTTTTAAATCATCTAATCCTACTTCAGCACAAAGGATTTACTGGTAATCCACCTTTAAAGAGATATTTATCATTGACATACATAACCTCCTTATGTCATAAAGGAAAGTGCATGATTGATAAGTGAGACTGACTAATACACTGAATGTATCTAGTCTCAAGGGCTTGTTTTGAATGTACATTATGCAATCAGTAAAATCATTTGATCTCTTAGATAAAATTCTGGTTGATTCATTGATCATATCAACAACAAGAAACTCTCAGTCTTTAAATGAAATATCCTTGTCAGCATCCTAGTTCATATCATCACCAATAGGCAGGAAAGGTGTACCACAACAATAAAAGATATATTGGCATCATTATCATAATTGAACAGATGTTGTCTACAGATGTGTATTGCAGAAGAAAACTTATCTCATCTACAATCTTCCTCAACAGAAATATATTGGCACAATACATCAGATATAGACTGAAATATAGTGAAGCAAGCCTGATATGTCACTTGGAGCATTCATAATCTTTAAGTCTTGATCCAATAATGCATCTCTTATTATACAAGTCTGATTATATATGGCTGTCATCACCTACTCTTTATACAAGTGCAAGGAGTCTATGCTTCAGAATGGTATTGACTTAATGTGTATAGACAAGTTCAATAATCCCCAAAAGTGTTCTCTCAACAAGTCTTGTACACTAGTCTGGAGCAGCAGGGTACACAGTCAGAAGAAGGTGGTCTAAACACAAATCAGAGAGAGGAAATGCAAAGATAGAATCAACACTGAGAAATGTGCAACCCTTTGCCATTGATGTCAAAGGGGGAGGAAAAGCAGGTAATAGAAGAAAGGGTCTTCTAAAAGAAGCCAGTCAGAGAAAGACTTGGAGGAAGCATTGGATTATCGGTGGATGTGTTGCAAAGGAGGGAGACTGTTGGCAAAGGAGGTAGAAAAGAGAGAGACAGGAAAAGGAAGCATCGAATACAGAGGCAGAGCTGTTATCATGGCAATGGAGGCAGCAAAGAAGAAAATGAAGGAAGAAAGGAGACAGGCAGAGGCAGGGGAAGCGAATATAATAGAGGCATAACCGTTATCAGAAGCAGAGGCAGAACCGTTATCACAATAGTAAAGGTAGAGGCAGAGCGACAGAAGCAGCAGAGGTAGAGACACAGCTATTATTGCAGAGAAACAATTATTATTCCAAGAATCGTTGTTCCCACCTGGTGAATATATATATATATATATATATATATATATATATATATATATATATATATATATATATATATATATATATATAACTAAATTCCGAGAATCGCTACCTCAACCGGAGGATATATGTATATAATTCCAGGAATCATAACCCAAGCGACAATGTAATGCATAGTTAATATAAATTTCATTCCTGGAATCGTATACTCCAGCGGCAAAGTATTGTGCTTTATATTCAACGAACCAAAACATATATATATGTATAGCCATATACGACACGAGATCCAAAGAAATGTAGTAATATAAGGTGGGACCCTTCCCAATTGCATCGGAAAGAAACAGACCGTCGAAACATATATTAAAAGACTTGCGATTGCGATTGAAGTTTGGACCCGATGGGTCTATAAATCATGTTTAAAAAGTGTTTGAATTCCAGTTCCAATCGCATCGGCAAAGAACAGTGAACAGTGGTCAATCGCATCGGAAAGAAACAGACCATGGGAACATATATTAAAAGACTTGCAATTGTGATTGAAGTCTGGACCCGATGGGTCTATAAAATGTTTAACAAGTGTTTGAAGTCCAGTTCCAATCGCATCGGCAAAGAGCAGTGAACAGTGGTCAATCGCATCAGAAAGAAACAGATCGTCGGAACATATATTAAAAGACTTGCGATTGCGATTGAAGCCTGGACCCGATGGGCTTATAAACTTTTATTAATAAGAATTTGAGTTCTAATCGCATCGGCAAATAACAGAGAATAATGATCAATCGCATCGGAGCAAGGCAGCTTGCGATTGCGATCAATCGCAATCAGAAATCGCTGGAGGAATAACATAGTGCATCGGAAAGCATGGAAAGTGGACCCGAAAGGGAATTAGTTATGTATTAAACATGATTCTTCATTGTTAAAGCGGACATGGAAGTTTGTTTGTTAAAACGTTGTATAACGATGCCAAGAATTGAAATTACATTATATATATATATAAAAAGGCGCTGGTATCTATATATATATATATATATATAACGCGTTGTTGCGATTGTATTAAAAGATGTCGCATGGTTTGTGAACCCACGGGCCTCGGCTTAAGGTGGAGGGTGATTTGTAATATAAAGCGATTGCGATGCATGTATGTTCCGCCTGCGAAACTCCCACATCAACAAGACACTTGCTGCGTGTAAAGGGTTGGAACTTGCCCAGAATTACAGTCAGCAGTTACACATATTTACAAAATGCACTCATATAAAAAGCTCAGTTACACGTATGCAGCAGTTACACCACAGTAGAGGACAGAAAAGAAAACAGAGCTGAAAAGAGATAAAACACAAACACAGAAAAGACAGACACAGTCAAAGAAAATAAAAATGCACAGCGAGCCAAAAGACTAAATGATTTGAGTTGAAGTTTTCATTATATGTGAATGTAAATATTGTAATTTAATTTTTTATTGTTTATGATGCATTGGCAAGTCTCCGGAAGAGAACAAATATCCCACTGTAATGTTAAATTGAGACCTACAGTTATATTTTTTGAATGAGCGGATAAAAGAGATGAGAAGGCAGAAGGCAAAGAGACATGGATGTCCATTTAAAATTCCCAGTAGAATACAAACAGCCATGAAACTCTTTTGTATAAAACAAGGTAATATCCAAAGGGAGATGACGGATGAAAGAGAGTGATAGAAGAAGAGAGTGTGCAACAGAATTGAAGAGAGTTGAAGAAAATAAGAAAGTTGCAAGAGTTTAAAGAGAGTGAGTGAAGAGAATGCAGAAATGAAGCAGTGAGGCAGAGAAGAAAGAGGAGTTGAGCAGAGAAGAAGGAGGAGCTGAGCAAAGAAGAAGGAGAAGCTGATAGAGAACCTGAGAAGATGCAGAGATGATATAGGGCAGATATGAGAATAGATGAAAAGCAGAGCAGATGGAACAGAACAGAGCTGATATCCAAGGTAAATCAGCAAGTGTTTCTCTTTGAAAGAGTAAGGAAGTTGGAGCTTCCCTATCAAGTTGTAGCTTGATAGATGTCAGTTGTAGCTGATTGAGGTAGGAGCCTCCTGTAGGTTGGTGCCTGCAGAAAATAGATGGGAGTTGGTGCTTCCACATCAAGTTGTAGCTTGATAAAATGTCAGTTGTAGCTGACTGAGGTTGGAGCCTCCTGTAGGTTGGTGCCTGCAGAAAATTGATGGGAGTTGGAGCTTCCTTGCAAGTTTTAGCTTGCATAATCGAGGTAGGAGCCTCCTGTAGGTTGGTGCCTACAGAAAATCAGTGGTGAGAGGGAGTTGGAGCTTGCCTTTGCATCACAACAATAATAAGATGTGGTTTTCTCCCTTTATGGGTTTCCACTTATATCTGGTGTCTCTGTGCATGATGTTTATGTGTTGATGTGGTTTATCTCATCTGCTTAATACTTGCTGCTCTCATATTAAATCTACTGTTACATTTTATTAATACTTGCTACTCACATTCTAAGACTACTCACATATTAAGTTGAACATGAAATGAAAGTGTAGATAAGTTTTAATGAAAATGTTTTAAAAGTCCATGAATGTGTTAAACTGATTCACCCCCCCCTCTCAATTTAACTAAGGGTTCAACAAGTGACTATGCCATGGGTGCAGTCCTCATGAAACATGGTAAGCCCATTTTTTTCATTCAGAAACTTTTAATGGTGAAATTATTAATTATCCTACACATGACAATGAATTATATGCATTGGTGAAAAGTGTGAAAAAGTCGAAACACTACTCAATGGGAAAGGAAACAATCATTCACATTGATCATCAACCATTGCAATACTTGAAATCACAAACAAAGCTACAGCAATCAAGGCACTTTCGATGGATGGGTTTTCTTCAATAAATACACTTGGTGATAAGGTATAATAAAGGTATCTATAACAAAGTTGTTGATATGATTACTATGCCTATTGTTATTGTTGCTACTATTCTTAATAATAATTTTATTTTTCATGAGGGCTATGTTGAAAAATATGCTTTAGATAGTGATTTTAAAGATGTATATGCAACCCTGAGTCAAGGGAACCAAGTATAGGAATTGGATTATAATAAGCATGATAACTTCTTGTACAATCTTGGTAAGATTTGTATTCCACAAGGAGAAAGAGTCAACATTATAAGAGAGGCATATACTTCTCTTATTGTTGGTCATTTCGGTGTAAGTAAGATGGTGGCACATATACAGAGGTATTTTTATTGGCCTTGTATGCTTGAAAGTGTGTCACGTTTTATTAGAGGATGTTCATTATGTGCTATTAGTAAGCCTAGAAATATAAATTTAGGATTATACACACCACTTCTAGTACCTTCTCGTCCAAGGGAGAGTGTCTCTATGGATTTTGTTGGAGGTATTCCTATGTCAAAAAGGAATCATGATTATCTTTATGTAGTTGTGGATAGGTTCAGAAAAACATGTATTTTGATAACATGTAAAAAGAAAATTACAGTTGCATAAACTGCTCATTTATTTTTTCAAAATGTATGGGTTCATTTTGGATTTCCCACATCCATTGTTAGTGATTGAGATTCTCGCTTTATTGGGAACTTTTGGTCAATATTGTGGGGATTCATGGACACCAAATTTAAAAAGAGTACAACATTCCATCCAAAAATAGATGGTCAAATAGAGGTGGTGAATAAGACGATAATACATCTTCTTCTCAGTTATTGCAGCAAGCATCCTAAGTTGTGGGATGAAAATTTGCACTATGTTCAACATGCTTACAACCAAGCCAAGCACTCTTCAACTCAAACACCGCCATTTGAGGCATTTTTTGGACATTTTACCAAGTCTCCTTTGGATTTCATTTTTGGAAATGATGTTGCTATTGATGGTCATAGTCACATAGAAAAAACTAAAAGGTTCATTGAAAAAATCCAATTGGTACATCAAGCAGTTCAAGAACAACTAGAAAAGAGCTCATTCAAGTACAAAAAAAGGCACAAAAAGCATCATGTAGATCACAATTTCCAAGTTAGTGATGAATTTTGGCTTTACATTATCAAAGAAAGGCCTCAAGGAGGATATAAAAAACTAAAGCCAATTCGATATGGTCCATTTAGAATTTTAGAAAAGATTGGTGATAATTTCTTCAAATTTGATTTTCCTTCATATATGCAAATTTATGTTTTTGTTAATGTTGAGAACTTAAGTTTGTATGAGCCTCCTTTGATTGAAGATCAAGGAGAGAATGTTCATATTCCTTCCATTGAAGATTTATCTCCTTAATATCTTGAATAACTACAACAAGACACCATTCTTGACAAAAGAAGAAGGACTTCAAAAAGAGAGAATGTGGAGTACCTTCTTGTGGGGTTCAAAGGAACAAATCCATGCAAAGAAAAATGGATTAATATTGGAAAAGTGAGGGAAAAGTACCTTCATCTACTAAAAAATTGAAAGTGATATTTTGGGGTCCAAAAGCTTCCAATGGGGACGAGTTATTCGGTGCTAAAAAATAAGCTCAAAAATTAAAGTTATTACAATGTCTTGAATATTATGTTGTTGCATAGATCTCGTCAATCTGAATCCGTCGCAACTAGTTTCTCTTAAAACTGAAACTGTATGCTCCCGAAAATGAGTTATGTTTGTTTTCCCAAATAGGAAAAATTTTGGCAAAAGTTGTGCAGGTTGCCCAGTCAGCACTCCATCCAAGTGACTGGGCATGGTGACTAGGCATGGTTAATTGGGCTCTTTTGGGCCAATCATATTTCGCCACTTTTCACAAGTTCATTGTCGGTGAATTGGGAGAATTTCATTGATGGGTTGGTGGCCAACCACAGGCTTCCATGTAGCCTAATCGGAGGCCGCCATGTGGCAGCATGGGGGCCACCAAAATTTGGTTGGAATTCTGAACTATATTCCATAGGAGTCAAACCTCCGACCTGTCAACTAACAGTGCAGAGCCTTAACCCCTCAGGCTAAGCATTGGTCCTTGTTTAACCAATGAACCAACTACTATTTAAGTTTGAAGCGATAGATTTAATGGGGTAAGGGGCCAGGGCTTAACCGAGAACTCCCCAACAAACCATACCATACGACCCTTGGCATGGAATCATCGGTGCGACCCCATTTTTTTTATTAATTAAAAATTTGAACCTTAAGCCTTAGTGGAATTTTTAACATCCCCACTAATTCCACTGGAATTCCACCAAACTAGTACTCCGTTAGCGGAATTCAGGGCAAAAATGTAGGATGGTGTCGTATTTTGGGAAATTGTAGGGCAACTAGTAGCAAAGCTAGGGAAACTCATAACTTCTTAAATTTTTGACCATTTGGGAGCATAAATATGCTAGACATGGTTTTTGGACAATTCTGAAGCTAATGGAATAGGTTTTGAATCCATTGAAGCACTATAAATGGATGTAATCACCATTTTTTAGTATAATGATATACTACCAAGGCACTGGAAGCTGGACCAAGAGATGTAGCCCAGGTGGGGTGAACTGCTTCGTCACTTGTTGTGTTGTGGTAATTTTTATGATGTATTTGTCTATTGTTTCCTATTATTTCAGAGTTTAAATTCATGCTTTATGTGCATAATAATTTAACATAAAACCACATAAAAACTCAATTTTAACACTTGAAACTTAAAATGCCTCAAGCACATTTACATATAGATCTCATATAGATCACTACCGCAAGCTAAAATACTAAATTATGAACTTGAATTAGGTGAAGTACATGTTAGTGTCATTTTTCCATCCTACCACGAGTGAGAAAAAAATATCTTTTCATATCATATTAGAGTCTCATTCTGAAATTTTTTTCATTCCATTAGGAAATCATGCAAAAAATTGGTCATTGGAGGTAGCCCAAGGTCAAACCTCACTCTTTTCAAAAATTTCATTACTTGCTGACTCATTTCATCACTTTGATGAGTGTCCATCATTCATGAGTTTTTATCACATTTTCAGTAATTTAACCATGAAGTTAATTCATGTTGGGTTTCCATTAGGTCTTAGGGTTTTCAAGGTCCATCAAAACACCATCTGCATGCATAAAATACCAACAAGTAAGAGAGTGATAATAAACACATTTCATCATGTAGAAATTAAATTTGTAAATTATAATTTCAATTTCAATATGTAATTTTAATGTTTTTCAATATGTAATAAGTTCTCAAAGTTCCAAGTAGTTGCACTCAAAAGGTTCCTAAGCTACATGGTTTCAAAAGCCAAAGTGAAAAGACATATGAGCCATCCCACTACATTGAAGGAAAATTACTCGAACAAGGTATATAAGACTAATTCATTTTATTTACTCATCCATCCAAAATAAATAGAGCTCTCACTCACTTACCAAGGCATTTGAAATGCTTCAACATCCAAGAAAGACTCTCAACAAGTCAACACAAGCTCATACGCTGTGTTTTTTGGCATTTTAGGGTTTGGGAGTGTGTTTTAGTTCCCCTACACTAATCCCTATACATTTTTTTTATCATTTTCCACCTCCCTAAGCCTCCTAACACCATCACGTCCACTCCATATACCCCCCCTAGCCTTTCTCCATGTCCATTTCTCTCATTTCCCTCACTTTCCTACAAACCCTAGCCTATTGCTACAATTTTGAAACCTTCCTAAGTTAGGGATGTCTTTTTCCCTTTTGGACCCCTTCCCATTACTCATTTCTATAAATTTCACCTCCCTACACTATCTAAAATCTATCCCTATCCTCAAAAATTTCCCCGGGAATTTAGAAAGCCCCTAACCCCTTCATTCCCCTCCCTCTACTAGAGAGTCCTAAATCCCCCTGTTTTCCCTACTTTTCTGAAGTAGTATTGGTAAAATCAAAATTTATCCCTAATGGAGTGTCCAAATGACTTTCATGATAAGTCAAATGAAAACTAAAATGGAAGATATTTATAATGAGCTATCATGAGCTCAATTTGGAGTTCAGGAAGGCCTCCAAAAATGGGCTGCAAGAGACCATTGCGTTTTTTGTACCCCCATTCTGCACTTTTTTACTAGTCTTGGTATAATTGATCTTTGAGGGGCTATCATTGATCTTAGTGCTTGATAATTCCATTGTGTAGACGATGTAAATATATTTCCAACGAGCTATCATGAGTGAATTTTGGAGTTCGGAAAGGCCTCCAAAAGTGGCATGCAAGGAGGCGTTGCACTCCTATGAAGAGAGTTGTACTCCTGGAAATTTTCCGTTGCACTCCTATGAAGAGCATTGCGCTCCTGCATTCAGTACTCCACTCCTATGTCGAGCGCTATGCTCCTATAAATTTTCTCCTAAAATCTACCACAACCTCTCAAAGCTTCTTCCAAGCAGAAAAATCATAAATTGAAGTTATCTATAGCTCCTAGAAGGTAAGTACATCATTTCATGCCCTCCCATCCTTGCTTGATAATCAATTTGTGATGATAACCTTCCTCATCATAATTTCATGTTTTAAAAGCTAATAAACCCTAATTTTACTCCCATATGTTAATATTTTTTCCCTAGACTCAATTTATCCTTCCCACATCTCAGTAAATTCTTTCCCTATCCCTCCATAAATTTATCCCTCATTCCCAAGCCTTATTTCCCAAAACCCTTACCCTAGGCTACAAATTTCCTCAGCGGCCACACTATCCCTATAATAAATTTCTCTACCCTGTTTCCCTAAGTTTTTCTACCCCCTACCATTTCCCTAAGCTTCCTAAATCCCTTCCCTGCTTCCCTATTTTTCCTACACTCATTCCCACTCCCTAAACCTACTTCCTACCCCCTTTACCATCCCCTTCCCTAGGGTTTCCAAAACAAAAAAAACACATGGAGGAGGAAAGATATTTCATAGAGGAAGATAGAGAGGAAAGAATACCACACAAGGGAGTGAGAATTTTGAGGCTTGAGCCATCTGACACTAGAGAGTTAATGGTCTCACCCATGACAGTCACTTGCTTCAAACATATGGGTTGCTTTGATTTTTGTGAGCTAGTCTAGAGAGTTCAACATCACCCTACATTGACCATAGTTTTCATCTTCAATCTTCAAGACAATCAAGTGACCATTGTCGAGGTGACATTTACCATCTCCACATATATTATTGTCGCAGCCACAAGGATACCCAATGTGGGGGGGAAATGGTTCAAGGCCATAAACATAGATTCCCAGCACTATGAATCATTCCTCAAGCCAAGATACAATAATGAGAACAAGAATGTTTTTCCTTTTAGCCACCTACTTGACATATTTTCTCCCATGATGAAGATCATCATGAAGTACTTCACTTGTGAGGGAAAAATCTCCCAACTGTACTCATATCACATCAGGTTACTTATGCACTTCACAAGGGTAAAATTGCTCAACATCACTCATTATTTATACAGGAGCATTGACAAGATGGCTTGAAAAGTTCAGAGCAGAGAGCCAGAGCATCAGATGAACAACCCTTTTCATCATTCTCTTATCAAGATAATTGTCCTAAATCATTTCAATCAGCTGGACATTTCTTTGGAAAACTTCATTAAGAATGATGTCTTTATTACTCCACCATCTCAACCTGTTAGACCAATTCCATCACCAATATCAGTGCCTCAAAAAGAAACAAGGTCATCTAGCATGGTTTCATTGAAAAACACCAAAAAGGAAAAATAGGTCAAAACCTATCAGAGGGGACCAAGGCAAGTTTTTTCTCCACATATTGTAGAAAGGGCCTTGCCTTCTTCATCAACAAAGCAGGTACTCGAGGATGAGCATCAGAAAGAGACAGTTTTCCATGAAGAAGAAGACCTTCATGAGGAAGAAAAATACTTTGAGTTGATGGGTTTGGATGATCAAGATCATTAGGAGACCTAAAAGTTTATCATCAAAGAGAAGGATTCCATGATCAAGGAATTGTAGGATAACATGGCTAGAGCTCAGTTTGTCATATCATTCCTTGAGCAGGAGAATAAGCAGCTGAAAGATGAGCAAGTACTCATGGAGCTAGAGCCACTCAAAGAAAAAATAAAGGATACCAAGGGTAAGGAAATGATGTCACTTGATGATCCTAACCATGATGACATTAAAACTAGTATAACAAGACAAAAAAAGAGAGGTATTAATAGGGCTCTAAAATAGTAGAAACTTGAGGCTAAAAAACTCACTTTTGAGGAGAGGATTGCCAAGGAGGTTGAAGATGATAGAGATATATGGCTAGATAGGATAAACCTCCACCTTGAGAAGCTCCTCCACAAGGAAAAAAAATATAACAAGATGCTCATAAACATGTCCCACAAGTACATCACAAGAAACAATATCTATAACATCAAACTCAAGCAATTGGAGGAAAAACACAAGTAAACCCTAATTAATAAAAAGGAGGAAGATAAGCTTGAGATCCTTGTTCATTCCTCCCTGAATTTTTGCAACACATTATCAACACCCTATCCAACAATTTTTAAATTTCTTGGGCAACGTTTTGAGATTTTGGGCATTTTAACAAACTTGTACTAGTTTCCAACACAGTCTACTTGTCAAAAGTACAGTGCTTAGGGAGTTGTGCTTTCTCTGGAAGCCTCCAAATGCAAAATGGCCACCACCATTGGATTTAAAAGACCTTATACATGCAATTTTGACTATTGGCACTCAAACATTTGACAATATGGCATGGAGAAATGGCCAAAAACACCTCACAAATCACCTTTCTGCCCTTATTTTTAGGTTGGCACTATGCTTTGATGCAATGATGGGAAATTTCACTCTTGGAGGCCTTAAAATCATCATTTTCAGAAAATAAGGGCATTTTTGGAAACTAGACAGGAGCATATTTCAAATGCACTATCCTAAGGTCAATTTGGATTTCAAGAAGTCCCTCAAAATTAGCCTTGACATTGGCGCTGCACTCCTATGTTTGGTGCTGCGCTTCTGCCAGTTTGCTAATTTTTTCAAAATTTTCCAAATTTTATCAGTTTGGTCAAAGAAATCATGAATTTTACTGATGTAAATGTAATTAAGTTACTTTTAGTTACTTGAGGGTAAATACATTAGGTAAAAGTGGATTTTTGGCTAAGATGAATCAATGTCACCAAAGTTAGGGATGAGTTTGTTGACCTCCATAGTCTTTAGGTTTTCAATTCATTATTTTTTGGATCAGTTCCTCAAGTCAGGGATTCAACCCTTGAGCTGGGGAGAATCATTTTTTGGCCTATATCTTCCACCTTCTTTCTCATTGCAAGTGTTGGATGTTATTGTATTGATATAAGAACACAATTGTATCAGAATTTTGGCAGGAATTTATTGACAAAGTTGTAGCTGTTTTTGTGGGATTCTTGTGGTGCTGTATTTTGACATGGTTTATCCTTTTGTTTACATAAGTATGAATGTTTTTTACTTTCTATGATCATGTCATTTAGATAATGTGGTTGATTCTCAAGTGAGATAAGAAGAATTCAATTTTAATTCACTATTTCGGGAGAATCATTATACTTGTGTTTCATTTCTTCAGTTTAAAAAGAATTCATGTATTTCATGCTCTTTTTAGAATCTCACCAGTCTATCAATTTCATCAAATATCCTTAAAGTGTTAAATTACCTACCTACCTTTCCCCATTAGATGTCTGCAAATTGTTGGTCCTTTTTCCCTGACCTAATTTCCTCTTTTACCTAATTCACTCATCCAACACCCAAATCAACCAAATCAAAACCCCTATGATACTATACCTAGCCTAAAACCTAATTGATCCAACCCTCTTGGCTTTGATTCCTTAGATAGATCCCTCTCCTGCCTAGTAGGGCTAGCTACTTGGTGAGAGCTTGGTCTGTGGTTACCTTTGTTAGTCTCTTCTAAGCCTCGGAGATCCGCTGCAGTGATAACATCTTGGTGACCATACTGGGGAATTAAATGACAGATCTTCCCTGGGAAAGAATGAAAAGGATTAGATCTGATTGTTGATGGTGAACAATGATCAGGCACAAGATAGTTCCGCATCATTCACCTAGCGACTCCAGTGTCAAAGAATCCAAAGGTTCGGAATTTTCATGGTGACTCCACTATTCAAGAATCGATAGTTTGAAGATATTATTGGTGACCTCACTGTTGTCAAAATGGATTCAATTGCTCGAAGGTATGCTCCTATGAATCGATCTCATATTCTTGGTTTTCCGAACTGTATTCCTTGTATAGAATGGAAATCAGGACTTTCATAGTTTAAGGGTCGGGGCGGAGAAGATGCTCATTTGCATTCGATCAAATTTCATTTCCATATTCATAGACTAAAGATTGAGTTTCCTGAAGATTGTCTGATGAAAATGTTCATGGCTACCTTGGAGGAAAAAGTGAGATCATAGTATGAGAGTCTATCATCTGCTAGTTTATATTCTCTAAAGGAATTTAATTTAGTTTTCTTTCAACATTATCAAATCTCTTATTCTTCCTTGTCGATGATTGATAGTTATTATGAGATCTCTAATAATTTCATTGAGTTTCTTGAAAACTTGTATGGGGATGAAGAGTGTCTAGATGATGAGGCCACAGAAGCCCTATATGATGTTTCCTCCCAGCAAGAATTAGTAGATTCCTTCTTGGATGAAAAATAATGGGACCAACAAAGAGAAATCCATATTCCTGATCTTAAAAATGAAAATCATCAAGCCAATGTTAACTGCTATAAAATTAAAGTTTCTCCTCTGTCTGAAGATGAGATATATCAGCACTTAAAAATTCATGTTACAACCCAAGCTAATGCAGGTTTGTGGTGTTCACATAGTCAAGAATATGTTAGTGAAAATTCTTCCATCATTGAAAATTAAAATCTGATTTTAAATGATGACAATAACGATGCTCATGAAACTATACAAGAATTTGTGGTGTGTAAGCCAATTTTTTATTATGTTTTCCTGCAAGGAGATCAGCTAACAAATATCGTTGTCTTTCATGAAGAGGATAGGGTTTTCATGTTTGAAAATCTTGAAGAATTTTGTCTTTTCAAGGATGATTTAGACTACAAATTTGAGGAGTATAAGTCTTAGATAGATAGTATGGAAGAGATAGATTCAGACTTTCCCATGCTTTTCTACAGCCAACACTCAGAGGGAAAAAAGTGTACTTACATATGCCCTCCTATGGATCAAAAACCAAGTGTACTTACATATCAGAATGAAGGGTGTGCTTGTTTTTTTGTTGAACCTCAAGATAGGGTAACATTTCAGATTTTTGAAGATCCCTTTACTGATTTTCTACAGTCAATAGGGATGATATATTTTCTTATATTTATGGATCATGAGAACATTTTAAGTGGATACTCAGAGTTTCCTATCCTTTTTTTTTCTTCTTGCTCGAGGAAAGTGAGAGCATAATTCAAGTAATTAGCCATTTTTTGGATTGGTTACACTGGAAGGATCAGTTCATATGATTGTGCATATGTCTTCAGTGGGGAGGTGATTATCATCGAGATTTGAAGCCCTCAAGTCTTGGTGATATGCTACCATCAATAAGTTTAGTATGTTTGTATTTCGGTTAGTCCAGTTTCGAATCAGTTTATTATATTAGGTTTTCAACATTCAGTTTGGTTTTCATTTTTTGACTCCATACCGAATGGGTAGGCTACTTGATCTACGGTGTTCTTAACACCTCCAAGGAGTTTTCATCCCACAACTAGAGCCAATGTTAGTGTACTTTTTTGCATCATGCCACCAGTGATACAAAAATATCTTTTCATATCATGTTAGAGTCTCATTCTGAAATTTTTGTCATTCCATTAGGTCATCATGCAAAAATTTGGTTATTGGAGGTAGCCCAAGGTCAAACCTCACTCTTTCAAACATTTCATTACCTGCTGGCTCATTTCATCACTTTTCTGAATGTCCATCATTCATGAGGTTTTATCACCTTTTCAATCATTTAACCATGAAGTTAATTCAGTTAGGGTTTCCACTAGGTCTTAGGGTTTTCAAGGTCCATCAAAACACCATCTGCATGCATAAAAGACCAACAAGTAAGAGGGTGATAATAAACACATTTCATAATGTAAAGCTTAAATTTGTAAATTCTAATTTCAATTTCAATATGTAATTTAATGTTTTTCAATATGTAATAAGTTCTCAAAGTTCCAAGTAGTTGCACTCAAAAGGTTTCTAAGCTACGTGGTTTCAAAAGCCAAAGTGAAAAGACATGTGGGCCATCCCACTACATTGAAGGAAAATGACTCAAAAAAGGTATATAAGACTAATTCATTTCATTTAATCATCCATAAAAATGAAATATATCTCTCACTCAATTACCAAGGCATCTGTAACACTTCAGCATCCAAAAAATACCCTCAACAAGTCAACACAAGCTCCTACACTGTGTTTTTGGGAATTTTAGGGTTTGAGAGTGTGTTTTAATTCCCATACACTAATCATTATACCTTTTTTTATCATTTTACACCTCCCTAAGCCTTCTAAAGCCCTCCCATACACTCCATCTACCTCCCCTAACCTTTTCCCATGCCCATTTCTCTCATTTCCCTCACTTTCCTACAAACCCTAGCATATTGCTACACTTTTGACACCTTCCTAGGTTAGGGATGTTTTTTTTACCTTTTGGACCCCTTCCCATTACTAGTTTATATAAATTCCACCTCCCTAAACTCTCTAACATATATCCCTATCCCCTAAAATTTCCCAAGAAGTTATAAAACCCTTAACACGTTCATTACCCTCCCTCTACAAGAGAGTCCTAAATCCCCTGTTTTCCCTACATTTCTAAATTATTCTTTGGAAAATCAATTTTTGTACCTACAGGACTATCCAAATGACTTGATTGATAAGTCAAATGATAACTAGACTATAAGATATTTCCAATGAGCTATCATGAGCTCAATTTGGAGTTCAAGAAGGCCTTCAAAAGTGGCCTGCAAGAGAATGTTGCTTTTTTTGCACCCCCATTCTGCACTTTTTGACCAGTGTTAGGAGAATTTATTTTTGACAGGCTATACTTGATCATTTTCAGTTCCCAATAGGTCCATTTTGTAACAGACAGAAATATATTTCCAACTAACTATAATGAGCTCAATTTGGATTTCGGGACGAACTCCAAAAGTGTCTTGTAATGAGGCATTGCGCTCATGGCTTTCGAGCGTCGTGCTCCTAGAAATTTGTCACTGCACTCCTGTGAAGAGTGTTTCGCTCCTGTGTTCAATGTTGTGCTCCTACTTAGAGTGTTTTTCTCCTATCAACTTTCTCCTAGTGGCTACCACAACCTCTCAAAGCTTCTTCCAAGCATTCAAACCATCAATTGAAGTTATCTATAGCTCCTAGCACGTAAGTACATAATTTAATACCGTCCTATCCTTGCTTGATAATCAATTTTTTATGATAACCCTCCTCCTCATAATTTCATGTTTTAAAAGCTATGAAACCCTAATTTTACCCCCATATGCTAAATTTTTTTCCCTAGACTCAAATTATCCTTCCCATATCTCAATAAACACTTTCCCTATCCCTCCATAACTTTAACACTCATCCCCAAGCCCTATTTTCCAAATGACTTGCATGATACATAAAATAAAAACTCAACTAGAAGAGCTTTCCAATGAGCTATCATGATCTCAATTTGGAGTTCAGGAAGGCCTCCAAAAGTGGCCTGCAAGAGAACGTTGTGTTGTTTCCACCCCCATTATGCACTTTTTTACCAGTCTTGAGAGAATTTGTTTTTGAGGGGGTATACTTGATCATTTTTAGTGCTTGATAGGTCCATTGTGTATCATACATTAATATATTTCCAACACACTATCATGAGCTCAATTTAGATTTTATGAAGGCCTCCAAACATGGCCTACAAGGAGGCACTGCACTCCTAGCTTTCTGGTGCTGCGCTCCTGCATTTGGCGCTGGGCTCCTGGAAATTTGGTGTTGCGCTTCTGCATTCAGTGTTGTGCTCTTGTCAAGTTTCTCCTAAAAGATACTGCAACCTCTAAAATCTTCTTCCAATTGGTAAAACAATATTAAATTTATCTATAGCTCCTAGCAAGTAAGTACATCATTTCATTCCCTCCTATCCTTGCTTGATAATCAATTTGTGAAGATAACCCTCCTCATCATTAATTTCATCTTTTAAAAGCTAAGAAACCCTAATTTTACTCCCATATGATAAATCTCTTTCCCTAGACTCAATTTATCCTTCCCACATCTCAATAAACACTTTCCATATCCCTTTATAACTTTATCCCTCATTCCCAAGCCCTATTTCCCAAAACCCTAACCCTAGGAAGCCACACTATCCCTGTAATAAATTTCCCTACCCTGTTTCCCTAAGTTTTTCTACTCCCTACCATTTCCCTAAGCTCCCTAACTCCCTTCTCTACTTCCCTAATTTTTCCTACACCCATTCCCAATCCCTAAGCCTACTTCCTACCCACTTTACCATCCCCTTCCCTAGGGTTTCCAAAACAAAACAAACACATGGAGGAGGAAAGAAATTTCCTAGATGAAGACAGAGAAGAAAGAAGACCACACAAGGGAGGGAGGATTTTGAGGCTTGAGCCATCTGACACTAGAGAGTTAATGACCTCACCCATGATAGTCACTTGCTTCAAACATGTGGGTTGATTTTATTTTTGTGAGCTACTCCAGAGATTTCAACATCACCCTGCATTGACCATAGTTTTCATCTCCAATCTTCAAGACAATCAAGTGATCATTGTAGGGGTGACCTTTACCATCTCCAAAGATATATTTTTGTAGCCACAGGGATACCCAATGTGGGATAAAAATGGTTAAAGGCCATAAACATAAATTCCAGACACTATGAATCATTCCTCAAGCAAAGATACAAGAATGAGAACAAGAATATTTTTCCTTTCAGCCACCAACTTGAAATATTTTCTCCCATGATGAAGATCATCATGGAGCACTTCACTTGTGAGGGAAGATTCTCTCGACTGTACTCATACCACATTAGCTTGCTTATGAACTTCACAAGGGTAAATTTCTCAACATCCCTCATTATTTATACAGGAGCATTGACAAGATGGCTTACCAAGTGTAGAGAAGAGAGCCAGAGCATCAGATGAACAACCTTTTTCGTCATTCTCTTATCAAGATAATTGTCCTACATCATCTCAATCAGCTGAAAATTGCTTGGGAAACCTTCATTGAGAATGATTTCTTCATTACTCCACCATCTCAGCATGTTATACCAATTCCATCACCAGTATCAGTGCCTAAAAAAGAAACAAGATCATCTAGCATGGCTGCAGTGAAAAATACCAAAAAGGAAAAACAGGTCAAAATCTATCAGAGGGGACCAAGGCAAGTGTTTTCTCCACATATTGTGGAAGGGGCCTTGCCTTCTTCATCAGCAAATTAGGTACACCAGGATGAGCATCATAAAGAGACAGTTGTCCATGAAGAGGAAGACCTTCATGAGGAACAAAAAGAATTTCATTTCACAGATTTGGATGATCAAGATGATCAAGAGACCTCAAATTTGATCATCAAAGAGAAGGATTCCATGATCAAATAATTGCAGGATAGCATGGCTAGATCTCAGTTTTTCATATCATTCCTTGAGAAGAAGAATAAGCAGTTGAAATATCAGCAAGTACTCATGTAGCTAGAGTTGTTCAAAGAAAAAAGACAAGATACCAAGGGTTAGGAAATTATGTCAGTTGATGATCTTGACCATGATGACATTCAAACCAGCAAAACAAGACTAGAAACAATAGGTCTTAATAGTATTCTACAACACCATAAACTGGAGGTTGAAACCCTCACTTTTGAGGAGAGGATTGCCAAGGAGGTTGAAGATGATAGAGAGATATGGCTAGATAGGGTAAACCTCCACCTTGATAAGTTCCTCCACAAGGAAAATAAAGATAAAAATATGCTTAGAAACATGTCCAAAAGGTACATCACAAGAAACAATATATGTAACATCAAACTCAGGCAATTAGAGGAAAAACACAAGCAAACCCTAATTAAGAAAAAGGAGGAAGATAAGCTTGAGATCCTTGCTGATGCCCCCTTAATTGTTTGAGTCACATTATCAGCACCCTATCCACATATTTTGAAATATTTTGGGAAATTTTTTTAGATTTTCGGTATTTTGACAAATTTTGACTAGTTTCCAACAAAGTCAGATTTTCAAAAGCACATCACCTAGGGCGCTTCAATTTCTCTAGGAGCCTCCAAATGAAAAATGGGGACCTTCATTAGATTCAGAAGGCCTTCTACATGCAATTTTGACTATTGGCACTCAAAATTTGGACAATTAGCAGGGATAAATGGCCAAAAACACCTCAGAAATCACCTTTCTACCCTTATTTTTAGGTTAGCGCTGCGCTTTGAAGAAGTGTTGGGATATTTCTCTTTTGGAGTCCTTAAACTCATGATTTTCAGAAATCAAGGGAAATTTTTAAAACTAGACAGGAGCCACTTTCTAATGATCTATCCTGAGCTCAATCTGGATTTTCGGAAGTCCCTCAAAATTAGCCTTGAAGTTGACGTTGCACTCTTGTATTTTGCGCTGTGCTCTTCTGTTTGGCACTGCCCTCCTACCTGTTTGCTAATTTTTTCAAAATTTTCAAAATTTTCTTTGTTTGGTGCAAGAAGCCATGAATATTACTGATGTAATTTAATTATGTAAATGTAATTAAGTTACTTTTAGTTACTTGAGGGTAAATACATTACGTAAAAGTGGATTTTTGGCTAAGATGAATCGGTTTCACCAAAGTTAGCGATGAGTTTGTTGACCTCCCTAGTCTTCAAGTTTTCAGTTCAATATTTTGTGGATCAATTCCTCAAGTCATGGATTCGACCCCTGAGCTGGGGAGAATCATTTTTTGGCCTATATCTTCCACCTTCTTTCTTATTGCAAGGGTTGGATGTTATTTTGTTGATCATAGAACACTATTGTATCAGACTTTTGGCAGTAAATTATTGACAGAGTTGCACATTAGGGGAATTTTGAGGTCTAAAATGGGCCTCCTAAGAAAAATGTACAACCAAAATAAAATTTATAATAACCAATATGATTGAGGATGATGATGTCAACCATGGGGGATGATTCACCATTTTTTTAATAAAAGGGTAAAAATATTAAAAAACAATAAAAAAAATATAAAAAAAATTCAACTCGTATTTTCAACTTATCTTCCAAAGTTTTTATTCAAATTTCAAGAAAGAGTACTCTTTGGATGCAAAACTTAATTCCTCATCCAAGGATTACCCATGTTGCATACTTTTGATGAAACATACTACACGAAAAATGAGAAATACATGAAAAAACATCATTACAATCACATTTTTCATGCATTTCTCATTTTTCGAGTAGCATGATCCATCGAAAGTATGCAACATGAGTACTTTTTGGATGAGGAATTAAATTTTGCATCCAATGAGTACTCCTGCTCAAAATTTGAGTGAAAAAGTTGGGAGATAAGTTGAAAATACGAGTTGAAAAAGTATTTTTTTCTTTTTTATTTCTAAAATTTGATGATGTAATCAAATATTATTTTATAATTTCCTTAGGAAGCCCATTTTAGACCTCAAAATTCCCCTAATGAGCTATTTTTGTGGGATTCTTGTTTATTGTATTTTGACATAGTTTTTCTTTTTGTTTACATATGTATGAATGTTTTATACTCTCCATGATCATGTCATTTCTATAGTATGGTTGATTCTTAAGTGAGATAAGTAGAATTCATTTTTAATGCTCTTATTTGGGAGAATCATCATACTTGTGTTTAATTTCTTCGGGTTAAAAATAAATATGTATTTCATGCTCTTTTTGGAACCTCACCAGTATATCCATTTCATCAAAGCACCTTAAATTGTTAAATTACCTTCCTACCTTGCCCCATAAGATGTCTGCAATTGCTGGTCCTTTTTCTCTGACCTAGTTTCCTCTTTGACCTAATTCACTCATCCATCACCCAAATCAAAACCCGTGTGCTACAATACCTAGCCTAAAACCTAATTGATCTAGCCCTCTTGGTTGTGATCCCTTGGAGAGAGCCATCTCATGCCTCGTAGGGCTAGCTACTTGGTGAGAGCTTGGTTTGTGGTTACCTTTGTTGGTCTCTTCTCAGCCGCAGAGATTCAGTGGAGTGATAACATCTTGGTGACCATAGTAGGGAATGAAGTGAAAAATCTTCCCTCAGAAAGAATGAAAAGGATCAGATGTGATTGTTCATGGTGAACATCGATCAGGCACAATAAGGTTTTGCATCATTCACCTGGAAAATCCAGTGTTGAAGAATCCAAAGGTTTAGAATTTTCATGGGGACTCCACTTTTCAAGAACCGGTAGTTTAAAGACATTCTTGGTGACCTCAGTGTTGTAAAAATGGATTCAATTTATCGAAGGTATTCTCCTATGAATCGAGCTCATATTCCTATTTTTCCAAACCATATTCCTTATATATATTGGCAATCAAGACTGTCAAATTTTAAGTGTCAGGACGAAGAAGATGCTAGTTTGCATTTGGTCAAATTTCCTTTCCATATTCATACACTAAAGATTGAGTTTCCTGAAGATGGTATGATGAAAATTTTCATGGCTACCTTGGAGGAAAAAGCGAGATCATGGTATAAGAGTCTACGATCTGCTATTTTATATTCTATAAAGGACATTCATTTATTTTTCTTTCAACATTATCAAAGCTCTAATTATTCCTTGTCGATGATTGATAGTTGTGATATCTCTGATAATTTCATTGAGTTTCTTGAAAAATTGTATGGGGATGAAGAGTGTCTAGATGATGAGGTCATAGAAGCCCTATATGATTTTTCCTCCCAACAAGAATCAGTAGCTTCCTCCTTGGATGAAAAATACCGAGACCAATAAAGAGAAATGCCAATTCCTAATCTTGAAAATTAAAATCATCAGACCAATGTTAATTGCTATAATACTCAAGTTTCTCCTTTGTCAGAAGATGAGATAGATCATCTCCTTAAAATTCATGTTACAACCCAAGCTAATGCAGGTTTGGATTGTTCACATAGTCAATAATGTGTTAGTGAAACTTCTTCCATCATTGAAAATGAAAATCTGAGTTTGAATGATGACAGTAACGATACTGATGAAACTATATAATAAGTTGTAGTGAGTAAGCCAATTTGTGATGATGTTTTCCTACAAGGAGATCAGCTAACAAATACCGATGTCTTTCATGAAGAGGATAGGGTTGTCATGTTTGAAAATCTTGAAGAATGTTTTATGTTCAAGGATGAATTAAACTATGAATTTTAGGAGTATAATTTTGAGATAGATAGTATCCAAGAGATAGAGTCAGAGTTTCCCATGCTTGAGGAATTTACAACCAAAACTAAGATAGCAGAAATTTATACTTACCTATGCCATCCTATGGATCAACAACCAAGTGTACTTACAGATCATAATGAAGGTTGTGCTTGTGTTTTTGTTGAATCTCAAGACAGGGTAACATTTCATATTTTTGAATATCCTTTTACTGATTTGCTACAGTTAATAGGAATGATAACTTTTCTTGTATTTATGGATCATGAGCACATTTTCAGTGGACACTTGGAGTTTCCTATATTTTTTTTTCTGCCTGCTCAAGGAAAGTGAGAGCATAATTCAAGTAAGTAGCCATCTATTTTATTGGTTACAATGGAAGGATCACTTCACATGATTGTACATATTTCTTCAGCAGGCATGTAGTTGTCATCAGGATTTCAAGCCCTTAAGTCTTAGTGATATGCTGCCATCAATAAGTTTAGTATGTTTTTATCTTACTTAGTCCAGTTTCGAGTTATTTTATTATAGTAATTTTTCAACATTCAGTTTTGTTTTCATTTTTTGACTCCATGCCCAATGGGTAGGCTACTTAGTCTACGGTGTTCTTGACACCTCCAAGGAGTTGTCATCCCCTAGTTAGAGCAAATTTTAGTGTTATTTTTTGCATCCTACCACCAATGATCAAAAAATCTCTTTTAATATCATATTAGAATCTCATTCTGAAATTTGTGTCATTCCGTTAGGTCGTCATGCAAAAATTTTGTCAATGGAGGTAGCCCAAGGTCAAACCTAACTCTTTTCAAAATTTTCAGTACTTGCTGGCTCATTTCATCACTTTGTTGAGTGTCCATCATTCACGAGTTTTTTTTACCTTTTTAGTCATTTCACCATGAATTTTATTCAGTTATGGTTTGCATTAGGTCTTAGGGTTTTCAAGGTCCCTCAAAACACGATCTGCATGCATAAAAGACCATCAAGTAAGAGAGTGATAATAAACACATTTCATCATCTAAAGTTTAAATTTGTAAATTCTAATTTCAATTTCAATATTTAATTTTAATTTTTCTCAATATGTAATAAGTTCTCAAAGTTCCAAGTAGCTGCACTCAAAAGGTTCCTACGCTACGTGGTTTCAAAAGCCACAGTGAAAAGGCATGTGAGCCATCCCACTACATTGAAGGAAAATGACTCAAACAAGGTATATAAGACAAATTGATTTCATTTTCTCATCCATCCAAATGAAATAGAGCTCTCACTACCTTACCAATGCATCTGCAACACTTCAGCATCCAAGAAAGACCCTCAACAAGCCAACACAAGCTCCTACACTACGTTTTTTGACATTTTAGGGTTTGGGAGTGTGTTTTAATTCCCATACACTAATTCCTATACCTTTTTTAATCATTTTCTACCTCCCTAATCCTCATAAAACCCTCACTGACACTCCATATACCTCACCTAACCTTTACCCATGCCCATTTCTCTCATTTCCCTCACTTTCCTACAAAACCTAGCCTATTGCTACACTTTTGACACCTTCTTGGGTTAGGGATGTGTTTTTCCCTTTTGGACCCCTTCCCATTACACATTTCTAGAAATTCCACATCCCTACACTCTAATAACATCTATCCCTATCCCCAAAAAATTTCCAAATAATTTAGACAACCCCTAACCCCTTCATTCCCCTCCCTCTACAAGAGAGTCCTAAAACCCTTGTTTTCCCTACATTTCTGAAGTAGTCTTGGGAAAATCAATTTTTCTCCCTGATGGAATATCAAAATGAATTTCTTGTTACAAAAAATGAAAAATATACTGGCATATATTTCCAATGAGCTATCATGAGATCCATTTGGAGTTAACGAAGGCCTCCAAAAGTGGCCTGCAAGAGAATGTTGCGATTTTTACACCCCCATTCTGCACTTTTTGACCAGTATTGGGATAAATTATTTTTGAGGGGATATACTTGATCATTTTCTATTCTTGATAGGTCCATTGTGTATTACATAGAAATATCTCTCCAAAGAGCTATCATGAGCTCAATTTGAAAGTCAGGAAGGCCTTCAAAATTGGCCTTCAAGGAGTTCCTCTGTTCCTAGATTTCTGGCGCTATGCTCCTGCGTTTGGTGCTACGCTCTTGTGTTTGGCACTGTGCTCTTAGAAATTTGGTGTTGTGCTCCTACGTTCAGTGCTGTGATCCTTTCAAAATTCTCCTACAAGCTACCACAACCTCTCAAAGCTTCTTCCAATCAGTCAAACCATCAATTGAATTTATCTACAGCTCCTAACCTAGTATCCTTGCTTGATAATAAATTTGTGATGATAACCCTCCTCATCATAATTTTATGTTTTAAAAGCCAATAAACCATAAATTTACTCCCATATGCTAAATTTTTTCCCCTACACTCATTTTGTGTGTTTTCTATTTGATTAGCATGAAGTTCATACACCGTGAACTGTGAGAGCACCGGGCCGCAAATCTTTCAATGGTTTGAAATCGTATGCTGGCAGTGGGTTCATTTGGCTAAAAGCTCCAGCCACATGGGCAGGCTAGGAATGACGAGGACATGGTTTGTGTCCTATTGGTTCAAGTAAATTCGTCAAAGAAAGCCGCGGTCAAAGCCATCCACGTGGAAGTCAACTATGGAGTTCTATGTCGGCTGGACTCTGTTTCGTGGCATATAAACATCCATACGGCCGTTTCTAAGCTTGCGGAGGTTAATTGACATATGTGCAAAGTTCTGGAGTTGAATTCAAGCGCCACCTTCCATAGATCCGTTTTCCAACATGGCCATACTCCTATATCCGTGGCCTTAGTGGTCTACGTGTCACTTGTCACTCAAAAGACAAGCATACTTAATAAGTTTTATAGAGTAAGCCCACACGATGAGAGTTAGTTGATACTGTTAGTTGATCACAATTTGCTGGAGTTGATGCGTAGATCGTTATGTAGTGATTATTTCATTATCGTAATACTATCATCAGAATGAATCGCTTTCTTAATGAAAAGACTCGTTTTCAATTTAATTCTAGCACAGGATCGCACTTGCTTGCAGTAGGGCCCTCATTTCACCGAGGTTCTGGGTATTAATGTATATATATTTCATTTCATTTCTTTAAAAAGTCATTGTATCATAATCCATTACATGTTCATATTTCATAGTTGTTTCATTTCTGTTCATACCTTTCTATAATTTCCATTGCATTCGTGTCTTTCATGTTTTTATGATTGTTAAATCACTGATCAGTTTTCTTGTGCAAAAGCTTTAGGTAGAGTGTTCTTGCATTTTTCACAGTAGTTTGTTGGGACGATATGAGACTCCACATTATTCTCGCCTAGTTTTTCATAGCATTTGTTTAACTTCTTACCTTGCTTTTGTTGCTTTGTACATTTCCTGGTGCCTACATCTGAATTAGCAATCAGTATATTAAGCTACTCATAGTGTCTTCTTGCTATCGAAAGCCACAAATTGGATCGATGGTGAGGGGCTGTATGATAAAATGTGTAGTATTAGTTTCCTTCTCTAGCAAAAATTAGATATATTGTCGCCATAGTCTCTGCCATTCAAAGCCACAATGGACTGATGGTGAGGGGCTGTATGATGAAATGTGTAGTTTAGTATTAGTTTCTTTTCTGCAAATTTAGATATATTAAATCATGTATGACATCTTCAGTTGCCTCCGAAAGCCACAGCTGGACTGATGGCGAGGGATTGAACTATGTGTGTATGGTTTAGTATTAGTTTACTTTCTGCAAATTAAATAATCAGTTACACAAGTTGTTTATGATTACTTCCGCAAGTCATAGCTGGTCTAATGATGAAGGGTCAGAAAATGAATTGATGTAATCTGATTTAGATTCATTTCATTGCAATTTTGAATTTCCATAAGCGTAGTTTCTTTTATGTTCAGTTGGCAGCAAGAATAGTTTAGTTTTCATGTTCACTAGTTTCTTGTTTTGATTCATTAGATTAGCAACACTTTTCATTTCAGCAGTACACTTTTACTTTCTTTTGTCATTGTAATTTCAATTTGCTTTTAAAGTTTCGAGATTGGTAAATCATTATATGGGATATCACTTCCTTGAATAAATATAACCAAGCTTGTTTTTCACTTTAGAATTTCCATTTTACCTTAGAAAGACCACAAACGACAAAAAGTTAAGAAAGAGGTTATCTTGCACATATAGTGCGCCGCACTTCATCAGCTGACGATTCCCGGATTGACAATTAAATGCAGCAATTTAGGACACACTAAATTGACCAAACATTTTGGCGCCGTTGCCGGGGAAGTGTAACTAGGTAGCCAATTTCTTAAAAAAAAACACATAAAATCATAAAAGAAGGGAGAACTTGATAACTTCTTGAAGTATGCTCTCCTCTTGCACCTAGTGTGATCTGGAGGATCAGAAAAGAGAGTTATTGGTTTAGTAATTTCTTAAGTATGCTCTCTTCTTGCACCTAGCGTGATCTGGAAGATCAGAAAGAGAATTATTAGCCCAACTTTTAAAAAATAAATAAAAAATGACATGCATAGAGCAAGAGATTCTAGGGGAAGGTTTATAGCTAAAGCCAAGAGTTCGATTTTCATAACTCCATATTCTTCAAGGCATAGACCAGATTCACCAACATCTACCCCTAGCCTTAAGATATTTGGAAGTCAAAGAACAGCTGAATTAGAGGATTCTCCTATACCACCTACTAAAACCCACTTAGAAAACAAAGAAACTTTCTCTCATCCTTCCTTGGTAGAAGAACTAGAGGACTATAAGGACTCTAAAGAAACTATCATGGCAGAGGAAGTAATAAATAGAGGTGGAGATAGAAGAGGAGGAGATAATGAAGATAAAAATGGTGAAGGAAATAACGGTAGAAATAGGGACAATTTGCTTGGATTCCCTATAGTTGATGAGGAAACTCATGCAACAATGAAAAATATCTCACCATCTGTTCTCCCTAACTTTTATGGATTGCGAAGTGAAGATCCTGAAACATTTCTGTTTGAGTTTGAAGTAGTGTGCCTAACTTATGACTATATGGAAGATTCTCAAAAACTCAAACTGTTTCCTTCAACATTGAAGGGATCTGCTTTGAAATGGTTCATGGGATTAGCCACTCAATCTATCAGGACTTGGAATGATATGAAACAAACATTTTTGGATAGATACTTGGACTATTGTATGCCCACTAATCACAAGGATGAGGTATTCAAAATGATGCAAAAAGAAGATGAAAATTTGGAAGACTTAATTGAAAGATTTCAATACAATTTGAAAAGAGCAAAGATGAGCAACTTAGATAATGAAACCTTGAAAGCCCTCCTATTAAAAGCCATTAGAGATGAATGGATAGAAATTTTAAACATGATGGGGAAAGGAGACATTTCTCAACTCCCATTTCATGATATAACAGAACTATGTATCCAATTCTCAAGGGGAAGATCTAAAAGTGGAAAAGGGCCTAGGGATTCTTCTCTTATTAGGGCTAACAAATCTGCAACTGGATCAGTAAGTAGGGCAGAGATTGGTAATATGCTTCATGAGTTTAAAACTGATATCTTAGGGGGTCTTAGTGAACAACTAGACACCCTTAAAATCCAAAACAAGCAGAAAGCAGAAACAGATGCTTTAGCCATCTTTTGTCCGAAATGTAGAAATAAACATGCTTTAAGGGAATGTCCCTTGGATGCAAAAGATGTAGAAACATGTATGATTTGCTCAGAAAATCATGAGATCAAGGATTGTCCTTCAATCCCTGGACTCAAAGCTGTTTTTCAAGAAGATCCAAATTCAATAGAATCTCTCTGTTATGTCGCAAGGAGACCTTGGCAGGGACAACAATCTCAAGGGTTTAATAACCCTATGAATCTTCAAACCCCACCAAATTGGACTCCTTGGCAACAACCTTGGTCCCAACATCAAAATTCATATCAGCCATGGGTACAAGGGATGCAAAATCCTTATGGGAGATTTGCTCAATTTTATCAATATCCTCCATCTTTTCAAAATCAACAAGTTCCACAATTTCCAAGCCAAAATCCACAACAACTTTCATTGCCATTTCCACAACAACAACCTTCTCAACAAAATACAAATCCTCAACTCATGCTCCCATACCAACAGAAGACAAATCAACTTCCAGCTCAGCCATTGCCAAATCCTAACAATAAGAATCCTCAAACTAATTATATGGTAGAAGGACAACAATTTCCTACCTATATGATTGTTCCTCTCAACGATGTACAACTCAGATCTGGTAGAGTTTTAGAAAAACCTTCCATAGACATTCAAGAGCAAGATACCTCTGAGGAGGACTCTCTTCAAGTCAATAAGGGTTCTGAGGAAGAATCTCTTCAAAATTCAAAAATTCAAAAAGAAAAAGAAAAGCTAACATCCACAACTCCCATAGTTGAGCAACCTGTATCTTCATCTACACCTCCTTTTCCGGAAAGACTACAAATTGATAAGGGGGTGGAAAAACAAATCTTGTTGCCTAACTATGACTTTCTAGATGAATTGAAGAATGTTTGTATCAAGATTCCATTGCTACAAGCCATTCGAGAAATTCCTATTCCAGCAAAAACCATAAAGGAGTTGAGTTTCAAAAGACCAGGAAGGAAGCTAAAGGACACAAGAAGAATCCACCTGGTAGGAAAGATTGCAGACATTATGATGGGAAAAATTACCATGCAGAAGTATGTAGATCCAGGAAGTCCAATTGTCAAGACACATATAAATGGGATAGAAATTCCAAACACATTGATTGACTTAGGGGTTGCTATCAACATTATGAGTAGATAGACTATGGAACAGTTAAAACTTCCTAACCTTCTTTTTACACCTACTTTATTGCAACTTGCAGATCGATCGGTTATTAAACCAGATGGTGTATTAGAAGATATTTCAGTCTCCTTAGATTCTTGGGAATATCCAGTAGACTTTATGATTTTGACTCCCAAAAGTAATCTAGGAGGACATCCCATTATCTTAGGAAGACCTTGGCTGGCCACAGCTGATGCTTTTATTAGTTGTAGATCTGGAGACATGTACATTTCTAATGGTAATTCGACAAAGAAATTCAATTTGTATCCTCCTGCAAGAGCAATTAAAGAAATAGGAGACAATGAATGGGTCGATGATGAGAACACTATACAACCTGTCTTTACCATTTCTGAAATTAGTGAGGATAGTCAAATTCTGAACACATTAGAAAATTCTGAGATAACTTCAGAATATGACCCCACACAATTTCAGTTGGAATCTGACATAGAATATTTATCATCAAGACAAATGTCTCTTTACTCTATGGAAGAGTTTGGTAATTCTGCTATTGAGATTTTTCCAGAAAAGACATTGAATATCAACAAACATCCGGAGAAGTCACAACAAGAAGAACTAACCAGAATCTTGCAAAAACATTCTACTGCATTTGCATGGGAGTATACTGACATGAAGGGTATTGATCCTAAGACTTGCATCCATCATATCTATATTGAGGAAAACAGTAGACCAATCAGACAACCTCAAAGAAGGATGAATCCAAATCTTATGGAGATAGTGAAAGAAGAGCTCCAAAACTTCTCAATGTAAACTTCATTTATCCAATTTCAGATAGCCGATGGGTTTCTCCTTTGGTTATAGTACCTAAAAAGAATGGTAAATGGAGAGTATGCATTGATTACAGGGAGTTGAATAAAGCAACTTTGAAGGATCACTTTCCTTTGCCTTTTATTGATCAGGTATTAGATACATTAGCAGGTAAAAAGTACTTTTCATTTTTGGATGGTTTTAGTGGCTATAATCAAATTCAGGTAGCACCTGAAGATCAAGATAAGACTACATTTACTTGTCCATGGGGAACTTTTGCCTACCGAGTGCTTCCTTTTGGGTTATGTAATGCACCTGCAACATTCCAAAGAGCAGTACTAGGAATTTTTTTTGATCTAATCCATGATTGTGTAGAGGTTTATATGGATGATTTTATAGTTTATGGTAATTCATTTGAAGAGGCATTAGAAAATTTGGAAAAAGTTCTTATAAGATGTAAAGAAACAAACCTTTCATTAAGCCATGAAAATGCTTTATGATGTTTACTGAAGGGATTGTTTTAGGACATCATATTTCAGGAGATGGGATTAAGGTTGATAGATCAAAAGTTGAAGTCATCTCCAAGTTGCCTATTCCAAATTGTCAAAGAGATGTTAGAAGGTTTCTAGGATTTACTGGTTACTATAGAAGATTTATAGAAAACTTCACTAAAATAGCATCTCCACTCTTCAAGTTGCTTACAAAAGACTGTGAATTTAAATGGGATCATGATTGTCAATCCGCTTTTGAAACTTTGAAAACAAGAATATCTGAAGCACCTATCTTGAGAGGACCAAATTGGAAACTTCCTTTCCATATTTCTACAGATGCTTCAGATACAGCTCTTGGAGCCGTGTTGGGTCAAAAAGATTTAATTCCTTATGCCATTTATTACACCAGTAAAAATTTGACTCCCACAGAGTTGAACTATACTGTGACTGAAAAAGAGTTTTTAGCTGTTGTTCATGCAATTAATAAGTTTAGACATTACATAACAGGCTATGAAACTTTTATTCATACTGACCATTCCGCAATTAGATATTTAATGAACAAACCTGTTACTAATGGCAGAGTGACAAGATGGCTTTTACTTTTGCAAGAATTCAATATTACTGTGTTAGATAGACCAGGAAAACAGAATACAGTAGCTGATTTCTTGTCTAGAATTCAAAATACTAAAGAAGATTCTCCTGTAGAAGATAAGTTTCCTGATGAATATTTGTTTGCAGTAACTATTAAGACCCCTTGGTATGCAGATATTGCTAACTATTTGGTTACAGGGAAACTACCTTCACATTTATTTCCAAGAGAAAAAAGAAAGATTATTCAGGAGAGTTCAAAATATTCATGGATTTCTAACGAATTGTTTAAAATAGGGCCAGATCTTGTGATCAGAAGATGTGTCAGGGAAGATGAAATGCCTGATATTCTTAAGGCATGTCATGATGAACCATGCGGCGGACACTTTGCGGACAAAAGGACGGCCTATAAAATCCTTTCCTTGGATATTATTGGCCTTCTCTCTTCAAAGATGCAAAACAATATGTCAAAAGGTGTGATAGCTGCCAAAGAGTAGGGAAACCTACCCTTTCAAATGAAATGCCACTGCAAACACAGGTACTCATTGAACCCTTTGAAAAATGGGCTTTAGATTTCATTGGACCAATTAATCCACCATCGAAGCAAAAGAAGTATATATTGGTTTGCACCGATTATGTTACTAAATGGGTAGAAGCTAAACCATTAGTATCTGCTACTGAAAATTCAGTTGTTCATTTTCTTTATGAGGATATTTTTACTCGCTTTGGTGTTCCAAGAGAAATTGTAACAGATCAGGGGAGCCAATTCACATCAAATTTGGTGGAGAAGTTGATGAAAGAATACAAAATCAAGCACAGAAGATCTACTCCTTACCATCCACAAGCAAATGGTCAAGTGGAGTCCACAAACAAAGTTCTTGAAAGTATCATCACCAAAACTGCTCATCTACACAGAAGAGATTGGGCAGAAAGGCTTCCAGAAGCCTTGTGGGCCTACAAAACTACATGGAGGAATACAACAGGACATTCTCCCTATGAACTTGTTTATGGGAAAGAAGTCTTGCTCCCCATTGAGTTCCAAGTCAAGACCTTCAAGATAGTAGTTCAGTTGGGAATGGACTTATCAGAAGCCCAAAAGCATAGAATGGAGCAGTTGAATGAGCTAGATGAGATCAGACAAGAAGCAATTCTAAGAACTGATCTAGTTCAATATTAAAGAACTAAATGGCATGAAAAATATATCAAAGAGAAGAAGTTTCAAGAAGGAGATTGGGCATTGTTATTTGACTCCAAGTTTAAAGATTTTCAAGGGAAATTTCAGACTCATTGGCTTGGGCCATATGAGATTGACAAGATCTTTAACATTGGAGCTGTAAGAATCAAGACCATTGATGAGTTTCAAACTCCTCTTTTAGTGAATGGCCATAGATTGAAAGTTTATCATAAGCCACTTTCTAAAGAGGATTTTGTCAAGTTGTTTCAAGAAAGTTCTGCAATCAGGCTGGTACAGAAGAATTCTTCTTCTTCACCAGCCTAGCTTTTGTTTTTCAAGTTAAAAAAAGAAAAAAGAAAAAAAAATGGTATAAGCCTGAAAACCAATCATTGATTGGCAGTCTTATACAGAAAATATGGGGTGAAAATCAGGGACACCTGACACTCTATATTTTCCAAAAAAATTTCTTTCATTTCATTTCATCTCACCACCCACTCCATTTCATTCCACTTCACTTCATTTCATTTCATTTCATTTCACTTCATTCCACTTCATTTCATCCATTCCATCAATAAAAATCTTTTTATGGCCATTTCCACCTGGTCATTTGTCATTTGTTTATTTCTATTTCAGCCAAGTAATAGCTGTGTCAGTTTCCGCAGCTGACATCTGTTTCCGCAGCTGATTCCAGTTTCCGCAGCCAGGAGCAGATTCCGCAGCTACTACTACTCTGTTTTCAAAAAGAATGTACAGTTAGTTGTTATTTTCATAAATTATGAAATAAAATGCAGGAGAGGATCAATGGGACATTCAAGACACTAATGAAGATCAATCAGTTGAAGACCAAGGGCAAAAGTAAGGATTCCAAAGGTATGAATAAATTTTACTTCAAATAGTATCGAAAAACACATTTTTATGTAATTTTAAACTATGAGCTCTACCCATAACGCGCAATGATTATATTGACAGTACGTAACCTTCACGATCTCTATGTTATCCTCTTGAATTTATTCACAAACGGTTTCATCATTGAAATTCCGACTCTCACTCATGTTCAAATATCCCACCGTAGATAATGATACGTATTTGAGTTGACAAAGGACTCTTACAAGCCGCATAACTTCATAATCATTGATTGAAACATGTTCATATTTATGACACAGCCACCAAAAATTAAAAATGCGGTCGAATGCATTATACTTTGTTAACCTCTTTGTCGTTTCTCTGTCGTGTTTACAAAACCCCACTCTACTCATTCTCACTCTCTGTTTCATTCCATTCCGTTCCTTTTGCTCACTCTCATTCCCGTATATCCACCCACAGTCTTATTCCATTCTGTTTATGGTGCTCATTTCCGTTTTGTGATAACATCCCCACAGTATTGAGCTATACTCTGTGTATTCCATCGTTCCATTTCCGCTTAAACCCTCACAGAGGCAAGCCTGTGAAGCACAGAGAAGAAAATGGGAAAATTATTAAGGGCAGAGCCGGAAGGACAGAAATTTATAGAGGGATTTCCGCAAGCAAAAGAGATGTTGAAGAAAGCTAAATGGCTGCGTTTTATTCAGAAATTCAGGGGTTACCACAGAGAAGTTACCAAAGCGTTTGCAAGATCATTTGATGGCTCGGAAGCAGAAGTGGGAGACCTCAAGTTTTTAGTCAATGAAGCATCAATAGCAGCAGCCACATAGCTTCTTCAGGAAGGAGAACGTTGGTTCAAAAACAAAAGTATCAGTGATGAGGCATGGAGAAAAATCCTCCGAAATCAAGGTATGGATATCATTGTTTTCAAAAGAGGAATCCATGTGCATGCAATAAAAGATGAATGGGCCACTTTACTACTCATTGTTCAGAAATTTATCACATGTGAAGGCCGTTTTGGCTCCATGTACATGTATCATACTAGGCTATTGATGAATTTTCTTGAAAACCAAACTCTCAATCTTCCTTATTTCCTATTCAATAGCTTGAAGAAAATGGCTGTGACTGTGCAAAAACACCTAGGAGATGTAGAGCCTCATTTATATCATCATGGGCTTATAAAAAATTTTATTGAAAAGGAGCTAAAAGAAAGAAAAGATACATGGGAACAATTCCTAGTTAGAAACTTCTTTGAAGAACCTCAGGAAATTCCTGAAGGTAATCCAATTAGAAGGAGTAGAAGAAAGAAAATGGATGTTGAAACCCAAGTTGCTCCTACACAGGAAATTTCCGCAGCTAGCACAGCAAAAAGAAGTAGAAGGAAAAGAACAGTAGATGAAATCCAAGATACTTCTACTATTACTATGAAGAAAATGATAGGGAAGAGAGATTGGTAAAAAGGAAGAAGAAGGAAATCAAAACTAAGAAGCCAATAATATCAAAAGGGAAAGAAATTATTGAGGTTGTCCATAAAACTTCTTCTTCTGAAGAAGAAGATCACCAAATTCTATCTGAAAGATTAATTTTTCTTCAAAAACAGTCATCTCTATCCAAGAAGGCAAAAACAGGAAAACAAGAACAAAAGGGTAGTATACCACAGCATGTGAGGAGAAGCAACAGGCTTAAGGGAAAACTGAGAAAAACACAAATTAAAGGTCCTCATTTCATCGATTTGGGTGAGGAGACATCTGAACAGTCTCCAACTGACCATAGTCCATTTCAGTCAGTTAGTGAACCTGACTCCTTTCACTCCCAATCAGACAATGAGCGTACTCCATCTTATTCTCAGCGAAATATTGATGAAAGTTCTCCTCAGCCAAATTTTGAACATAATTCTCCCTTGCAGCATTTTGAGGACAGTCCAATGAAAAAGACACCGGAAGTAGACCCCAAACAGCAGGAGGTCTATGACTATATAGAATCCCTAGAGAAGGCAGCCACAGGTCCAAGCACCTCTTCTATTCAGCCTCCTACATTGCAGGATAACTTGGTTCAGTCATTAAAACAGGAGATTTTTGAGCTTGAGCTTTTGAATCGGCATATCAAAAATGAAAATGAAACACTCAAAGATCAAGGCAAATTGGACAAGATTATCCATGACAATACTATGTTACATTTGGGTATTTGGCAAAAGAAAAATAAGAAGCTAAAAAGGAAATGCTAAAAATTGAGCAGAGCACTTGTGAATATCAAATTCAGGTGCCTCATGAAGAAACCCAGAATGATGGCAGTACCAAAGAAGAAGAGAAGGGGGTTAGATGTGTTGGCTGAAGTATCCAGACACATGAATTGAACAGAGAGTATCAAAATTTTGGTTGCATGAGGACATGCAACACCTTCACAGTGGGGGTATGTTGAGTCCCGAATTTGCCTCTTTTCCATACACTTTTCCATATCTCTTTCACTCACCTAAACCTTCAAAATTGTCAATATCATGTGCAAAAGGGTATCTAACATGGTTTTTAATTATGTTTGTGTGTTTTCTATTTGATTTAGATTTTGTTCATACAACTGCGGAAACTTGTCACTTTCCGCAGCTGCTGCAACTTTCCGCAGCTATTTTGTGGAAATCGATGTTACAGGTGTCTACGAAGGAAACGAGCCACATGGGCAGGCTAGGAATGACAAGGACATGGCTCGTGTCCTATTGGTTCAAGTAAATTCGTCAAAGAAAGCCGCGGTCAAAGCCATCCACGTGGAAGTCAACTATGGAGTTCTATGTCGGCTGGACTCTGTTTCGTGGCATATAAACATCCATACGGCCGTTTCCAAGCTTGCGGAGGTTAATTGACATCTGTGCAAAGTTCTGGAGTTGAATTTAAGCGCCCACCTTCCATAGATCTGTTTTCCAACATGGCCATACTCCTATATCCGTGGCCTTAGTGGTCTACGTGCTGGCTGCTATCATAAACTTCAGGAGACAGTTACAGTTTATTGCTTTATATAGAGCGTTTGCATACGCATGTAGAGTTAGTTGATAGTTGTTAGTTGATCATAGCTGTTGAGTTGTTAATTGATAGTTGATGTGCGTACTCTGTTATGTAGTGATTACGCTGCCTTGAGCCGTAATACTACCAGTCTGTAATGAACTGCTTCTTAATGTGAAAAGACTTTGTTTTCAATTTAATTCGTGTTGAGGATCGTACCAGAGCTGTGTAGAGGGCCCCTGCTCAGCCGAGGTTCTGTGTATTAATGTACATATATTTCATTTCATTTCTTTTAAAAGTCATTGTATCATAATCCATTACATGTTCATATTTCATAGTTGCTTCATTTCTGTTCATACATTTTTATAATTTCCATTGCATTCTTGTCTTTCATGTTTTTATGATTGTTAAATCACTGATCAGTTTTCTTGTGCAGGTTTTAGGTAGACAGCCCGGGGCATTTTTATATTATTTTAGCTAATGATATGAGACTGACATTATTCTGCTGCTAGTTTCCTTTTCATAGCATTTTTTTAACTTCAGTCTTGCTTTGTTCATTTCAGTTTTGTTTATCTGATTCAGTAGTTAAATTTAAATATATTAAGCTACTCATAGTGTCTTCATATTTCAAAGCCACAAAATGGATCTGAGTTTGTGAGGGGCCGTAAGGACAAATGTAGTTTAGTATTAGTTTCGTTTAAAAATTGAGATCAGTTAGTCGTTTGGACGAGCACAGCTATTTCCAAAGCCACACTGGATCGATGGTGAGGGGTCACATGAAGTTGAAATGTGTAGTTTAGTATAGTTCTTTTTCTCGCAAATTATAGCAGGCTAAAATCATGACATCTTCAAGAAAGCCCAGCAAGCTACAAACTGGATCAAGGAAGTAGGGATTGAATTATGTGTATGGTTTAGTATTGTTTATTTTTTCAGAAATTAAATAATCAGCTATACAAATGTTATGATTATTTCTAAGTCATAGTCAAGTCTAATGATGAAGGGTCGTAAAATGAATTGATGTAACTGATTTAGACCATTTCATTGCAATTTTGAATTTCCATGTTTTAGTTTCTTGTTCGCATTTACAAGAATAGTTTGGTTTTCATGCTCACTAGTTTACTGTTTTGATTTATTAGATTAGCAGCACCTTTTCATTTCAGCAGTACATTTTCATTTTCTTTCTTGTCATTGTAAATTTCAATTTGCTTTTTAAAGTTTCAAGTTGGTAAATCATTATAAGGGATATCATTTTTCACTTTAGAATTTCCATTTTACCTTAGAAAGACCACAAACGACAAAAAGTTAAGAAAGAGGTTATCTTTCACATATAGTGCGCCGCACTTCATCAGCTTACGATTCCCGGATTGACAATTAAATGCAGCAATTTAGGACACACTAAATTGACCAAACTGATAAGTACATCATTTCATGCCCTCCTATCCTTGCTTGGTAATCATTTTTTGATGAAAACCCTATTCATGCTTGAATTCATTTTTTAAAGCTAAGAAACCCTAATTTAAATTCCATATGCTAAAAAAAAATTCCCTATACACAATTTATCTTTCCCACACTCTAAAATCACTCTCCTTATCCCTACATCACCTTATGCCTTATTCCCAAGTCCCATTTCCTAAAACCCTAATCCTACACTGCATTTTCCTAGGAAATCCCAACATATCCCTGTAATAAAATTCCCTGCCATATCTCCCTAAGTTTTTCTATCCCCGCTACTTTCTTAAGCTCCCTAACTCCCTTCCCCAATTCCCTAAATTTTCCTACACTAATCCCAACTCCCTAAACCTACTATCCTACCCCCTTTTCCCTTCCTTTTCCCTAGGGTTTCAAAACAAGAAAAAATACCATGTAGGAATAAAGAAACACCATAGAAGAAGAGAATAAGACCCACAATAAAGGAGGGAGAATCCTAAGGCATGAAACTAGACCTTGAGTAGTACAAACCCTACTTGAAATCACAGTGTAAAGGAAACCTTAATCAAGCAAAAAGAGAAGGATAAGTTGTATTTTATTATTGATGCATTCATTATATCATATCATACCATTTCAGGTATCCATGAAGCAATTCTAGAGATATTTTGAGGAAATTTGGAGAAAATTTGGGAAATTTGAAAAAATCCTTGAAGGCACATTTTCGAGAAATATCTTATTTAGTCATCTTTGTGTTGAACATATTGTGGCAAAAAAAATATGTATTTTGAGAAACTGGACGAGGTTTTTGTTCCAAAGATATCAAGGTACAAAAACATATCTCACATTTTACATAGGGATTACAGAATGAGAGATCCATTCACATATTCACAGTTTATCTTTCTGCTTGTGCAAAGTCCTATTTTAGACACCTTTTGGCATAGAATATTGTGGAAGATAAGAGAAACATCTTGGGAAATGGAAGAATGTTTTAATTCCTAGAATGTTAAAGAACAAAAACCTCTCTCCATTTTTCAAAATATTTCATGGTTAGGGATATATATCTCCATCTCTGAGGCCTTGTTTTGCAAAAAACCCAAAAATTTGACACAGTCCTCTTGTTAAAAATGCAACACCTAGGGCGTTGCGCTTTCTCTAGGAGCCTCCAAATGAACAATTTCCACCACCATTATATTAAAAAGGCCCTATACATGTAATTTTTACTCTTGGCACTCAAAAATTGGAAAATCTAGTAGGGATAAATGGCCAAAAACCACCTTTCTGCCACTATTTTCAAGTTAGTGTTGCGCTTTGGAGCAGTGTTGGGATATTTAATTTTTGGAAGCCTTAAAATCACCATTTTTAGAAAAAAATGAAATTTTTGGAAACTAGACAGGAGCAACTTTCCAATGAGCTATCCTGTTGGAATCACGATTGTCGTTAGACCAAAACCTACGGGCTTTAGTCTCCGCTATAATCGCCAGAGTTAGGATCCACGAGTGGCGGTTAGTCCATGTCATGAAACACACGGTGAGCATTGAAATCAATGTCGAACAATATCCCCTCCAACGCAAGCCGGGTGAGTTTCAAACTCGAGACCTGTCACTCTGATACCACTTGTTGGAATCACGATTGTCGTTAGACCAAAACCTGCAGGCTTTAATCTCCGCTACAATCGCCAGAGTTAGGATCCACGAGTGGCGGTTATTCCATGTCACGAAACACACAGGGAGCGTTGAACTCAATGTCCAACATATCCTGAGCTCAATTTGGACTTCAGGAAGTCCCTCAAATTCAACCTTGAAGTTGGAATTGCGCTCCTGTGTTTGGCATTGTGATTTTGCCAGTTTGTTGATTTTCTTTCCAAAATTTCCATATTTTCTTAATTTAGCCAAATAATTCATGAATCCAAATGATGTAATTTGATGATGTAAATGTAATTAAGTTACTTTTAGTTACTAGAGGGTAAATACATTAGGTAAAAGTGGATTTTTGGCTAAGAAGAATCAGTTTCACCAAACTTAGGGATGAGTTTGTTGACCTTCATAGTCTTTAGGTTTTCAGTTCAGTATTTTGTGGATCAACTCCTAAAGTTAGGGATTCAATGCCTGATATGAGGAGAATTAGTTTTTGGCCTATATATTCCACCTTCTTTCTCATTGCAAGGGTTGGATGTTATTGTATTGATCAGAGAACACTATTGTATTAGACTTTTTGCAAGAATTTACTGATAGAGTTGCAGCTATTTTGGTGGGATTCTTGTGGTACTATATTTTGACATAGTTTCTCCTTCTGTTTACATATGTATGAATGTTTTTTACTTTTCATGATCATGTCACTTCTATAATGTGTTGATTCTTAAGTGAGATAAGCAGAATTCATGTTTAATGCTCTGTTTTGGGAGAATCATCAAACTTGTGTTTCATTTCTTCAGTTTTAAAATAATTCATGTATGTCATACTCTTTTTAGCACCTCACCAGTCTAATTCATTCCATAAAACCTCCTTAAATTTGTTACACCATTTTTTTTCATCTAACCTATTATCGTTAGATGGACCCAAGTACACCATGTAAGACAAATTTTACCCTAAGTAAAATTGCTTTCACTATGAAAATAACTTAGTAAACCACCTTTATTAAGTTGTTTATGGTCTAAACAGGAAACCCCATGAGGAAATATTAAATAAATATACATTTGTTTGATTTTCCTCAAGTAATAATTAGTTAAACAGTAGTGTAATTAATATTCCTGGTTATATTTAACCAAAACAAGGAAATTAACTAGATAAATCATTATTTATCTTATTATTTTCTAACAATAATTATTTAAACCTTATTTAAATAATATTATTTGTTAAATATGACTAAATCATCCTTAAATAATTAAATAAATCATTATTTATTGATTATTACTCAACCACATCCTTAAAATGATAAATAAATCATTTATTTATTTATTATTTACAAATAAAGGGATTTGGCCCAAGTCAAATTCCTTTTCCCTCCAACAAATATAATAAAATATTCCATAAAATTTGGATCTTGATTTGGTTAATAATATTTTAATTCTGCACCAATATCTAGACTAACTCAATATTTTGTTATAAATAGAAGGGTTTTCCCATTCATTTATCACCTTTTATCGCCTAAAGATCACTCTGGATCAATAATTTTGGTCTGACTATTGATCCACCATCATAGTCATATTTTGCTACCATTTTTGTCTGGGTTTTCTACACCATCAAGAGAGTAGAACCCATCCCATTGAGGAGAACTAGGAACACCCTCCTGTGTTTTCCTCCCAAGTGCCCCTAATACAAAATTCATTCAACATATTCTTCTCTTGTCTATTGGATGCATAGAGTAAATCTTGTTTTTTCTACTGTTTAATGTCTTCTAATGCATAGATCTAGATTTTTGCAGCATTTATCTTGATCACCTAACTGCAGATCTGAAGACATTGGTAGTCATCTCTGTTTTTAGGGCTATTGGTTATGCACAGCTAAAGTGGTCTTTTTTTGTATGGTTGGAATTAATATTCATACTAACAACTGGCGACTCCACACGGGTTTACGATTACAACTGCTGTCATTTTTTCTGATCCTTGCATATCCAGCTGCTTCGAACCCTAGGATTTCTCTTCAGCCCCTTCTTTTTTCTTTTCTTGATGTTATTTTTAACCTATAAAACCCTAAAATGATAAAAAAATCTAACTTCTGCGTGTTTTCGGACCCATTGCGCAGGTGACAGATATCAGTCGCAGCTGAGACGACAATTTTTTCTGAAATTTTCCGCTAGGAGTGCCGAAAGTGTAGCTCGCACTTTTCAGCCCAAAACCTGTGACCTGGACCCTCAAGGTGCACCTTGCAGCCCAAAAAGTACGACCTCTACTGAAAACAGGTCAAAACTACGACCTGGACTTTTTGCTGGAATTTTTCTGAAAGATTTCTAGGTTTGCCTGAGCCTCTGTTTAGGGTTTTCTGACCTCTGTCTCTGCCTGTTCTGTACCTTTACTTGTTCTATTTTTCTCAAATAAGTGGGAACCTAGCCCCCTAGGACTTCAGTACCCTCCACTTCTTGTGGAAGAGTTTTCGCTGTTGTAGGTTGTCTGAAATTTCAGAGTCTTCAGCCATTTTTTTAGATCTGATACCTCACCTTCAAATCCACTTCAGATCGGCTTTTTATCCATCCAAATAACCTCATTTAGCTTTATTTGGGTTTTCATTCAGGGTTCACTCCGCTTTCCTCCTGGAAATAGCCTTTCGCCACCTCTTTTTACAACAATTTTTCCTCTAATCTGTTGTTGTTTCTGCACCACTTTCCAGCAGATTTTGTCCTTTAGGTCCCTGTCCCTCCTGTCCTTAGATCTATTGGCTATTTTAGTGTCTTTTGATTAGTTTTTTACTCGCCTATAGACTAGTTGTTGAGAGGCCCGCTTCCTTGGGCTTATATTATTGCACTATTAGCTATTTATTTTCTATTTTTTTAGGCTTATATATTGTCATTTACAGGTTTATTTGCAGGCATACAGCACACTTTTTCTTTTCTCTACAAACGTCTGGGTTTAAAAATTAAAATTTACACACTTTACACACACACCCTAAGCGAAAAAGGGCTTGGTTAACTCCGCCAAGAAAAGACTCTAAAACATTTAAATCAGTTGATATTGCACCTCCCTGCTCTTGTTGGTCTCTTTTTCCTTTGTGTCGTGTTTGTTTCCTCATCATTGCGCCACCAAGGCATTTATCCCGGAGACTTCTTGGCCTTCATTGTTAGTTTCTGGGAGGAAAACTTACTCCTCCACGTAGGATTCAAGCTATTCCTCCACTGAGTCTGCACTCCGACTCTTCTTCTGGTCCATTAGTTTCTCCTTCTCGTCCTACCGTTGGTCCTCCCCCTGTCACCTTCACCATGTCTGGTGCAGGACCTAATGTTGGTGGTAACCATGGCCATCATGTTGGGAATACCACTAGTGATACTGCAACGGACACTACCCCAGCTGCGTCGTTGCTCCCCTTCATTGCAGGTCGCATCCTCCCTGATTTTGACCAGTTGATAAACAACCATATACACCATGACGCTAGTTTTCCTGCTATGCCGAAAAAGCTCCCTTCCGGCATTACAAAATTTGAAGGCATTGATGAAGAAGATCCTTCAAATCATGTTCGATCTTTCCACATGTGGTTTTTGTCTAATTCCATTACCGATGACTCTATCTGTCTTTGGTTTTTCCAATGAACGCTTACTAGTTAAGCTTCTAAGTGGTATGTTGATCAGACCTCCTCCTCTCATACCACCTTTACGACTCTTTCCCGGGATTTTCTGTCTTATTTCCAGCTTCCTCTTCATTATGACACTGGTACCGAACTCTTGAATTCTTTCTGTCAATTGTCTGCAACCCTCCTATCCGACCATGTACAGGAATGGCGGAGAAGAAAGAGCTTATGTCAAGTCCCTACCTTCGAAGACCATGTCTACATGGATTGTTTCCTTAGATCTCTCTTGTCACCTATCGAGAAAGATGTCGCATCGCACTTTCCTCAAACTGAAGAAGCTGCTCTCCAAATTGCATTAAAGTATGACCTGATCTATGCTCAGTCGGGTTATTTTTATAGCATTCTACCTGATCTTCCCAAACCTGGTGGTGCCAATACACTGAGGGCATCTCACGTCGCCGACGGTATCGTTGGATCTCTC